>CM077669.1:328470490-328862990 GCA_039707655.1 Elymus sibiricus | reverse complement strand
CACCTATATGCTATGTCCATGGTTCACGCTCATGTATTGAGTGAGGTATAAAATGTTGAAGCGCGTGAAAAAGTATAATCCAATTGGTTGGTTTAACACCGTGGTGCTTGACATTTGTATTTATGTGGTGAAGACGGAGCCATGCCATGCTAATATGATAAAATTATTGGGGAAAAAACATTCTTTAAGGATCGTATAGTTTGAAATTTGATGATTGTGTTATTTATGCTTATGGATATTACTATGTTAATGTTTGGTGATTCATCGTTTCTCAATGATCATACCTGAAAATATTATATGTTGGGTAGCATGTCACATAAAAAATTATGTTTTTATCATTTACCTACTCGAGGACGAGCTGGAATTAAGCTTGGGGATGCTGATATTTGTGAAACGTATCTATAATTTTTCATTGTTCCATGCTATTATATTATCATTCTAGGATACTTTTTAGGCAATTTCTTGTTGTTTTATATTATTTTTGAGCACTAACCTATTAACCCAGTGCCAAGTGCTAGTTGTTGTTTTCTACGTGTTTTTGTCTTTTCAGGAATACTGTACCAAACGAAGTCGAAATACCCTGAAACGTTTTGATGATTTTTTCTGGACTAAAATAAGACCTGGAAGCTTCGGGGGAAGACCGGATGGCACACGAGGTGCCCCCAAGCCAACAGGGCGCGCCCAGTGGAGGGGTCGCACCCTGATGGCTTGGGGGCACCTCCCCGGTGCTCTGGTGTTGTTCTCTCGCCTATAAATTATGATTAATCCTAAAAACCCTAGAGAGCCTCCCGGAACACTTTTTCCGCTGCCGTAATTCTGCGTTCCGTCGTGTGCCCATCTGGAGCCTTGTTCCGGTGCGCTGCCAGAGGGGGGATCGATCACGGAGGGCCTTTACATCAACCTTGCTGCTCCCATGGTGATGTGTAAGTAGTTCACCAGAGACCTACGGGTCCGTAGTTAGTACCTAGATGGCTATCTCTCTATCTATGTTCATCATTGCCAAGATCACCACGATTCCCGCGGTGATCTATCTTATGTAATCAATCTTTGCGGTGTGTTGTTTGGGATCCGATCCATTTTGGGTTTATGTTCAAATTATTCATGAAAAGATATTGAATACTTGCTGGTATTTTATTTGCATGATTTTTATAGCTTCGCAATGCTCTCCAGTCTATCTGTTTGGTTAGGCCAACTATATTGATTTATCTTCAAGCAGGAGTGGTGCGGTGTAGTGGGTTCAATCTTGCGGTGCTCAATCCCAGTGATAGAAAGGGACATGACACGTATTGTATTGCTGCCACTAAGGGTAAAATGATGGGGTTTATTCATATTTATTGGATTTACTTTGTGTACATCATGTCATCGTCCTCCAAGCATTAGCCCATTTTTTACATAATACTCTAGATGCATGCTGGATAGCGGTTGATGTGGACAAAAGTAGTTGATGCAGGCAGGAGTCAGTCTACTTGTTTATGTACATGATGCTTATATACATGATCATTGCCGTGAATAAATATCGCATAACTATGCGCTGTTCTATCAATTGCCCAACAGTAATTTGTTTACCCACCTTATGCCTTCTTTGAGAGAGGAGCCTCTAGCGAACACTATAGGCCCCGGGTCTCCTCACAAATATCATTACAAAAACTCTCAAAATATTGTTGTCCTTATTAACTTTCTTTTTATTTACTATTTATATTTATTAAATTATCTATCTATCACTACTTATCGCTTGCAAGTAACAAGTTCAAGGGGATTGACAACCCTCTTGCCCGCATTGGGTGCCAGTGTTTCCTCTTTTGTGCGTAGGCGCTGAAGACGGGAATTTGCATGGTTCTCCTATTGGTTTGATAACCTTGGTTATCACTAAGGGAAATACTTACCTACGGTTTCACTACTGCAGGATGCTGCTAACGCGACACTGCAATCAGAGACCCTTCGACGAAACTGTGTGCAATGCATGAATCGCAAACGTTATAGTTCAACCTCCGTCGCTAATGGCACGAACTGTGTGCGAAGGCGGATCCATCAAATACGATTCAGAAAGTCATTGCATGTGCGATCTACGGCAGATAGTTTGTTTTTATGGACCATTTGTGATTAGATAAGATAACAGAAACGGTTACACAGATCCAGATGTGTGCGATAGTGGGCACACAGTTCATCACTACAAACTATGTGCGATAATATAGCAGAACACGAACGATTCAGTATAAGAAGATGTGTGTGAAGTACGGCATACAGTTCACTCGGATAAACTGTGTGCCCTGACACAGCAGAACACAAACGATTCGGCATAACAAGATGTGTGCGATATACAGCAAACATGTGAGTAATGAGAATCGTGTGCGAACACCAGATATAACCCAGACGATTGGTGCTAATAACCTGTGTGTGTTGTGGGGAAATGTTTTCTGGTATACAACTGTCAGCGATTGACGAAATCATCACCGACAGGTTTCGTAGTTTTGTCTGTGTGTACTGTAATTTGCTCTGTTTGCACAACATCTATGATGCCTACACAAACGGTTGCACAGATCAAGATGTGTGCGGCAGACGGCATACCGTGCGCTCGGATGAAATGTGCGAGCCAAAATAACACAAAAAATTGGGCGTAACAGGATGTGTGTGATGCCCAGCAAACAGGTCAGTAATCTAAATTGTGTGGAAAGACAGAAAATAACACAGACAGATAATAACACAGACGATTCGTGGTAATAAGCATCTGATTCAGAAAGTGATAGCACAAATTATCGTTCGCACTCCTACATAATCGACTAAAGAACATAATAGCGACATTACATATCAGCAAGGTTCAGAAAATAGCAAAATGGAAACAGCTACTCGTCGTCGTTGTTGCGGGGCTGGCCTGTTGGTTCGCCTTAGTAGAAATATCTTCTGCACTCATGCAACATCCTCTCTATGGAAGTAGGATCCGCTTTCAGGTTGGCATTGACCATGTTCTTGAACGCTTCATAGGCCCGGACTTTTCTCTGCTCATACCCCATCACGGTAGCTCCGGTATCATGGAAAATCCCGTCCACGGCGAACTGCATGCGTACGGCCCTCTTACGACGGAGATATTCAAAGCGGTCGTAAACAACATAGTCAAGAGTTGCGCGCTATGCTAGAGCGGTAGGAGACTGTAGTAAGGAGACTGCTGCCCTTACCGAGGCCAAATCCACGCGAGGCGGCAAGGCAACGACGGACTGGTCGGCGCATGATGCTCTTCCGAAGGCCACAGCCGTGCGTGCCGCGTACAGAACCGCGCTTGCCAGTAACCGATCTGATATAACATCCAGCTCTTCCTCTTTATCCGCCAAGGCCTCCAGACCGTCAGCAGCGCGTACCGCCGCCAAGGCCTCCGGACCATCAACAGCGCGTACCGCCGCCAAGGCCTCCGGACCCTCAGCAGCGCGTACCTGCCTCAACCGCGCGCTCCTCCACAGCGGGGTCTCAGCAGCGCGTACCTGCCTCGACCGCGCGCTCCTCCGCAGCGGGGTCCTCCGCGCGGATGACATGTCTAATGTTGAGGATTTTGTGGAGGCGAGGACAGTGGGGAGAAGAAGAGACAAATTTGGGGGGTGCGAGAGGGGAAAGAGACGGTGGAGAGCGAAGAGTGGTGATATTAATTTATGACCCTATACACGATTGCATACAATTGCTATATGTGTTCCGTGTGCGATTATGGGTGCACGGAAAAGAACTCAAGAACTGTGAAAATGCTTCCCGCGCAAGCGCACGGGCCAGCCACAACGGTAAATTATAAAATCCCCAACCCCCTTGGCAGCAGCTAGCTATAAATAAGCACAGGGATGGCCGGCGGCGGCGAGTCAATGATCCCCTGGCTAGTTGCCACACACACCATCAAACACCCAATGGCCGATGACAGGATGGAGTTGGGCGACGACGGAATCGAGGCAGCGTGCGCGATGGTCGGCTTGAGGATCGACGGCCATGCCGCTATGTCTCCCGACGACAGCCAGAGGAGGCAGGAATCACGACATGAGCAAGCCAAGAAGTTAGCCACGGTCGTCTTGAAAGCAGCTAGCGATCGCCAGCGGGCGATATTGCAGGCTCAGCGCAGAGTGCGCCGGATGGTGCAGGCGGCGGAGCAGGAACCGCGACGCCGCAAGGACAACTGTGTCAGTGGCCGCCGCACGAGGCGCAGGCTTATGTCTCAGATGGAGGAGGACGCAGCTCTGGACACCGGGGGAGGACAAGCGGCCGTTGCTGCAGAATTGGCGATGGTCAGGGTCTCGTCGGCCGTCGTCATCGAGGCTGGCCCTTCCTCGATCGATCAAGGCGTAGGTCATCGACTTGGCGACCTCCTGTCCTCCTGAGCCAAGGAACGACATGATATCGATGGACGATGGCAGCTGTGCGTGTTGGGTCGGCGTTAGGAGCAGTAGCACTTTTGTGCGCGCGCAGTTCATATGTATTATATTGATGTAAAATTAATAGCGACCTAATGTTTTGTAAATTACTCCGCCAACTATGCATTGTACCAATTTGAGCATGTAAATGCTCGATTGAATTGCTAATGCCTGATTTGTGCATGCACTGTGGACACTACGGTTGCGTTCGTCGGCGGCAGCCGGCTGCGACAAGCGCTCATCGAGCTCGATGATTTGGTCGGGCCGAGGTCGAGAACGAGCAAGTATACAACAATGCGAATGAGGAAGAAGGGGGAGAGGGTCGGGGACTCGCGGTAGAGGGTCCTCGTAGGAAACAGTTCGTAAACATGAACCGTCTGGGATTACTGCCATTAAAGAATCTAGTGCATGTACGAACTAAAATCCCAACTACAGTACACGGGTGTTACGGGAGAAGTTTGGATTGCCGTTCGATCGCGGTGCATCCTACGGTGCGCATGCGCGGTCTGTGTGGCTGGTGTTCTGGCCAATCAGAACACACCGCAGAATGGGGTGAACGCACACGGCATTCACAAAGTAACTGATTGCCCAAACAAATCTCAAAGTTTGAAGGGAAACCCATATTTCCTTGGTCGTTTATCCATTATTATTTTGCTACTATCAACATACCCACTGCAATTCAACGTGTCCAAAATTCACATTCTTTCAGGCTCTTTTACCATATTTAGTCTTTTTTGTGCACTTTTCTAGGCATTTACTGCTCATAATTCAAGTTCGAACGTTTTATACATGAAAAGGTGTTCAAAACATGTTATCTCGTGTGGTGCCCAGGCATGACCTCAATATGATTCGGTAGAAAATTGAGGAGGTATGGATAATGTCGTGATAGACTCTTCATAAACCGGACCATCACCTATGGAGTTTCATGGTTCGGGGAGCGAAATCACCATGTTTTCAAGTGGAACCCATATTTCCTTGGTCCTTTCAACTAGATTTATATTATACGATCAACATACCCACTAGAATGCACCATGTCCAGATTTCACAATTTCCATGCTCATTTATCGTATTTGGTCCCTTTTGTGTACTCTCTAGGTCATTTGTGTTTATAATTCAGGTTAGAACGTTGTGTACATGAAAAGGCGTTCAAGAAGGACTCGAAAATTTGTAATTGTGTCGTTGGATAAGTTTTCATATATTTTATAGGAAACTAATACAATTTTAGAGGATATGTGTGGGGAGAGGCAACCAGAGAAGTGTCGTTTAATTTATTTGTTTTGGAACTATATAAAAAATGGAAAACATGCCTAAAGCACATGTTATCTCGTGTGGTTCCCGGGCATGACCTCAATATGATTCGGTACAAATTTGAGGAGGTATGGATAATGTCGTGATAGACACTCTTCATAAACCGAACCATCACCTATGGAGTTTCATGGTTCGGGGAGCGAAAATTGCCATGTTTTCAAGGGGAACCCATACTTTTTCCTTGGTCCTTTCAACTAGATTTATTTTATACAATCAACATATGCAATAGAATGTGCCATGTCCAATTTTCACAATTTTCAGGCCCGTTTATCATATTTGGTCCCATTTTATGTACTTTGTAGCTCATGTGTGCTTATAATTCAGGTTAGAACGTTCTGTACATGAAAAGGCGTTCAAAAAGGACTCGAAAATTCGTAATTGTGTCGTTGAATAAGTTTTCATGTATTTTATAGGAAACTAATACAATTTTAAAGGATATGTGTGGGAAGAGGCAACCAGAGATATGTCGTTTATTTATTTTGTAACTCTAGAAAAATGGAAAACATGCCTAAAGAACATGTTATCTCGTGTGGTGCCCGGGCATGATGACCTCAATATGATTCGGTAAAAAATTGAGGAGGTATGGATAATGTCGTGATAGACACTCTTCAACCGGACCGTCACCTATGGAGTTTCATGGTTTGGGAGCGAAAATCGCCTTGTTTTCAAGGGGAACCCATATTTTTCCTTGGTCCTTTGAACTAGATTTATTTTACATGATCAACATGCCCACTAGAATGCAGCATGTCCAAATTTCACAATGTTCATGCTCGTTTATCGTATTTGATCCCTTTTGTGTACTTTCTAGGTCCTTTGTGCTTATAATTCAGGTTAGAACGTTTTGCACGTGAAAAGGCGTTCAAAAAGGACTAGAAAATTCATAATTATGTCGTTGAATAAGTTTTCATGTATTTAATAGGAAATTAATATAGTTTTAAAGGATATATATGTGTGGGAAGAGGCAACCATAGATGTGTCGTTTATTTATTTTGTAACTCTAGAAAAATGGAAAACATGCTTGAAGAACATGTTATCTCCTGTGGTGCCTGGGCATGACCTCAATATGATTCGATAAAATTTTGAGGAGGTATGGATAATGTCGTGATAGACACTCTTCATAAACCGAACCATCACTTATGGAGTTTCATGGTCCGGGAGCGAAAATCGCCATGTTTTCAAGGGGAACCCATATTTTTCCTTGGTCCTTTCAACTAGATTTATTTTATATGATCAACATGCCCACTAGAATGCACCATGTCCAAATTTCACAATATTCATGTTCATTCATCGTATTTGGTCCCTTTTGTGTACTTTCTAGGTCATTTGTGCTTATAATTCAGGTTAGAACGTTATGTACATGAAAATGCGTTCAAAAAGGACTCGAAAATTCGTAATTGTGTCGTTGGATAAGTTTTCATGTATTTTGTAGGAAACTAATACAATTTTAAAGGATATGTGTGGGAAGAGGCAACCAGACATGTGTCGTTTATTTATTTTGCATCTCTAGAAAAATGGAAAACATGCTTGAAGAACATGTTATCTCGTGTGGTGCCCGGGCATGACCACAATATGATTCGGTAAAAATTTGAGGAGGTATGGATAATGTCGTGATAGACACTCTTCATAAACCGGACATCACCTATGGAGTTTCATGGTTCCGGGAGCGAAAATCGCCAATGTTTTCAAGGGGAACCCATATTTTCTTGGTCCTTTCAACTTGATTTATTTTCTACGATCAACATACCCACTAGAATACACCATGTCCAAATTTCACAATTTTCAGGCTCGTTTATCGTATTTAGTCCTTTTTTGTGTATTTTCTAGGCCTTTTATGTTTTTAATACATCTTTAATGGCAAACGTTTTCTTACAACAAACCGTGTGCAAAGCGTCCGATGGCACGAGAGACAGAGAAGACTTGAATTTTTTCCGACGCGGGATCACCAATTTTCTCTTTTATCGCACACAGGTATTTGATGCGCTTCATCTGCGTTGCGTGTTCCCCACATAAGGTTCGAGTTTCGCCGCCAAATTTTCAATAGGCGCGCGATTTCAGTAGTTATTCCTCCCACCCCATATCAACCCATAACATTTCCCCCCTATCCCCACCACCCCCCCCTCTCCCCCCGCTCTAATTGCAGCCTAAACCGCCGCCGCCGCCGCAACTAAATCTACGTTCTGCACCAGTCTCGCTCGTCGATCTAGTGAGGTAACCTCCAATCTCCATCTCCGCCCCGGCCCGATAGCTCAGATGGAGCATGCGAACCACCCTCACGCCTCCACATCCCCACCCCCTATTGCCAAGCATCCCCGCGTAAGCCCAACCGCATATCACGCGGAGACCGAGGAGCTGGTCATGGCGGTCGATGACGCGGTGAACGCTATGCGTGCTGACCAGGAGGAACACCTCGCCGCCGACGCCGCCAACGTGGTGCGGGCTCTGGCCTTGATGAAATCCCCAAGCACCTACCCCTCGGGACCTACCAAGTATGAACTGTCCAGTTCATTTTTATGAATACCAGTATAGCAATGTTTAACCGTGTCAATTTCAGTTTCAACAGTACACGTTTAGATTGCCATGTTAGGTTTCCGTTGTTCATTTCAGTTATGCGCAGTGTGTTGTTCAAGTATGAACTGTCCAGTTAAATTTTACCAATACCAGTTACAAACTTACAATGCCTATGCTAGGTTGTTGTTAAGCCTGCTGTAGTGAACAGTGATATCCATTATTTACGCTGTCCATTCGGTACCGTGCTACTCTTCGCAAAGAAGATATCACTGGAGATGATGTCCTTCAATTACCATTATATATTTTTGGTGCATGTTAACCCTGTTGTAGTTGACATGCCTTTCCTTGTACCTAAGCAGTTCCATAATGCATGACGATGTTGTTTACCGTCGAGGTTAGTCACATTCCAATATCTTATAGTACTTTACATCATTTGTTCAGTTGCAGTTTAGCTTCTAACATTTACTTGTTGCTTGTAGGTACATATGTTAGCGGTACAGATCCACGTTGCGACCAGCAGGAACACCTAGCCACCGACTTTGTGCGGGCTCTGGCCGAGTTGAAGTACCCCAGCAACTACCCCTCGGGATTTACCAAGTATGAACTGGCTCGTGATGTTTAAATGTGTCAATTCCTGTTTCACTGGTACAAGTTTTAATGACTATGTAAGGTTTTCTGAACTCTGAAGTTAACACATCCAGTTTAATTTCACCAATACCTGTCCCTTTGTTACCGCGCTACTCCTCGCAATGAAAATATCACCAGAGATATTGTCGTTTAGTTAACATTTGCTATTTTTGGTGGATGTTAACCCTGTTGTATTTAACATGCCTTTCTATGTGCTTATGTAGGGCTACAATGCGCGATGCTGTTGTTTACCATCGAGGTTAGTCACCTCCCATTTTCTTATAATATTTTACATCATCTGTGCAATTGCAGCTTATGTTCTAACATTTATTTGTTGCTTGTAGGTACATATATCAACGGTACTGATTCACGCTTCGACCTCCTTTGCATATGGGGCAATGAGATAAACATGATAAAGCATCAAGTGAGGAAACTAAGAAAAATTGTTAGGCAGAAGAGACATCTGATTGGAATTAAACTCTTTATTTATACTTTATCCAAGACATCAGTGAACTTTAGGATGGTAAGTAATCTGTTGCCTTCTTTTCCAGCCCAGAACAAGCTACTCTATTAGACATGAATACCTGAAAGTTGTCTCTTTTCAGTGGTTTCCGAAGGAATTTACTCAAGATTACCTAGCAAACTACCTGACCGATGTGGAGGCAACGAAGGTTATAGTATATAATTCATGCTACCATGATAACGGTCTAGAAGTCTTTCTGAAGGCGGTGAAGGATGGACGGGCGATCATCACAAGGGGTTGGACAAAAGTTGTGCGCACCTTTGGCATGGAGGAGGGCACATTATGGGTATTCCGCTTCTTCAACACCATCGACAACCAAAAGCATTTACAATTCTCTCTTCACCTTTACCGCCTCTAGCACTATATATTGTGGTTCATCATATTTAATCTTCTACCGAACTATGTAACCATGGAACATGTACTGAGCTTTTGATTTATGCATTGGCTGTTGAACCATTGTAATCAGGGTATGTATTGATGGATGTGAAATCCACATTTCATAATTAAAAATTTGAAATTTCCAATTCTAATAATAAATTAACGAAAATAAGCTATTAGGTACTAAATTACAGCGCACACAGCTAGAACGATTAAACCGTGTGCGATGGTGTCATATGTCACACACGATTGTTTGCATAATAGTGTGTGTGATTATCAGCTTTACAACACACGGTCGCATATTTTGCGCGTGTGGGATGCGCGCACTGTCACACATGCGTTTGCACGCTGTAACTGTGTGCGCTTTCCGTTAATAGCACAAACGGTTACGAACCTGCATGCGTGTGTAATGTAGGACGATCAAGAGACGATTGACATACGTTTCGCGTGTGCGATCCGAAAAAGTATCGCACACGAATATATCTGTGCCATCGTCTCGGATATGTGCTTGACCACAAACGTAGCATCAAAGTGTGGCGTGTGGGATAGGCTACGACTTCGCATACGTTTACGTTAGGCGAATCGTCAGCAGGCGCTCGCACCATCGCAAACGATGTTTCTGTGTCGTGTGGGATGGACCCCCCCTATCGCCCACACATGCAAGGCGACGGTTTTGTACTACGTCGCGGAAAGGGGTTAAAAACCATTTGTATAGTACCTAATGGTACCAGTGTTTGCTACATCATCCCCTCCTCCTCTGGGAAAATCCCAACGAAGTTTACAAGTATAAATGATCAGCTTCCTAATATCAAGATTAACAGCAATACGCAGGCGGGCAATCAATCCTTCATACTCAACAGTGTTGTTGGTGGCTTTCTCCCACGGGAAGTTCATCTGGATCACGTACTTGAGGTGCTCTCCGGTGGGTGCGAAAAGCAGCACTCCGGCATCGGCTCCCTACAGCGAAAAAGCTCTATCAAAGTACATAATCCATTCCCGATTTATTTCTTTGCCGGGGAGAGAAGTCTCTTGAATCTCTTCGTCTTGCGTTGGTGTCCATTCTGCAATGAACTCCACCAACGCCCTACTTTAAATAGTTGAGGTGCTTTCACAACTCAAGCCAAAACTGGCCAACTCCAACGCCCACTCCACTATCCTGCCGGTGGCTTCTGGGTTTCTCAAGATGCGCTGCAAAGGAAAGCGACTGACGACAGTAATGTGATGTGTTCAGAAGTAGTGGCGTGGCTTCCAGGAGGCCATGAGGAGGCCAAAAAGCAACTTTTGCACACCAGAATATCTTTATCTAGCCCCTTGCAGAAGAGAGCTGACAAAATAAACTAGGCGCTGCACCACCTTCTTCTTCTTCACAACTTGTTGGTTTGCTTCTTGCGATGTACTCATGTTGGAGGCACCCTGGCTTGCCGGAGAAGACTCTGGCTTGTCGCCTGCCAGCTCTGGGTTACTCCCTCATCGTCGTCTACTTCCTTCTCCACCACTAGTGCAATGCTAACCACTTGATTCGTTGCCGCTAGATAAAGTAGCAACGACTCTTGTGGCTTAGGTGCAACTAGTATTGGTGTTGAGGACCGATACTTCTTCAAGTCTTTCAGTGCTGCCTCCGTTTCCAGAGTCCATTTCCTTGGACCTGCCTTTTTCAAGATTTGAAATGGTAGGGCGCACTCATCAGACATAGAAATGAACATACTTAAAGAAACAATACAAGCCGCCAAGCGGTGCACGTCTTTGACGCATTTTGGTACTTCCAAATTATCAATAGCTTTCTTTTTGTCGGGATTAGCTTGAATTCCATGTTGAGAAACAAAGAACCCGAGAAGCTTACCGAATGGAACACCGAACACACACTTCTCGGGGTTGAGATTCAAGTTGATCTTGCGCAAGTTTGCAAATGTCTCTTCTAGATCTTGAATTAGTGTTGCTTTGTCCTTGGTCTTGTCCACTATATCATTCATATATGCTTCCACATTTCTGTGCAGTTGGGGCTCAAAACCAATTTGGTCGGCTCCTGCAAATGTTGAACCAGCACTTTTTAATCCCAAAGGCATACGCTTGAAGCAGTATGTGCACATGGAGTAATAAAGGCGGTTTTCTCTTCGTCTTCCTTGGCCATAAAGATCTGATGATTACTAGAATAGGCGTCAAGAAAGGAGAGGAGGTCGCAGTCGGCAGTGAAGTCCACTATTTGATCAATGCGCGACAAGGGAAAGGGGCCTTTGGGACAAGCTTTATTTAAATCAGTAAAGTCGATACAAAGCCTCCACTTTCCATTTGCCTTTCGCACTACCACTGGATTTGCTAACCAAGTTGGGTGGATCACTCCCCTGATCAAGCCTACCGCTTCCAACTTCTTGATTTTTTCGGCAATGAACTCTTGCCGCTCCAAAGCTTGCTTCCTGGCATTCTGCTTGATAGGGCATGCATGGGGGCAAATGACTGGGTGGTGCTCAATCACCTCCCTGGGAACACCAGGAGTGTCAGATGGCTGCCAGGCAAACACATCGACATTCGCCCGCAGGAAGGAGACGAGCGTGCTTTCCTATTTGTCATCAAGGGTAGCACTTATGGTGAAAGTGCCGCCCTTGCCGTCCTCCCATGCAGCCACTTGCTTCGTCGCAGGCATGGCGGTCTTGGACTTCTTACTCTTGGCGTTAAAGCTCTCTGGCACATCCTCAACGGGTGTGCCACACTTTATAGTGCACTTCCTGGATTCCTTGCAAAGGTCTTGCCGTTCTTCTTCCCCTCGGGAGTTTTGTCGGCAGGAGCAAGAGCCTTGCAGGCGGATGCTGCCACTTCCTCCCAGTAGAGCTTGTCTTCGCATAAGACTGCAACTTTCTTGTCGGAGTGTATGGTGATGACGTGCATCGGCCCCGGCATCTTCAAGGTGTTTTAGGCGTAATGGGACGCCGCCATTAATTTTGCCAGTGTTGGTCGATCCAGGATTCTGTTGTATGGCAGTGGTAACTTAACGAGGTCGAAGACAATCTTCTCCGTCCTGAAGTTGAGCTCATTGCCAAACGTTACCGGGAATGTAATCTTCCTGTTTGGCTGGATCATTCCAAGATTCCTTGGAAAGTGCCTATTTGCTTGAGGTCCTCGTCAGGGATTTGGAGCCTCTTCATCACCTCTGGAGAGATGAAATTCACACCGGCTCCACCATCAACCATCATTTTGTCACCTTGAGTTTGCGTATCGTTGGTGAAACCAACAACGACAAGCAGCCGACCGTGCTAGTGCGATCAGGTTGGTCCTTGGCGTTAAAAATGATGGGCGTGTGGGACTACTTGCGTGTATTTTGTGCTTCCATCGTCAGTTGATACGTCCATTTTGCATCATGATTTCCTACTATTATTTATAATGTTTTTATGCATAATAATGCTTTATGGAGTAATTCTAATGCCTTTTCTCTCATAATATGCAAGGTTTACACAAAGAGGGAGAATGCCGGCAGCTGGCATTCTGGACCTGAAAAAGCATGTCAGAGACAGCTATTCTGCATATCTCCAAATAAGCTGAAACTTCATGGAGAATTATTTTGGAATATATAAAAAATACTGGAGCAAATAACTACCGGAGGGGGCCACCTGGTGACCACAAGACACCAGGGCGCACCAGGCCCCCTAGGCGCCCCCTGGTGGGTTGTGGCCAGCCTGGCCCACCTCCGGTGGCCATCTTCTGATACTGAAGGTCTTTTGACCTAGAAAAAATTAGGAGGGGACTTTCGGGAAGGAACACCGCCGTCTTGAGGCAGAACTTGGGTAGGAGCACTTTTGCCCTCCGGCAGAGCGATTCCGCCAGGGGAACTTCTCTCCCGGAGGGGGAAATCGAAGCCATCGTCATCACCAACAACCATCTCATCTTTGGGAGGCCAATCTTCATCAACATCTTCAATAGCTCCATCTCCTCTCAAACCCTAGTTCACCTCTTGTGTTCAATCTTTGTACTGGAACCTCAGATTGGTACCTGTCGGTGACTACTAGTGTTGATTACATCTCGTAGTTGATTACTATATGGTTTATTTGGTGGAAGATCATATGTTCAGATCCATTATGCTATTTAATACCCCTCTGATCTTGAGCGTGAATATCATTTGTGAGTAGTTACCTTTGTTCTTGAGGTCACGGGAGAAGTCATGCTGCAAGTAATCATGTCAAGTTGATATGTGTTTGATATTTTGATGATATGAATGTTGTGATTCCCTTAGTGGTGTCATGTGAACGTCGACTACATGGAACTTCACCATCATTGGTCCTAAGGGAATGCATTGTGGAGTAGTTATTAGATGATGAGTTGCTAGAGTGACAGAAGCTTAAACCCTAGTTTATGCGCTATTTCGTTAGGGGGTGATTTGGATCCAAATCTTTAATGCTATGGTTAGATTTTATCTTAATACTTTTCTCGTAGTTGCGGATGCTTGTGAGGGGGTTAATCATAAGTGGGAGGTTTGTTCAAGTAAGAATAGCACCCAAGAACCGGTCTACCCAAATAACAAATTATCAAAGTAGCGAACGCAAATCAAACCAACATGATGAAAGTGACTAGATGAAATTCCCGTGTACCCTCAAGAACGCTTGCTTATTATAAGAGACCGTTTTGGCATGTCCTTTGCCACAAAAGGATTGGGCTATCTTTCTGCTCTTTATTTACCGTTACCGTTACTTCCTCGTTACCAATTATCTTGGTATCAAACTACCTGTTACCTACAATTTCAGTGCTTGCAGAAATTACCTTGCTGAAAACCGCTTGTTATTTCCTTCGGCTCCTCGTTGGGTTCGACACTCTTACTTATCGAAAGGACTACGATTGACCCCCTATACTTGTGGGTCATCCAGGCTCTTTTCTGGCACCGTTGCTAGGGAGTGAAGCGCTCTTGGTAAGTGGAAATCAGTAAGGAAAAATTTATACTACTTGCTGAAATTTATTGTCATTTGCTACTATGGGAAACAATCCTTTGAGAGGTTTGTTCGGGGTATCTTCACCTCGACCGAAACCACACTTAGTTGCCCCTCAACCTACTGCACCTACTGTAAAATATTGGTTATGAAATTCCTTCGGGTATGATAGAACAACTGCTAGCTAATCCTTATGCAGGAGACGGAACTGAACATCCTTATATGCATCTAATACATGTGGATGAGATTTGTGGATTATTTAAGCTTGCAGGTTTACCCGGAGATGAAGTTAACAAGAAGGTTTTCCCTTTATGTTTGAAGGGAAAAGCATTGACATGGTATAGGCTATGTGATGATATTGGATCATGGAACTGGAATCGATTGAAATTAGAATTCCACTAAATTTTTTATCCTATGCATCTAGTTCATCGTGATCGGAATTATATATATATTTTTTGGACTCGTGAAGGAGAAAGCATCGCTCTAGCTTGGGGGGGGGGGTTAATTCAATGTTATATTCATGCCCCAATCATGAGCTCTCAAGAGAAATTATTATTCAGAATTTTTATGCTTGGCTTTCTCATAATGATCGATCCATGCTCGATACTTCTTGTACTGGTTCTTTTATGAAGAAGAATATTGAATTCAAGTGGGATCTCTTAGAAAGAATTAAATGCAACTCTGAAGATTGGGAACTCGACAAAGGTAATGAGTCAGGTATTAAGCTTAAGTTTGATTGTGTTAAATATTTTATGAATACCGATGCTTTTCACAAGTTTAGCACTAAATATGGACTTGACTCTGAGATAGTAGCCTCTTTCTGTGAATCATTTGCTACTCATGTTGACCTCCCTAAGGAGTAGTCGTTTAAATAGCATCCCCCTGTTAAAGAAGAAATTAAAGAACTGGTCATAGCTAAAGATGAAGCTATCATTTACAATGTTGATCTAGTTGTGCCTACTGCTTATATTTAAAAACCACCTTTCCCTGTTAGGATAAAGGAACATGCTAAGGTATCAACTATGGTTCGCAAAAGTAATATTAAAGCACCTAAGCCCCGTGAACAAATTAAAGTAGAACCTAGTGTTGTTGTGGTTAGAGATCTCTTGGTATAAAATATTGATGGGCATGTTATTTACTTCTGTGATGAAGCTGCTAGAATTGCCAAACCCGATGAAAAAGATAAACATAGACCCATAGTTGGCATGCCTGTTCTTTCAGTTAAAATAGGAGATCATTGCTATCATGGTTTATGTGATGTGGGTGCTAGTGTGAGTGCTATTCCTTTTACCTTATACCCAGAAATTATGAATGATATAGCACCCGCCGAAATAGAAGACATTGATGTTACTATTAAACTTGCTAATAGAGACACCATCACACCACTTGGGATTGTTAAAGATGTTGAAGTCTTGTGTGGGAAAATAAAATATCCTACTGATTTTCTAGTTCTTGGTTTCCCACAAGATGACTTTTGTCCCATTATCTTTGATAGACCTTTCTTGAACACTGTTAATGCTAAGATAGATTGTGAAAAACAAACTGTCGGTGTTAGTTTTGGTGATGTGTCTCATGAGTTTAATTTCTCCAAGTTTGGTAGACAACCACGTAATAAAGAATTATCTAGTAAGGATGAAATAATTGATCTTGCTTCTATTGCCGTACCTCCTACCGATCCACTAGAACAATATTTGCTTGACCATGAAAATGATATGCACTTGCGTGAAAGAAATGAAATAGATAAAATATTCTTCGAACAACAACCTATTCTAAAATACAATTTGCCTATTGAAACTCTGGGAGGTCCTCCTCCACCTAAAAGGTGATCTTGTGTTTGAATTAAAGCAATTGCCTGACACTTTGAAGTATGCTTATCTTGATGAGAAAAAGATATATCCTATTATTATTAGTGCTAACCTTTCAGAACATGAAGAAGAAAGATTATTAAAAATTCTGAGGAAGCACCGGGCTGCTATTGGATATACTCTTCATGATTTTAAGGGCATTAGTCCCACTCTATGTCAGCACAAGATTAATATGGAACCTGATGCTAAACCCGTTGGTGATCACCAACGACGATTGAATCCTAAGATGAAAGAAGTTGTAAGAACTGAAATATTAAAGCTTCTAGAAGCAGGTATAATTTATCCCATAGATGATAGCAGATGGGTAAGTCTCGTTTATTGTGTCCCTAAGAAGGGAGGTATTACTGTTGTTCCTAATGATAAAAATGAACTTATCCCACAGAGAATTGTCACTGGCTATAGAATGCTAATTGATTTTAGAAAATTAAATAAAGCTACTAGAAAATATCATTACCCTCTGCCTTTCATTGATCAAATGCTAGAAAGATTATCTAAGCACACACACTTTTGTTTTCTAGATGGATATTCTAGTTTCTCTCAAATACATGTATCATAACCTGATCAAGAGAAAACCACCTTTACTTGTCCTTTTGGAACCTATGCTTATAGATATATGTCTTTTGGTTTATGCAATGCACCTGCTACCTTTCAAAGGTGTATGACTGCTATATTCTCTGATTTTTGTGAAAAGATTGTGGAGGTTTTCATGGATGATTTTTCCGTTTATGAAACTTCTTTTGAGGATTGCTTAAGTGACGTGGCTTGAGACTGCGTCGGTATTTCCCCAAAGAGGAATGGATGATGCAGCACAGCGACGGTAAGCATTTGCCTAAGTTATGAAACCAAGGTTATCGAACCAGTAGGAGAACCATGCAACACTATGTAAACGGTACCAGCATACAAAGAACAAATACTTGCAACCCGACGCGAAAGAGAGGTTGTCAATCTCTCCACGGTAAAAAGATAGATTAGATTGTAGTAGATTGGATAGATTGATCGCACAAGAACACAAAATAAAAGAGGCAAATGAAAAGTGCAGCAAGGTATTTTTGGGGTTTTGGATTAATAGATCTGAAAACCAAAGCGGCAAAAGATAGATCGCAAAGCATTATGTTGGAAAAGTAGACCCGGGGGCCGTAGGTTTCACTAGTGGCTTCTCTCATGAGTATAGCACACAGCGGGTAAACAAATTACTGTTGTGAAATTGATAGAAGATCAAATAATCATGACGATATCCAAGGCGATGATCATTATATAGGCATCACGTCCAAGATTAGTAGACCGAAACGATTCTGCATCTACTACTATTACTCCACATATCGACCGCTATCCAGCATGCATCTAGTGTATTAAGTTCATGGAAAAACAGAGTAATGCAATAAGAACGGTGACATGATGTAGACAAGATATATTCATGTAGGAATAGACCCCATCTTGTTATCCTTAGTAGCAACGGTACATGCGTGCCTCGCTGCCCCTTCTGTCACTGGGAGAGGACACCGCAAGATCGAACCCATCACAAAGCACCTCTTCCCATGGCAAAAAAAATCGATCTAGTTGGCCTAAATAAATCAAATATTTGAAGAAGAAATATGACGCTATAAGTAATCATGCATATAAGAAATCAAAGAAGACTCAAATAATATTCATGGATAGAAACTGATCATGAACTTAAAATTCATCGGATCCCAACAAACACACCGCAAAACGTCATTACATCAAATATATCTCCAAGAGACCATTGTATTGAGAATCAAAAGAGAGAGAGAAAGACATCTAGCTACTGCCTACGGACCCGTAGGTCTATGGTGGACTACTCACTCATCATCGGAGAGGCACCAATGAGGATGATGAACCCCTCCGTGACGGTGTTAGATTCGATCTCGCGGTTGTGGAACTTGCGGCGGCTGGAAGTATTTTTCGTCGACTCCTCTAGGGTTTCTGTAATATTTGGGTATTTATAGAGCTCAGAGGCGGTGCAAGGGACTCCCGAGGCGGCCATGACCCACCAGGGCGCGCCCGGGGCCTATGGCGTGCCCTGGTGTCTTGTGGGCCGCCAGGGCTCCCTCCTAGGTACTTCTTTGGCCCACTAGCTTCCTTCTGGTCCAAAAAAAATCTCCAAAATGTTTCATCCCGATTGGACTCCATTTGGTACTGAAATTCTGCGAAGTAAAAAACAAGCAAAAAACAACAACTGTCACTTGGCACTATTGTAACAGACCAAATGCTTCCATTGCCATTTGTAATATATTTCATGTGGGGACCTTCATGTGTGCCCTTGTGTTTGAGTAATATATTTTTTGCTTCATGACATTCCTCATGCATCATTGCATCATGGCATCATACCACCATTCATCATTTGCATCATGCCTTGCTTTATGTGATGTTGTTGTGAGTGTGGTGTTGTGGTCATGAGTGTGTGTGTGTGGGATTGGTGTGAAAACCTTGGTGAAAACCCTCTCCTCTATTTCCTCAAAACCTTGCCAACCTCTCCTATTTCCAATTAATGCTATATGTGAATTTTTTTTCTTGCTTATTAATTTTCATAAAAATGTTGCCCTACCACCTAATATTCTGTTATGCATGATAAAATAGTTATCATACATGTTCTCCTATTTATGCCTTGTCAACCTTTTTAAAACAGAGTCCAATATATATATAAGTGAATTATTTTAAATTGCTCTAAATATGTCAAGACCATTTTTATTAAATAGTGCAGATTTTTAGGAGTGCAAAAGTATTTTCATTTCTCTCTAACTCTCTCTCAAACTCTCTGGTATTTTCTGACAAGTTGTTGTCTTGTTTTTATAGTAAAGCGTTTGTATTTCGGGAGAGAGAGAAGATCCAGTACCTGGGCCTCCATACCCCTCGCTGCCCGACTTGCCTCCCGCAGCCCAGCCAGCCTACAGTGTGTTCGCTTCATCCACCTCCTGTACGGCTCCCATCCAGGTTGTCCACGTTGGCGTCCTCCATGATTTGACGGCCGGAGCTCGTCCGAGCGTTCTATAAGAAGTGTCCCGGACCTAGCCCTAGCATCCCTTGCCTCATTTCCTCCCTCTTCCCCTCGCGCCGCCGCTCAGGTAGGCCTCTTCGTGCCCCGCCAACACCATGACCCCAGAGCACCCGAGCTCGGACTCGGGCTGAGCTTCGTCGCCTTCCTCCCTCGTCTTCGGCCACGAGGAGCCCCGGATCGGCGTCCTCGACCTTCCTCGACTTGCACGCTTCGCCACGCCCGCGAGAACGACCGTCCTCACCTGTCTTCTTCCTGCGACGTCACGGACAGAAGTTCGCCAGGATTCCTAGCTCCCTCCCGTCACCGACGGCTCGTCCCTGGCCACCTGATATTGTCCAACGATAGCTCGGTGAGCATAAGCTCCTCCCTGATCCTTCTCGTCCTCTGTTGTTCCTCGTAGGCGCCGCAACGTTCATGCCAACTACGTGCCCTCCATGCTCTGATCGTAATAGCAGTGTACGCGTACTGTTTTTTTTTTTGCGCTTTGTTCTTGCACATGCGCTGCTGCACCCCGCGCTAGAACAGTCCCCCCGCGCGCCTCCAAGACCCCCTAGGAGAGCCACAGCTTGCCTTTCGTGAGCTCCTTCATGAGCAAGCGAGCCCCTTTCTGTTTTCGTGTGTATGACAGTGGGTCTAGGGCCCCTGGCTCACTGCCAGGTGGGTCCTTGTTTTTTTTTCATTTTTGTTTGTGTTGTTTTTTTCCAATGTTTTCAGTGATTTTCCATTTAGGGAAATATTGCCAGATTTGTCTGTTTCCAAATCTGTCAGCATCCTACTACATGCCTTTTTTGGCATACAAGTGACTATAAGTGGCTATGGAATTTCTTGTGTTTGCAATTGTGGAGTTTACCAACAGGAAGATAGGCATGTGATATATGATTTTGGGGTAGAAAAATCCAGAGAATCCAATGGTGTGTCTGGTTTTGTCATTTGGACATGGTTGCAAAAATGTCATTTTGTGATATTGTGCCATTTTGTCTTTTTCACATGAATTAATTCTTGCACTATCTGGAAAACTTGTCAACATGGAATATGCTCATTTGTGTATGTGCTAGCCCCTGGTATTTTTTGCATGCCATGATAGATCATCATATGGGTGGCATTCTTGATGTTAACTTGTCACCAAAATTATGTTTTCACATGTCCAAAATATTCTTAGTGTTGGAAATCTGTTATTTTGTTGCCATGTTATCTAGATGATTCCCTTGCATATATTGTTCCTTTCAAGATGGCACCATGATATGAATTGTTGTGCTTGTCATCCTCTGTAGATGTGTGCCAAGGTCTTGTGGATTAGGCTATTGCATCCTATATAAAACTTGCTGTCAACATGCTATTCTGTTAACAAGTGCCATGTTTGTCCTTGCTAAATTTCACTAAGTCTGAGAATCTGTTATTTCCAATATGTCATCTTGTGAGGATGGTAGCCATTGATACATGCATTTTTTGATGTTGCCATAAAGTAATTAATTGAAGTACATGTTACCCTCTATCACCCTGTTAATTTTCATGCCATGAAAGTTCCTGTAGCATGTATAGAAGTTGCTGTCAAGTTGCTGTCATGTTAACTCAGATTCTATAAAACTGGAATTTTTACTAAGTCCCTAAAAACTGATTCAACATGCCATCTTGTGAGCTTCATTGCCATGGATCCATGCTTCCTTTCATGTTTCTGTAGATAGATGATTTGTTAAGCTTGCTGTGTACTTCATGCCCATGCCTTGGTTGTCATTTAAAACTTTCTGTAGCTCTGGATATGTGTGTGGCAAGTTGACATGTTGCTGTTTGTGGACAGATTGTGTGTAGGATTGTTTTGTGACTTGTGGGAGCTATACTCCATTGTTTTGCATGATCTTTAGCTCTATTCTTGCTAGATTTTCATTACTTATCCAGTAGCATCCTTGGAATACCAAGGAATAGTCCATGGCCTCCCCCATCTTGTGTTTTGTCTCCGTTAACGTCCGTACCTTGCCGGGAGTGCACCGTGAGCTACGTTACTCCGTTTGCAACGTTCTACATATGCATTTGCATCGATTTTGAATGATGCATCCATATTTTCCATGTCCATGCACGTTCAAACAACTAAACATGAGGTTCTATCCAGAATACTAAATAACTTGATAATTGCATGAGAAACATGACTAGCATAGGGTTGCATGCTAAGTACTTCAAATTGGTCATGCATCATCTTGTTTTTGCATTGCACCTTGTTTGCATGTTTATTTGGTGTTGTTTCTCTTTGGGTAGATGTGAGTGTTGAGCCTGAGTACGAGGATCCCAGAGAGTGCAACTACGAGGACCCAGCTCTTTGTCCCTCTGAAGAACCAACAGGCAAGATGATCATACCCGGATCCCGACACTATTTTTGCCTTCCTAGTTGTCTCTCTTTTACCGTTATGTTTGCTGTTACCTACCACTTAAACTGTCAGCCTCCTATATTGCCATGAAAGCCTCTAACCCCTCCACTACCTAGCAAACATTGATTGGCTATGTTACCGCTGCTCAGCCCTTATCTTATAGCGTTGCTAGTTGCAGGTGCAAGCTTTGCATGTGTCAACATGGATATTTTGGTTATATCACTCTATTTACTGTTATTTAAATTAATGCACATATATATCTGGCAACGGAGGAAGGCTTGGCCTTTTGCTCAGTGTTTTGTTCTGCTTTTGCCGCACTAGTTTCGAGTACCAGTGTTATATTCCATATTTTGCGCTCCTAACATGCTCGGGGTTGTTATGGGGACCCCCTTGACCGTTCGTTTTAGATTAAAACTTGTCTGGCAAGACCCAACTTTGGTACTACATTTGCTAAACAACTTAATAAAAATTGCATAGGGCATAGCTACCCCGTGGATAATTAATCAACCCCCCCCGGGCCAGTGCTCCTCATGAGTGTTGGTCCGAACTAGAGCACTGTGCGGGGCCAACCCGGGGCAACTCGGGAGATGTCTATCAGGCCATGTACACTAGCTTATCCGGTCGTGTCCTGAGAACGAGATACGCGGCTCCTATCGGGTTCGTCGACACGTCGGGCGGTCTTGCTGGACTTGTTTTACCTTTCTCGAATGTCTTGCACGAGGAATTCCGATTTTTCTTCGGGCTATCTCGAGGTTGCGGTTTTCCAGTGGAATTGCCTAGGAAGATCACGAGATTCGTGGTCGAGGTTATTCCCGCGGCGTGTGGTTAGTTTGTGATGGATGAGTTGGAGCACCCCTGTAGGGTTAAATCTTTCGGAAAGCCGTGCCCGCGGTTACGTGGCAACTTGGAGATTTGTTTAACACCCGGTAATAGTAAACTTGAAGTAAACTCAATAAAATACACCAACTGTGTGCGTAACCGTGACTGTCTCTGCTCGTGAACATGAACCGGGAGAGAACACGGTGGGGTTATGTTTGACGTAAGTAGGTGTTCAGGATCACTTAGTGATCATGCTAGTTCACGACCGTCTTACATTCATGTTCTCGTAAGTTAGCCACCAAATACATGCTTAGCGCTTGCTACAGCCTCACCACTTAACCAATTCCTCACCTAAAGGCTTACATAGTTTCGGTACCCGGGTTATGAGATTGCTGAGTCCCTGTGGCTCACGGATTACAACAATACAGGTACAGGTGTTGACGAGTACGTGTCGGATGACGTGTCGCAGCTCCAGTGGGAGTATGATGAAGAACGTGGTCGAATGTATGTTACGTATCTAAACAAGTAGGGAGCTCCGTGGTGGTGATCCTGGGATAGCAAGACAGTTTATCTTTGCTTGTTTTATCGTTTGTTTTCGTCCGTAGCCGAACCCTGCCTTTTGAATGATGTATGAATAATTTGTGTGGACTTGTAAGATAGCTTCTGGCGAGTGTGAGCCAACTCATATACTCATCTCTTCCTACATGTATGCAATGTTTTACTGTACTTGCGAACGACGAGATGCGCTTCTATCCCTGTCGAGGCCGCAAGCCTTAATAGGGATAGGACCGCATCTTGGGCGTGACAAGTTGGTATCAGAGCCATACCGACCATACGAGCCCCTTGCTTGATCGAACTTGGCCGAGTTGAGTCTAGTTAAAAACTATTTTGAATCTAGTTATATCGGAGAGTGGGATTCTTTTACTCCCCTTCTATACTCTAGTGAGGTATTCGACTTAGGAATTTTCATTCTACTCCTCTTCTCGCTCAAATTTTTTTTAGGATCACGCGGGTATTTTGGAAACTATATGATGCCGATGTGAAGGAATTCTGTCTTGGTGCCTCTTGTTATCGAGGAGTAGAGATCCGAGGGATGTTTGCACATCGTTATCATTCAGTTTCCTTAGTATCTCAGGACGGAGGATGTTCGAAATTGCTTCAATACTAGTAGTGGCGAGAGGAGTCCGGCATCCCCAGTACTGGTGGAGAGAGTTCGGATGTACTGCCATACTTAGTATCGTTGTGTTTTCGAGTGCCTGAGGTAAACGAGTTTGCGGAGTTTCTTGGTTTATGGTGTGGAAGGTTGCGGGTGCAGTTGTAGCTGATTACCTTGGGTACGTTCCTGGGTCCGCAACCCGAATCGCATAAACAAAAAAGACTTCGGAAATTCTTAAGTGGGAATTCAAGTAGCTACCTAGGATCATCTTCCAACAGATGTATAAGGGTATACAAGTGTTCCGAGCAACCTCAGCTCAATACTTGTTGGTTATTTCAAGTGGCTTCTTGTTCTAATGATGTTATCAAGATCCTGCAGAAAGCGTTCTTACTATTTGCAGTTTGAATGCAATTGATGATATTCCATTGCAATTCTTTCAAGCCATTGATTCAGCTTATTTGAATCATCTTTGTCAATGGTGTGCTGATAATCTTGTCCATCTTCAGGATGGCGCCAGCAACTCGTGGGAATCCAGGTCGGGATGGAGAGCAGTCTGATCCTCCACCACCCCCACCTCCACCTCCAGAAGCTTGGCAAGCTGTGATGGCTGCAACCAATGCCAACACTCAGATGTTGCTCAGGTTGCTGCAGGAAAGATAGCAGGAACAGCAAGGTCATCAAGGGAATTTTCATAATCAGCCGTAGTTCGCCACTCTGAACCAGTTCCTCGCTAATCAACCCAAGTCCTTCACCTGTTGTGAGCAGCCTCTCGATGCAGACGATTGGCTCCGTGACATGAACAAGCATTTCGAGTGCAGCAATGTCAGGCCAGGTGACTATGTCAGGTTTGCGACTTTCCAGCTCAAGGGTCAGGCAGCAGATTGGTGGCAGCAGTACAAGGATTCCAGAGGTGATCGTGCATTTAGCTGGGATGATTTTTGCCGTGACTTCAGAGCTCATCATATCTCGACGAGCTTTGTCGAGGAGATGCGTGAGAAGTTCAGGAATTTGAAGCAGGGGAGCAAGTCTTTCTATCAGTATAACATCGAGTTCCAGAACCTGGCCCGCTATGCTAAGCAAGATGTTCCTGATGACAAGTGCAAGATTTATCAGTTCAGAGGTGGTCTCAAGGATGAACTTCAGTCGGGTCTAGTCCTGCATGAACCTCCTGAGTTTGATCAGTTCTACAACATGGCTCTAAAGTTCTAGGTAGCTCAGCTCAGGTTGGAGAACTCAAGGAAGCGATTCAGAGACTCCAACTCTTCTTCTTCCAACTCTCAGATGGTTCCTAAGCAGCAGAAGTATTGGGTTCCTCCTCCTCATCCGTTTCGTCCTCCTCAGCAGCAGAAGCAGCATGGTGGTCGTGGACCTTCCCACCCATCCAACCCAGGTTTTCAGCAGAGGCCTCAGGCACCCAAGTCAGCAAATGCTCCTCCTCCAGGCAACTTCCGTCCGCTCTTAGAGGTTACGTGCCACAAGTGTGGTCAGAAGGGCCACTACTCCAACAAGTGCACCAACCAGCGGCGTCTTCCGCCTCCTCCTCCTATCAGACCTCCAGGCAGTGCTATGGTGAAGCACAATCCCAAGTCAGCAAGAGTGAACATGGTTAATGCAGCTGAAGCAGAGGATTCTTCTCAAGTGATATTGGGTAACCTCTTGGTGAATTCTATTCCTGCAAAAGTTTTGTTTGACACTGGTGCATCGCATTCTTTCATTTCAAGACCTTTTGCAACCAAGCATCATTTGCATCATGAGCAGTTACCTAGGCCGTTGTCAGTCGTTTCCCTGGGTGCTTTCTTGCACACGAGGATGGTGGTTCCGGATGTTTCTATCAAAATGGGCAGCTATTCCTTTCTGGCCTCTCCAATTGTTCTCGGCAAGTCGGATATTGATCTCATTCTCGGCATGGATTTTCTTGCGATGAATAAGGCTTATGTTGATTGTAAAGCCAAAGAAGTCAAATTGACTCATCCTTCTGAAGATGTGATCATTTTCGCTGCTCGCGATGACATGATTCGCCTCTTTTCTCTCAATGAGAAGGGTGAAATTTCTGCCATATCGCAAATCCCTGTTGTTTCGAAGTATGAAGATGTCTTTCCAGAAGAATTGCCAGGAATGCCTCCTCACCGGCCAGTGGAGTTTGTGATTGAACTCGAGCCTGGAACTGAACCAGTGTCCAAGCGTCCTTATAAGCTTGGCCCCGAAGAGCTGGAAGAATTGAAGAAACAGCTAGATGAACAAGAACGTCTAGGTCTGATCACACCAAGTTCTTCACCTTGGGGTTGTGGTGTTGTTTTTGTCAAGAAGAAGGATGGCACGGACCGACTGTGTGTCGATTACCGTCCATTGAAGAAGAAGACAATCAGAAACAAGTATCCACTTCCCAACATCAATGAGTTGTTTGAGCAATTGAAAGGTGCCAAGGTTTTCTCGAAGCTAGATCTCCGTATGGGCTATCATCAAATCCGTATTCGAGAAGAAGATATTCCAAAGACTGCTTTCAGGACGAGTTTTGGCTCTTATGAGTACACCGTCATGTCTTTTGGTCTAGAAAATGCGCCTCCGACCTTTTCCAGAATGATGAACTTCATATTCTCTCCTTTCAAGAATGAGTTCGTCTTGGTGTATTTGGATGACATCCTTGTTTTCTCGGAGACCGAAGAAGAGCATGCAGAGCATCTCCGGCTTGTGCTTGACAAGCTAAGAGAGCATCGGTTCTATGCTAAGTTCTCAAAGTGTGAGTTTTGGCTCAATGAAGTGGTGTACCTTGGGCATGTCACCTCTGCCGAGGGCATTAAAGTGCACCCTGAGAAAGTTGAGGCAATTCTAAAGTGGGAGCCTCCTCAGAATGTCAAGCAGCTTCAAAGCTTCCTCGGGCTCGCAAGTTACTGCAAAAGATTCATTGAGAACTTCTCTCAAATTGCTAAGCCTCTGTCTAACCTCCTTCAGAAGAATGTCAAGTATGTGTGGTCTCCTGAGTGTGATGTGGCGTTCAATACACTCAAAGAGAAGCTGACTTCAGCTCCAGTTCTTGTTCCTCCCGAACAATCCAGCCTTTCCAAGTGTTCTGTGATGCTTCTCTCCAAGGTCTTGGTGGTGTTCTCATCCAAGATAAGAAGGTGGTGGCTTACACCTCGAGGCAGCTGAAGCCTAGCGAGAAGAACTACCCCACTCATGATCTTGAGTTGGCGGCAGTTGTTCATGCTCTGATGACTTGGAGACATCTATTGTTGGGAAGACCAGTTGAGGTGTTCACCGACTACAAGAGCTTGAAATACATTTTCATTCAACCCAATCTCAATCTTTGGCAAACACGTTGGGTGGAAATGATCGAGGAGTACAATCCAAGCATTGAGTATACTCCTGGAAAAGCAAATGTCATTGCAGACACGCTGAGTAGAAAGGTGTACTGCAACAGTCTTATTCTCAAGCCTCTTCAACCCGAGCTTTGTGAAGCATTCCGCAAGCTCAATCTCCAAGTGGTTCCTCAAGGATTTCTTGCCAATCTCCAAGTCTCTCCGACTCTAGAAGATCAGATTCACCAAGCTCAGCTTCTTGATGTTATGGTGAAGAAAGTGAAGAAAGGTGTGGCCAAGAGCATTCCAAAGTATAAGTGCTTCCGTGTTGATGACAAAGATACCTTGTTCTTTGAGGACCGTCTGGTGGTCCCAAAAGGTGAACTAAGGAAGGTTATCTTGAATGAAGCACATAATTCCCTCCTCTCAATTCATCCTGGAAGTTCCAAAATGTATCAGGACCTCAAGCAAACCTTCTGGTGGACTCGTATGAAACGTGAGATTGCTCAGTTTGTGAACGAGTGTGATGTTTGTCGCAGAGTGAAGGTGGAACATCAACGTCCAGCAGGTCTCTTTCAGCCTTTGCCTATTCCAGAGTGGAAATTCGATCATGTTGAGATGGATTTCGTCACTGGGTTTCCTAAGTCCAAGAGAGGAAACGATGCCATCTTCGTGGTCATCGACAAGCTCACCAAAGTTGCCCACTTCCTTCCGGTCAAAGAATCTATCTCGGCAGCTCAGCAAGCAGAGCTGTACACGTCAAGGATAGTTTCTTTGCACGGTATTCCTCAGCTCATATCCTCAGATCGTGGAAGCATCTTCACCTCCAAGTTTTGGGATTCCTTCCAGACTGCAATGGGGACCAATCTCCGTTTTAGTACAGCTTTCCATCCTTAGACTAGTGGTCAAGTTGAGAGAGTCAATCAAATCCTTGAAGATATGCTCAGAGCTTGTGTGATTTCTTTTGGCATGAAGTGGGAAGATTGTCTCCCGTTTGCAGAGTTCTCATACAACAATAGCTTCCAAGCAAGTTCCGGCAAGGCTCCTTTCGAGATTCTCTATGGCAGAAAGTGCCGCACCCTGCTCAATTGGTCTGAAACCGGTGAGCGTCAAATCCTTGGTAATGACATGATCACTGAAGCAGAAGAAATGTGCCGTGTCATTCATGGAAATCTCAAAGCAGCTCAATCCCGTCAGAAGAGCTATTATGATAGCAAGCATCGTGACATGACCTTCCAGATCGATGATTTTATCTATCTCAGAGTGTCTCCCATGAAAGGCACTCAACGCTTCGGCATCAAAGGAAAGCTTGCTCCACGCTTTGTGGGTCCTTTCAAGATTGTGGGCAAGAGGGGTGACCTTGCCTACCAACTCGAGCTTCCTCCCAATTTCTCAAATGTGCATGATGTGTTTCACGTCTCTCAGCTCCAAAAGTGCTTCAAGACTCTCGAGCGCATCGTTGATCTCCAAGACATTGATCTCCAAGCAGACCTATCCTATCATGAGCATCCAGTTGCTATCCTTGAAGAAACTGAGCGTAAGACTCGCAACAATTCAATCAAGTTTCTAAAGGTGAAGTGGTCACATCACTCTGACAAAGAAGCCACTTGGGAACGAGAGGACCATCTCCATTCCGAATTTCCTGAATTCTTCCGTTCCTAGATCTCGGGACGAGATCCTCATGTAGTGGGGGAGAGTTGTAATAGCCCAAATGCTTCCATTGCCATTTGAAATATCTTTCATGTGGGGACCTTCATGTGTGCCCTTGTGTTTGAGTAATATATTTTTGCTTCATGACATTCCTCATGCATCATTGCATCATGGCATCATACCACCATTCATCATTTGCATCATGCCTTGCTTTATGTGATGTTGTTGTGAGTGTGGTGTTGTTGTTATGAGTGTGTGTGTGTGGGATTGGTGTGAAAACCTTGGTGAAAACCCTCTCCTCTATTTCCTCAAAACCTTGCCCACCTCTCCTATTTCCAATTAATGCTATATGTGAATTTTTTTTCTTGCTTATTAATTTTCATAAAAATGTTGCGCTACCACCTAATATTCTGTTATGCATGTTAAAATAGTTATCATACATGTTCTCCAATTTATGCCTTGTCAACCTTTTTAAAACAGAGTCCAATATATATATAAGTGAATTATTTTAAATTGCTCTAAATATGTCAAGACCATTTTTATTAAATAGTGCTGATTTTTTAGGAGGGCAAAAGTATTTTCATTTCTCTCTAACTCTCTCTCAAACTCTCTGGTATTTTCTGACAAGTTGTTGTCTTGTTTTTAAAGTAAAGCATTTGTATTTCGGGAGAGAGAGAAGATCCAGTACCTGGGCCTCCATGCCCCTCGCGGCCCAACTTGCCTCCCGCAGCCCAGCCAGCCTACAGAGCGTTCACTACAGGGATCAGGTTCTTTGCCGTCCGCCATGGCAGACGGCAAAGGCACAACCACGGACGGCAAAGACCTTTGCCGTCCGCCAGCGGACGGCAAAATTTTGGGCCGAATAAACTCCGGCAAAGAGGTTCTTTGCCGTCTGCCTTGGCACAGCGGACGACAAAGATTCTTTGTCGTCAGCCTGCAGACGGCAACGAGCCTGGATGGCGTAGTACTGACGTTAGCACCGTTAGGTTGCTAACGCCCCCCCACCAAACCCTTTGCCGTCAGCCCCTGGACGGCAAACACTCAGTCCTTTGCCGTCTGCCCCCCGACAGCCCCGCCCAGCCCTTTGCCGTCTGCCCCGGACGGCAAAGAAGCCAAATGGCCTCAGGCCTGGCGCTCCCAGGTTTAACGGGTGGCTGCCACGTGCCCTCTTTGTCGACGGTGGCCATCGGCATAGCAGTCTTTGCCGTCCGGGGCAGACGACAAAGAAAATGGCCCCCAGGCCTGGCGCTCCTAGGTTTAACAGGTGCCTGCCACGTGCCCTCTTTGCCGACGGTGGCCGTCGGCATAGCGGTCTTTGTCGTCCGGGGCAGACGGCAAAGAGGCTGTATTGCCTCTTTTTTGCTTGTTTTTGGTATATTCAACAATTTTCACAGGCAAATATATGATATGTATATATATATTTCACAGAAACAATATCCCTACCATATGGATATGATCAACCAACAATTATACCAAATTAAAAGTATCAAATGTCACATTGTTCACCATATTACATTAGTTTCATCCATACATACATAGTCTCATACATAGGTAGAAAGTTTCACGTAAGTTCATCGATACAAAATGAAAACAGAAAGTAAACACTAGCACTACATCAAAGCAAGCTGCCGTGAACTCAATCAAATCTGCAAAATTGGAAATAAGAAAGTTAGAATAAGAATACTAGAAGAAGTAGAAGAAGATCTAGAAGTAGACGAAGATCTAGAAGAAGATGATGATGAAGAAGCATTTTTCTTCTCTCTCTTTCTCCTCTTGTTTTTCTTCTTCTTATTGCTTATTTGTGTCATTTTAGAGCTAACCTAGGTAATTATCACATTTTTGACCTAACTAAGCTTATTGTGTCATTTTGCAAGAAAATAAGCTAAGTCTATGGCATCTATGAGGTTACCAAGTCTATTATGCCATTTTTGAGTTAACTAAGCTTATTATGTCATTGTGGAGGAAACAATGCTAAGTATAGGTCATTTTAGAGCGAACTTAGGTACAATATGTCATTTTGGAGGTAAGTAAGCTTACTATGTCTTTTTAGAGGAAACAAACCTAAGTTAGGTAAAATATGACATTTTTCTAAGTGCTAAGTTTGTCTTTGTGCTAAGTTTGTCTAAGTGCTAAGTTTGTGTTTGTTTGAGAAAATGAGCCAAGTAAGTGGCATATTACGGCTTACCGTCCTCGTCATCACGGAGGTGAAGCATCGGGGTTGCTCGGGCCGGTGTCACCTGGAGCACTACTTGGCCCTGGAGAAGGATCGTGCGATGCGGCTCGGGAGTTATGCTGCACCAAAGATCATTTGCGTTAGCATGATGACGCTGAAATGTTAAGACTACTAACTAATGAACATTGAAATGAAACTCACCGTTCCAGCCGTGGTAATGACTGGCATCGGCGGAGGGTTCTGGCCGATCTTCTCGCACAAATACTGCACATTTGGTTTTGACAAGTCAATCATATTGGTTATTAATGAAACGAACATGTAGTGCATGATTTGGCTAATATGAAGAAGAAACTTACCACGAGGAGCTCGTACATGGCCCGGTGAGACGCATCGTTTCGTGCCCTCTCCTCCTCCAACAACCTAGCTGTCCTCTCCTCCAAATCCCTCTTCTCCTCCGCCGCCTGCCGGGCCTGTTCCGCCAAAAGCGCCTGGGTTGCCTCTCTCTCTTTCTGCAGAGCAGCCTGCAACACAACTCCTTGTTAGCATTGTAATCATCTTTGTTCGCACACACAATGTAATGGAGGAAAGCTATCTGAGTCCGTATGACTAACCTCGATGGCGAGCTGGACTGGCCGTGGACAAGGCGTTATCTCAGGACAGGAGCTCGTTTGGCGCGCCTTGATCTGCCGAAGAGTGCGCGAAGACCATATAAGTCCATCTCCAATGGCTATATGGCCATGGGGCCTCCCGCCGCCAGCTATCATCACCAGCTCTGGATCAATAGGATGCTGGCTCGGGTTGAAGTCCTCCCCATTCACCGCCTTCCCCACATCTCTGTACCTCACGAGCTTGTTGTGGGAGGAGATGTTGGTGAAGTTGTCGCGATTATCGAGGTCAGACTCAGAGAATGCCTTGGCCTTCTTGTACGAGGAAGTATGGGCCATGGCATAGAGGTCGTACACCTGTGGCACCTCCGTCTTATTGTAATGCGCCTAGAAGAGAGGAACAAAATATTAATAAAGGGGTCAAGCTAGCATCAAGAATGAATTGCAGGAATCATGAAGCAAACCACATACCCAGTTCCGCCCGAACTGAAATAAGTTGGCGCTGCCTTGATGGTGTGGCACACCTTCCATTTGGGCACGCCGTTCCTTGGCATCGTCGTGGACGGCTCGCCATTCGTCAGAGCACCACTCATTCACCAACGCCTCCCAACAATCCATCTTATCGCGTCGTAGCATTCTCTGCCCAGGTTGAACTGAGCCTTCAGAGCCATTACTTGCACGATGGCATCCAGCTGACAAAGCTCAGTGTGCTCGTGGAGAGGACGTTTTGAAGACTCCAACATTTCATAGAAGGCCTTTGCAGATTCCTCCATCTCATCGTCCGAATCCCTAGCATCATCAAAGTCTTGCACCATGTCTTCGATCCCGGTACCATGCTCGTCGGTGCGACGACGAACCACCTCAGCTCTGGCACGTTGGGCAGACTCACCATGAAATCTCCACACCGTATAATCAGGCATAAAACCCCACTTCTGCAAGTGTTTACCCATTTCATCCCGTGTCCACTTTTTATGGTTGTCGCACCGGACACAGGGGCACCAGGTTATTTCCTGGCCATTTGCAAATGCGGTTCTCAGAAACCCCTTGGTTTTTGTTAACCATTCAATGGTCATGTCTTTCTGACTAGGGTGACCGGTGTACATCCACGCACGATCACTCATCTTGCCTACCTACTAAACACACAAGAAATATATATATAATTCATCATCTATATTCATCAGTTAATCAAGTTTGTCAGTTTTATTACGTCCATGCAACCTACACGCTAATAGGTAAAGATAGGTCCTAATCCCACCCGAGTATGTGTAGATTGGGTTCGTTTTCCCATGCTCTGCTCCGGATCCGACGCAGAATTTCGGCAGCACCTCCCCGCTGTTCTCCTGATACACGTCTCGGCAATAAGCAGAGAGGATGTGTACCCGGAGAACAACAGGGAGGCACTGACGAAATTCCGCATCGGATCCGGAGCAGAGCATAAGGTAAAACGAACCCAATCTACACATGCTCGGGCTGTCCATGGATAACGTTGGACAATTCAAAAGGATGGCGGTTATAAATATGCAAAGACATGCATATTTATAGATGCCGCCCTTTCGAACAGGAGACGCATACTAGTCACGCATACTGATGATTGAAGACACCTATAGCTAGCAAGTTTCATCAGCACGAAGATCGGAACAGAGCAAATTAAGGGGGGGAGGAGATGTCATTTGTGCTCACCCACAAACGCGTTGGGGAGCTCGTCAAACGCACGGGGAGGTCGTCGAACAACAGACCCTCGCAGCGACGAATCAACTGCACATTGAAATCCACCCGATCAAAACAAATATGATGTTTTTCATAACAGCTAGAATCGGAATATATATATGACCTAACTCATAATTTACATCGGGGGTCGGGGGTCAGTGGCATCGGGGGTCGGGGGTCAGTGGCGTCGAGGGTCGGAGGTCAGTGCCGTCGGGGGTCGGGGGTCAGTGGCTTCTTCTTCCTCTTCTTCTTTTTTTTCCTTTTCTTTTTCTTCTTCTTCTCCTACTCCTCCTCCTCCTCCTCTCTTCTTCTTCTTCTTCTTCTTCTTCTTTTCTTCTTCTTCTTCTTCATCTTCTTCTTTTTCCTTTTTCATTTTTTTCCTTCTTCTTTTCTACTTTTTTTTCTTCTAACCTAACTAACTAACCTAAACTAACCTAAACTAACCTAAGCTAACCTAACTAACTAACCTAAACTAACCTAACTAACTAACTAACCTAAACTAACCTAACTAACTAATTAACCTAAATTAACTAACTAACTAATTAACATAAATAAAAAACAGAAAAAAACAAAAAAAATTACCTTTGAAGGTGTCGGTGGAGGAGGGGGCCGGTGGAGTGGACTGGGAGGGAGCAGGTGGGGCGCCACGGGGAGGGGGCGCTCGCCGCAGGGGCGGCGGGACGGCGGGCCGGCCGGTGGGCGGCGGGACGGCGGGGCAGCCGGTGGGTGGGGGCGGCGGCCGGTGGGTGGGGGCCACGGGGAGGGGGGCTCGCCGCGGGACGGCGGGGCGGCGGGTGGGTGGGGGCGGCGGCCGGTGGGCGCCGGGGAGCGGCGGGAGGGAGGGAGAGGGAGGGAGAGAGAGGGGGGGGCGCGGGGAGGGGGGGCTCGCCGGTGGGTGGGGGCGGCGGGGAGGGCGGGGCGGCCGGTGGGCGTGAGCGGCCGGTGGGTGGGGGCGGCTGTCAGTGGGCGTCGGGTCGGGGCGGGAGCGGCCGGAGGGAGAGAGGGTGGCGGCGCGGTGGTGGGGGGCGGGATGGAGACGCGGGAGAGTGACGGGGTGGAGGTGGATCCGGCCGTTATGGGGGGCGGGCCCTTTGCCGTCTGCTAGCAGACGGAAAAGAGGAGGGGGGGACGGGGGTGGGGCCCCGCCATGACCGTTAGGGGGACGTCCTCTTTGCCGTCCGCTAGCGGACGGCAAAGAGGGGGGAGGCAGACGGCAAATCTTACCCGACGGCAACGATGTACCCAGGGTGAGATGGGGCCTGCCCGTGACCTTTGCCGTCCGCCTGCCCAATCTTTGCCGTCCGCTAGCCGACGGCAAAGGGTGGGTTGATGGCAAAGACTTTCTTTGCCGTCTGCCCACCCTTTGCCGTCCGTTTCTGCAAGCTGATGGCAAAGGCTTTCTTTGCCGTCCGCCAGCAGACGGCAAAGACATGGCGGACGGCAAATGATCTGATTCCAGTAGTGGTTCGCTTCTTCCACCTCCTGTAGGGCTCCCATCCAGGATGTCCACATTGGCGTCCTCCGCGATTTGACGGCCGGAGCTCGTCCGAGCGTTCTATAAGAGGTGTCCCGGACCTAACCCTAGGATCCCTCGCCTCATTTCCTCCCTCTTCCCCTCGCGCTGCCGCTGAGGTAGGCCTCTTCGTGCCCCGCCAATGCCATGACCCCGGAGCACCCGAGCTCGGACTCGGGCTGAGCTTCGCCGCCTTCCTCCCTCGTCTTCGGCCACGAGGAGCCCCGGATCGGCGTCCTCGACCTCCCACGACTTGCACGCTTCGCCACGCCTGCGTGAACGACCGTCCTCACCTGTCTTCTTCCTGCGACATCACGGACAGTAGTTCGCCAAGATTCCTAGCTCCCTCCCGTCGCCGACGGCTCGTCCCCGGCCACCTGATCTTGTCCAACGATAGCTCGGTGAGCAGAAGCTCCTCCCTGATCCTTCTCATCCTCTGTTGTTCCTCGTAGGCGCCGCAACGTTCATGCCAACTACGTGCCCTCCATGCTCTGATCGTAATAGCAGTGTACGCGCACTGTTTTTTTTGCGCTTTGTTCTTGCACACGCGCTGCTGCACCCCGCGCTAGAACAGCCCCCCCCCCCCCCCCCCCCCGCGCCTCCAAGACCCCCCTAGGAGAGCCACGGCTTGCCTTTCGTGAGCTCCTTCATGAGCAAGCGAGCCCCTTTCTGTTTTCGTTTGTTAGATGCGTTAACTGTATGCACCTTGTAGTTTTCTTTCTGCAAATGCGCACGTACCTAGATGTAGCCGGAGTGGTAGTGCTGCTGCAACCCCACTCGGGGTATCTGGGGTTCGAGTCCCATGTTCCCCAATTCTCCCATTTTTTTGTGTTCGCTGATCCATTTTCTCTTAGGCTCGGTTCTCTCAATTTGTTCAGTTTTCGTCAGGCTCCTGAGAAGCTATGTGTTATGTACAGCAAGTCCTTGTCTTAGACAAAAACTAGGGCGTAGTGCACTTGTTTGTGTCTCTGGCTTACACCTGGAGGTCTGGGGTTCGAATTCCCCCATGCCCTCATTTTAAATTTCCATGTTATTTATCTGATGTGTGTATGACAGTGGGTCTAGGGCCCCTGGCTCACTGCCAGGTGGGTCCTTGTTTTTTTTTCATTTTTGTTTGTGTGGTTTTTTTCCAATGTTTTCAGTGATTTTCCATGTAGGGAAATTTTGCCAGATTTGTCTGTTTCCAAATCTGTCAGCATCCTACTACATGCCTTTTTTGGCGTACAAGTGACTATAAGTGGCTATGGCATTTCTTGTGTTTGCAATTGTGGAGTTTACCAACAGGAAGATAGGCATGTGATATATGATTTTGGGGTAGAAAAATCCAGAGAATCTAATGGTGTGGCTGGTTTTGTCATTTGGACATGTTTGCAAAAATGTCATTTTGTGATATTGTGCCATTTTGTCTTTTTCACATGAATTAATTCTTGCACTATATGGAAAGCTTGTCAACATGGAATATGCTCATTTGTGTATGTGCTAGCCCCTGGTATTTTTGCATGCCATGATAGATCATCATATGGGTGGCATTCTTGATGTTAACATGCCACCAAAATTATGTTTTCACATGTCCAAAATATTCTAAGTGTTGGAAATCTGTTATTTTGTTGCCATGTTATCTAGATGATTCCCTTGCATATATTCTTCCTTTGAAGATGGCACCATGATATGAATTGTTGTGCTTGTCATCCTCTGTAGATGTGTGCCAAGGTCTTGTGGATTAGGCTATTGCATCCTATATAAAACTTGCTGTCAACATGCTATTCTGTTAACAAGTGCCATGTTTGTCCTTGCTAAATTTCACTAAGTCTGAGAATCTGTTATTTCCAATATGTCATCTTGTGAGGATGGTAGCCATTGATACATGTATGTTTTGATGTTGCCATAAAGTAATTAATTGAAGTACATGTTACCCTCTATCACCCTGTTAATTTTCATGCCATGAAAGTTCCTGTAGCATGTATAAAAGTTGCTGTCATGTTAACTCAGATTCTGTAAAACTGGAATTTTTACAAAGTCCCTAAAAACTGTCAACATGCCATCTTGTGAGCTTCATTGCCATGGATCCATGCTTCCTTTCATGTTGCTGTAGATAGATGATTTGTTAAGCTTGCTGTGTACTTCATGCCCATGCCTTGGTTGTGATTTAAAACTTTCTGTAGCTCTGGCTATGTGTGTGGCAAGTTGACATGTTGCTGTTTGTGGACAGATTGTGTGTAGGATTGTTTTGTGACTTGTGGGAGCTATACTCCATTGTTTTGCATGATCTTTAGCTCTATTCTAGCTAGATTTTCATTTATTATCCACTGGCATCCTTGGAATACCAAGGAATAGCCCATGGCCTCCCTCATCTTGTAGTTTGTCTCCGTTAACGTCCGTACCTTGCCGGGAGTGCACCGTGAGCTACGTTACTCCGTTTGCAACGTTCTACATATGCATTTGCATCGATTTTGAATGATGCATCCATATTTTCCATGTCCATGCATGTTCAAACAACTAAACATGAGGTTCTGTTCAGAATACTAAATAACTTGATAATTGCATGAGAAACATGACTAGCATAGGGTTGCATGCTAAGTACTTCAAATTGGTCATGCATCATCTTGTTTTTGCACTGCACCTTATTTGCATGTTTATTTGGTGTTGTTTCTCTTTGGGTAGACGCGAGTGTTGAGCCTGAGTACGAGGATCCCGGAGAGTGCAACTACGAGGACCCAGCTCTTTGTCCCTCTGAAGAACCAACAGGCAAGATGATCATACCAGGATCCCGACACTATTTTTGCCTTCCTAGTTGTCTCTCTTTTACCGTTATGTTTTCCGTTACCTACCACTTAAACTGTCAGCCTCCTATATTGCCATGAAAGCCTCTAACCCCTCCACTGCCTAGCAAACATTGATTGGCTATGTTACCGCTGCTCAGCCCTTATCTTATAGCGTTGCTAGTTGCAGGTGCAAGCTTTCCATGTGTCAACATGGATATTTTGGTTATATCACTCTATTTACTGTTATTTGAATTAATGCACATATATATCTGGCAACGGAGGAAGGCTTGGCCTTTTGCTCAGTGTTTTGTTCCGCTTTTGCCGCACTAGTTTCGAGTACCAGTGTTATATTCCATATTTTGTGCTCCTAACATGCTCGGGGTTGTTATGGGGACCCCCTTGACCATTCGTTTTAGATTAAAACTTGTCTGGCAAGACCCAACTTTGGTACTACATTTGCTAAACAACTTAATAAAAAATTGCATAGGGCATAGCTATCCCGTGGATAATTAATCAACCCCCCCCCCCCGGGCCAGTGCTCCCTCATGAGTGTTGGTCCGAACTAGAGCACTGTGCGGGGCCAACCCGGGGCAACTCGGGAGATGTCTATCAGGCCCTGTACACTAGCTTATCCGGTCGTGTCCTGAGAACGAGATACACGGCTCCTATCGGGTTCGTCGACAAGTCGGGCGGTCTTGCTGGACTTGTTTTACCTTTCTCGAATGTCTTGCACGAGGAATTCCGATTTTTCTTCGGGCTATCTCGAGGTTGCGGTTTTCCAGTGGAATTGCCTAGGAAGATCACGAGATTCGTGGTCGAGGTTATTCCCGCGGCGTGTGGTTAGTTTGTGATGGATGAGTTGGAGCACCCCTGCAGGGTTAAATCTTTCGGAAAGCCGTGCCCGCGGTTACGTGGCAACTTGGAGATTTGTTTAACAACCGGTAATAGTAAACTTGAAGTAAACTCAATAAAATACACCAACTGTGTGCGTAACCGTGACTGGCTCTGCTCGTGAACATGAACCGGGAGAGAACACGGTGGGGTTATGTTTGACGTAAGTAGGTGTTCAGGATCACTTAGTGATCATGCTAGTTCACGACCGTCTTACATAGGCCACCATATTTACATTCATGTTCTCGTAAGTTAGCTACCAAATACATGCTTAGCGCTTGCTGCAGCCTCACCACTTAACCAATTCCTCCCCTAAAGGCTTACATAGTTTCGGTACCCGGGTTATGAGATTGCTGAGTCCCTGTGGCTCACAGATTACAACAATACAGGTACAGGTGTTGACGATTACGTGTCAGATGACGTGTCGCAACTCCAGTGGGAGTATGATGAAGAACGTGGTCGGATGTATGTTACGTATCCAGACGAGTAGGGAGCTCTGTGGTGGTGATCCTGGGATAGCAAGACAGTTTATATTTGCTTCTTTTATCGTTTGTTTTCGTCCGTAGCCGGACCCTGCCTTCTGAATGATGTATGAATAATTTCTGTGGACTTGTAAGATAGTTTGTGGCGAGTGTACGCCAACTCATATACTCATCTCTTCCTACATGTATGCAATGTTTTACTGTACTTGCGAACGACGAGATGCGCTTCTATCCCCGTCGAGGCCGCAAGCCTTAATAGGGATAGGACCGCATCTTGGGCGTGACAACCATGTTAATAGGTTAGTCCCAAAAAATGATATAAAGTTGCTATAAAATGATTGTAAAACATCCAAGAACGATAATATAACAGCATGGAACAATAATAAATTATAGATACGTTGGAGACGTATCAGCATCCCCAAGCTTAATTCCTACTCGTCCTCGAGTAGGTAAATTATAAAAACAGAATTTTTGTTGTGGAATGCTGCCTAACATCTTCATCACATATTCTTTTCTTTTGTAGCATGAACATTTGGACTTTTAGATGGTTCAAAGCAATAGTCTCGTTTTGACATAAAGACTTTAATACTCAAGGATGCTAACAAGCAACCATGTCTTTCAAAATATCAACACTAAAGAAAGTTATCCCAAGCCCATCATGCTCAATAATTGATCCATTCATGAAACACACTCAAATATTAACTACACCCAATGCACAAGTATGATCATAGTGCCCCCTAGTTGGTGCTTTATAAGAGAAGATGGAGACTCAAATTAAAAATAAAAATTGCATAAAGTAAATAGATAGGCCCTTCGCAGAGGGAAGTAGGGATTTGTAGAGGTGCCAGAGCTCAAAGCTTAAATTGAGAGAGAAAAATATTTTGGGTGACATGCCTTTCCTGTCAACGAAAACGACAAAGTAGTTCTCAATACTTTCCATGCTAGATACATCATAGGCGGTTCCCAAACATAAAGTAAAGTTTATTCCTTTTTCCACCATTCTTTCACAATCCATGGCTAGCCATATCCACCATTGCCTTCCATACCAACACTTTCCAAGGAATTTATTATTTGACAACATAATGTAAATTTCTTTTTCATTTCGGGACTGGGAATCCCTATTACTGCCATACTCTCGTGCAATGACAAGTGAATAAACACTCATCTTGAGAATAACACATCTAGCATGGAAAAATATTGGACACCCCGTACCGTTTCATGAGCGGTACGAGCACACAAAAAGGAAATTCATTTTGAAAATTAGAGATGGCACATACAAATTTGCTTAGAATGGCATGGAAATACCGCATGTAGGTAGGTATGGTGAAATCATAAGGCAAAATTGGGTTTAAGGATTTTGGATGCACAAGTAGTATTTCTACTTAGTACACGTGGAGGCTAGCAAATAGATTGAGAAGCAACCAACCAAGAAACGAAAATTCACATAAACGTGCATTAGCATAACTAACACAGAATAATGCACCACAAGTAGAATGTAATTTCGTTGCATAACTATTGACTTTCGTGCTTGCATAGGGAATCACAAACCTTAACACCAATATTCTTACTAAAGCATAATTACTCACCAACATGACTCACATATCACTATCATCATGTCTCAAAACTATTACAAGGAAACAAGTTTAATTTGTCCAATGATGTTCATGAAAGTTTTTATTATATCCCTCTTCAATATCTATCACTTTGGGACTAGTTTCATATATTGCCATTGCTTTTGACAAGCTCAAACAAATTTAAGTGAAGGACATGAGCATAAAAATTTCGTCTCTCAAAATAATATAAGTGAGGCATGAGAGGATTTCTTCAAAATTTACTAACTCTCAAATTAATCTAAGTGAAGCATGAGAGTATTTCTACAAAAATTGAAAGCACACCATGCTCAAAAAGATATAAGTGAAGCACTAGAGCAATTCCATAGCTCAATTTTTTTTAAGTGAAGCATATAGAGCAATTCTAACAAATCATGGCATAATTTTGGCTCTCTCAAATAGGTGTATCCAGCAAGGATACTTGTGACAAACTTAAAAGAAAATCAAGCAAATACTCAAATAATACAAGACGCTCCAAGCAAAACTCATGATATGTGACGAATAAAAATATAGCTCCAAGTAAAATACCGATGGTCGTTAGAAGAAAGAGGGGATGCCACTCGGGGCATCCCCATGCTTAGTTGCTTGTTTCTCCTTGGATATTATCTTGGGGGTGCTGTAGCATCCCCAAGCCTAGGCTCTTTTCACTCCTTATTCCTTCATCCATCATGATCTCACCCAAAACTTGAAAACTTCAATCACACAAAACTCAACAAAACCTTCGTGGGATCCGTTAGTATAATAAAGCAAATCACCACTCTAAGTATTGTTGCAAACCCATTCATATTTTATTATTGCATTATATATACTGTATTCTAACTTTACCATGGCTTATACCCTTCAGTACAAACCATAGATTCATCAAAACAAGCACACAATGCAACGAAAACAGAATCTATCAAAAATAGAACAGTCTGTAGTAATCTGTACTCTAACCATACTTCTGTAACTCTTAAAATTCTGAAAAAATAGGAAAACGTAAAGAATTTGTATAGAAATATTTTTTTAAAATTTCAGATCATGATCACTTTCTAGTCAAAAATGAAAATTCCTGGACTGGAGTCAATGTTTCTGTTTCAGATTCAGCATTGTTTCTAGTCATCTTATTAATCATCCTAAAGGCTTTACTTGGCACAAACACTAATTAAAACATAAAAACACAATCATAACAGTAGCATAATTGTGTCAACACTCAAAAACAGAAAGAAAAATATGAAAATAAATTTATTCATTGGGTTGCCTCCCAACAAGCGCTATCGTTTTACGCCCCTAGCTAGGCATAAATCATAGATTCAAGTATTGTCATCTTTAGTTTTTGCTACTTTTGTGAGGGCTTTCTCAAACCCGGGGGGGCTCTTTGCGCTTCCCCAAATTTTCAAGAGAAGAGACCATCTTGATATCTAAAATATCCAAATGCTTATTGCAAAGAGTAATCAAAGTATTCATGCGATTGAGGTTTCCACTAATATGTTTAAGAGGTTCATTATATTTTTGTAACTCGACCAAATGTTTATGTAAATCACCCAATTTGTCTATAATTTGAACCCCTTCTTGTGTAAAAGAAAACCCCTTTTTTGGTGGAGGAACCCCCAATATCCCTTCCAAAATTTCGTAAGCAGTATTGGCTTCAAGCTCAATAAAGTTCCCTTTAGCGGCAAAATCCAAGAGTTGTCTATGATGCAGAGCTAATCCTATGTAAAAAATTCGAAGCAAAATCTTTGCATCTCCCTTTAGATTGAAAATGCGATAGGATTCCATTAGCCTATACCAGGCATCTTTCAGATTTTCCCCTTCTTTTTGTTTGAAGTATAGATCCTCGAAATCTGGTGACAAAGGGGGAGTAGTGATACTAGTCATGGAAACAAGGTAGGCAATCAAGAGATCTGACGAGAAAAAGGGCAAACGAAAAAGAGGGCGAACAAAACGGCAAATTTGTGAAGTGCGGGAGAGGAAAACGAGAGGCAAATGGCAAATAATGTAATTGCAAGGAGATGAGAATTGTGATTAGGAACCTGTTAGATGTTGATGATGTCTCCCCGACAATGGCGCCAGAAATTCCTTTGACGTGGCTTGAGACTGCGTCGGTATTTCCCCAAAGAGGAAGGGATGATGCATCACAACGACGGTAAGTATTTCCCTCTGTTATGAAACCAAGGTTATCGAACAAGTAGGAGAACCACGCAACACTATGTAAACGGTACCTGCACACAAAGAACAAATACTTGCAACCCGACCCGAAAGAGAGGTTTTCAATCTCTCCATGGTAAAAAGATAGATTAGATTGTAGTAGATTGGATAGATAGATTGCATAAGAACACAAAATAAAATAGGCAAATAAAAAGTGCAGCAAGGTATTTTTGGGTTTTTGGAATAATAGATCTGAAAACAAAAGCGGCAAAAGATAGATCGGAAAGCAATATGTTAGAAAAGTAGACCCGGGGGCCGTAGGTTTCACTAGTGGCTTCTCTCATGAGTATATCACATGGTGGGTAAACAAATTACTGTTGGGAAATTGAAAGAAGATCAAATAATCATGACGATATCCAAGGCGATGATCATTATATAGGCATCACGTCCAAGATTAGTAGACCGAAACGATTCTGCATCTACTACTATTACTCCACATTTCGACCACTATCCAGCATGCATCTAGTATATTAAGTTCTTGGAAAAATGGAGTAATGCAATAAGAACGGTAACGTGATGTAGACAAGATCTATTCATGTAGGAATAGACCCCATATTGTTATCCTTAATAGCAACAATACATGCGAGCCTCGCTGCCCCTTCTGTCACTGGGAGAGGACACCGCCAGATCGAACCCATCGCAAAGCACCTCTTCCCATGGCAAGAAAAATCGATCTAGTTGTCCTAACTAAACCAAAGATTCGAAGAAGAAATACGAGTCTATAAGCAATCATGCATATAAGAGATCAAAGAAGACTCAAATAATATTCATGGATAGAAACTAATCATGAACTCAAAATTTATCGGATCCCAACAAACACACCGCAAAAAGTCATTACATCAAATAGATCTCCAAGAGACCATTGTATTGAGAATCAAAAGAGAGAGAGAGAAAGCCATCTAGCTACTTCCTACGGACCCGTAGGTCTATGGTGGACTACTCACGCATCATCAAAGAGGCACCAATGAGGATGATGAACCCCTCCGTGACGGTGTTAGATTGGATCTCGCGGTTCTGGAACTTGCGGCAGCTGGAAGTATTTTTCGTCGACTCCTCTAGGGTTTCTGGAATATTTGGGTATTTATAGAGCTCAGAGGCGGTGGAGGGGACTCCCGAGGCGGCCACAACCCACCAGGGCACGCCCGGGGCCTCTCGCGCGCCCTGGTGTCTTGTGGGCCACCAGGGCTCCCTCCTGGGTACTTCTTTGGCCCACTGGCTTCCTTCTAGTCCAAAAAAATCTCTAAAAAGTTTCGTCTTGATTGGACTCCATTTGGTACTGATATTCTACGAAGTACAAAACAAGCAAAAAACAGCGACTGGCACTTGGCACTATGTCAATAGGTTAGTCCCAAAATATGATATAAAGTTGCTATAAAATTATTGTAAAACATCCAAGAATGATAATATAACAGCATGGAACAATCAAAAATTATAGATACGTTGGAGACGTATCATTAAGCAACCTTGATCGAGTTTTGCAGAGATGTGAACAAACTAATATCGTCTTGAATTGGGAGAAGTGCCACTTTATGGTTAATGAAGGTATTTTCTTGGGGCATAAAATATCTGAACGAGGTATTGAGGTGGATAAAGCTAAAGTTGATGCAATTGCTAAAATGCCATGTCCTAAGGATATTAAAGGTGTTCGGAGTTTCCTTGGTCATGCTGGTTTCTGTAGGAGGTTTATTAAAGACTTCTCTAAAATTTCTAGGCCCCTTACTAATCTTTTACAAAAGGATATTCCATTTGTTTTTGACGATGATTGTGTAGAAGCCTTTGAACACTTAAGAAAGCCTTAACTTCTGCACCTATTGTTCAACCACCTGATTGGAACTTGCCTTTTGAAATTATGTGTGATGCTAGTGATTATGCTATTGGTGCTGTTCTAGGACAAAGAGTTGATAAGAAATTAAATGTTATCCATTATGCTAGCAAAACTCTAGACAGTGCCCAAAGAAATTATGCTAGTACTGAAAAACAATTTTTAGCAGTTGTGTTTGCTTGTGATAAATTTAGATCTTACATTGTTGATTCCAAGGTTATTGTTCACACTGATCATGGTGCTATAAAATATCTTATGGAAAATAAAGATGCTAAACCTAGACTCATTAGGTGGGTTCTCTTGCTTCAAGAATTTGATTTACATATCACTGATAGGAAAGGAGCTGAGAACCCCGTAGCTGATAACTTGTCTAGGTTAGAAGATATTCTTGATGACCCACTACCTATTGATGATAGTTTTCCTGATGAACAGTTAGCTGCAATAAATGTTTCTCAAAACACTCCTTGGTATGCTGATTATGCTAACTACATTGTTGCTAAATATATATCACCTTATTTCACACACCAACAAAACAAAATTCTTCTGTGATTTAAGACATTACTTTTGGGATGACTGATAACCCACAAGTATAGGGGATCACAACAGTTTTCAAGGGTAGAGTATTCAACCCTAATTTATAGATTCGACACAAGGGGAGCCAAAGAATATTTGCAAGTATTAGCAGTTGGGTTGTCAATTCAACCACACCTGGAGATTAAATATCTGCAGCAGAGTGATCAGTAGCAAAGTAATATGATAGTTTTGATAGCAGTAGTAACATTAATAGTAACTTAGCAAGAACAATATGTGGAAAACTCGTAGGCATTGGATCGGTGAATTCGTTGGATGATATTCATCATATAAAAGTCATAACCTAGGGCGACACCGAACTAGCTCCAGTTCATAAATATAATGTAGGAATGTATTCCGTAAATAGTCATATGTGCTTATGGAAAAGAACCTGCAGACATCTTTTGTCCTACCCTCCCGTGGCAGCGGGGTCCATAAGGAAACTAAGGGATATTAAGGCCTCCTTTTAATAGAGAACCGGAACAAAGCATTAACACATAGTGAATACGCGAACTCCTCAAACTACGGTCATCACCGGAAAGTATCACGATTATTGTCACCCCGGGGTTTACGGATCATAACACATAGCAGGTGCATATGACTAGCAAGATCGGATCAAGAACATAGATATAATGGTGATAACATAAACGGTTCCGATCTGAAATCATGGCACTCGGTCCCTAGTGACAAGCATTAAGCATGGCAAAGTCATAACAACATCAATCTCAGAACATAGTGGATACTAGGGATCAAGCCCTAACAAAACTAACTCGATTACATGATGAATCTAATCCAACTCCTCACTGACCAGCAAGCCTACGAAGGAATTACTCACTCCCGGTCGGGAGCATCATGGAATTGGCGATGAAGGAGGGTTGGTGATGACGAAGACCGAAGATTCCCCTCTCCGGAGCCCCGAACGGACTCCAGATCTTGCCTCCCGATGAAGAACAGGAGGTGGCGGCTGCTCCATCTCTTGAAACGCGATAAAACTTCCTTTCTATTTTTTCTCCGAAAATAGGTATTTATGGAGTTGGAATTAGGGTCAAGGGGCACGAGGTGACCACAACCCACTAGGGCGCGCTTGGAGGGGGTGGCGCGCCCTGGTGTATCGTGCCCAGCCAGGGCACCCCCTCCGGTGGCTGTTGGTTCCAGTATTTTTCTTTTATTCTGAAATACTCGTTCTTCCTCCTTTTGTTCTTCGCTCTCCTCCTCATCTTTTTCATCTAATGAGCTCACAGTGTCAGGAATTTCTTCTTCCATAGTTTCCTGCAAAATATTAGTCTCCTCTTGGACAGCGGAGGAGTCCTCAATATATGGCTTAACATAAGCATTAGAAGCATAGTTTTCATAGCAATATTTAAGTATGGCAAAACTTTCAGATTTGTAAAGAGTAGCATCATACTTTTCAATCAAAGAAGCAATTTCATAGGCACCCTTAAAAGCAACAAATTCTTCAATTTGCTCAATATCATAGTAATTATAAACACCCATGGCATAAGAAGATACGATTCCATTATGCTTAAACTCACATTGATAGGAAAGGTGTTTTTTAGGGTCTTCAGAACAACAAGTAAAATCATAAATTTCACATAAATTCCAAGCATAGCATTGCAAAGAATTAATATGATGCCATAAAAGTTTCCCTTTTTGAGATAAGCGATGTCGCACATAATAAGCATGCTCATTTAATGATTTGCCCTCAACTAAGCTAGTTGGGGTTTCAGCACGAGCACAAGTGGATCGAAGATGACCCAAGTAATATTCTTCGGTGGTACGGAACACTAGTGGTTCCTCAACTTTTGGAGCAGCAAGTACATCTAATTTTTTTGGTATTTTGCGTTTCCTACCCATATCTAAAGATAGAAAACAAGTTAATAACAAAAAATAAAAATTACTTAGTGATAAAGCAAACAAGCACACACGAGAATATTCACCCCATGCTATTGCTCCCCGGCAACGGCGCCAGAAAAAGGTCTTGATAACCCACAAGTATAGGGGATCAGTTGTTGCCTTTCTCGGTAAGTAAGAGTGTCAAACCCAACGAGGAGCTAAAGGTAGAACAAATATTCCCTCAAGTTCTATCGACCACCGATACAACTCTACGCACGCTTAACGTTCACTTTACCTAGAACAAGTATGAAACTAGAAGTACTTTGTAGGTGTAACAGGATAGGTTTGCAAGATAATAAAGAACACGTAAATGAAATCTAGGGGCTGTTTAGATAAAGAAACAACTAAGTTAGTCTTAGTAGAGAGCTTTTTGTCACAAGAAAGTTATTTGTCCCTAGGCAATCGATAACTAGACCGGTAATCATTATTGCAATTTTATATGAGAGGCATAAGCTAACATACTTTCTCTACTTGGATCATATGCACTTATGATTGGAACTCTAGCAAGCATCCGCAACTACTAAAGATCATTAAGGTAAAACCCAACCATAGCATTAGGTATCAAGTCCTCTTTATTCCCATACGCAAACAACTTACTTACTCGGGTCTGTGCTTCTGTCACTCACGCCACCCACCATAAGCGAATCATGAACATATTGCAAACCCTACAGCGGGGATCCCTCATGCTTGCGCGACATGGAGAGCACCATAGGACAGCACCAATAATAAAACATGCAACTCAAACCAATCATGATCATCAATCAACCCATAGGACAAAACGGATCTACTCAAACATCATAGGATTGACATACATCATTGGGACATAATATATAGCATTGAGCACCATGTTTAAGTAGAGATTACAGCGGGGAGATGGGGTGTTACACCGCTGCATAGAGGGGGAGAGAGTTGGTGATGACGGCGGCGAAGTTGCTGGTGTAGATCGCCGTCACGATGATGGCCCCGGCGGCGTTCCGGTGCCACCGGGAGAGAGGGGGAGAGAGCCCCCCTCCTTATTCTTATTCCTTGGCCTCCCCCCTAGATGGGAGGAGGGTTTCCCCTCTGGTGCTTGGCTTCCATGGCGGCGGAGGGGTGAGAGCCCCTCCGAGATTGGATCTCTCTCTCTGTTTCCTTCTGTTTCTGCCCTTTAGATTCTGGCCTTTCACCGTTTCTTATATTCCCGGACATCCGTAACTCCGATTGGGCTGAAATTTTAACACGATTTTTATCCGGAAATTAGCTTTCTTGTGGCGAAAGAAGGGCACCAACCGCCTTACGGGGTGGCCACAAGCCCCCAGGGCGCGCCCTTGTGGCTTGTGGGCCCCTCGGGCACCACCTTCTGTTGATTCCACTTCCCAAAATTCACATATATTCCAAAAAAAATCTCCGTAAGTTTTTATCCCGTTTGGACTTCGTTTGATATGGATTTTCTGCGAAACAAAAAATATGCAACAAACATGAACTGGCACTGGGCACTGGATCAATATGTTAGTCCCAAAAAGTAGTATAAAAAGTTGCCAAAAGTATATGAAAGTTGTAGAATATTGGCATGAAACAATCAAAAATTATAGATACGACGGAGACGTATCAGCATCCCCAAGCTTAATTCCTGCTCGTCCTCGAGTAGGTAAATGATAAAAAAGATAATTTTTGATGTGGAATGCTACCTAGCATAATCTTGATCATATAATCTAATCATGGCATGAATATTAAGACACGAGTGATTCAAAGCAATAGTCTATCATTTGACATTAAGACAATAATACTTCAAGCATACTAATAAAGCAATCATGTCTTCTCAAAATATCATGGCTAAAAGAAAGTTATCCCTACAAAATCATATAGTCTGGCTATGCTCCATCTTCATCACACAAAGTATTAAATCATGCACAACCCCGGTTTTAGCCAAGCAATTGTTTCATACTCTAGTATTCTCAAACCTTTTCAATTTGCACGCAATACATGAGCGTGAGCCATGGATATAGCACTATAGGTGGAATAGAATATGGTGGTTGTGGAGAAGACAAAAAGAAGGAGATAGTATCACATCAACTAGGCGTATCAACGGGCTATGGAGATGCCCATCAATAGATATCAATGTGAGTGAGTAGGGATTGCCATGCAACGGATGCACTAGAGCTATAAGTGTATGAAAGCTCAAAAGAAACTAAGTGGGTGTGCATCGAACTTGCTTGCTCACGAAGACCTAGGGCAATTTTAGGAAGCCCATCATTGGAATATGGAAGCCAAGTTCTATAATGAAAAATTCCCACTAGTATATGAAAGTGACAACATAGGAGACTCTCTATATGAAAAACATGGTGCTACTCTGAAGCACAAGTGTGGTAAAGGATAGTAGCATTGCCCCTTCTCTCTTTTCTCTCATTTTTTTTTGTTTTTTTGGTGGGCTTCTTTGACCTCTTTTTTTTTGGGCTTCTTTGGCCTCTTTTATTTTTCATAAAGTCCGGAGACTCATCCCAACTTGTGAGTGAATCATAGCTTCCATCATCCTTTCCTCACATGGGACAATGCTCTAATAATGATGATCATCACACTTTTATTTACTTACAACTCAAGAATTACAACTCGATACTAGAACAAAATATGACTCTATATGAATGCCTCCGGTGGTGTACCGGGATGTGCAATGATCTAGCGTAGCAATGACATCAAAAAACGGACAAGCCATGAAAACATCATGCTAGCTATCTTACGATCATGCAAAGCAATATGACAGTGATGGTGCGTGTCATAATAAACGGAACGGTGGAAGTTGCATGGCAATATATCTCGGAATGGCTATAGAAATGCCAAAATAGGTAGGTATGGTGGCTGTTTTGAGGAAGGATATATGGTGGGTGTAATGCACCGGCAAAAGTTGCGCGGTACTAGAGAGGCTAGCAATGGTGGAAGGATGAGAGTGTGTATAATCCATGGACTCAACATTAGTCATAAAGAACTCACATACTTATTGCAAAAATCGATTAGCTATCAAAACAAAGTATTAGACGCATGCCCCTAGGGGAGAGGTTTGTAGGAGTTAACCATCGCGCGCTCCCGACCTCCACACAAAGGATGACAATCAATAAATAAATCATGCTCCGACTTCTTCACATAACGGTTCACCATACGTGCATGCTACGGGAATCACAAACTTTAACACACATATTTCTACCAATCCACAATTACTCACTAGCATGTCTCTAGTATCACCATCTTTATATCGCAAAACTATTGCAAGGAATCAAACATATCATATTCAGTGATCTACAAGTTTTATGTAGGATTTTATGACTAACCATGTGAATGACCAATTCCTGTTGACTCTCTAAATAGATATAAGTGAAGCATGAGAGTATAATTCTTTCTACAAAAGATATTCCCATGCTCTAACAAATATAAGTGAAGCAAAAGAGCATTCTACAAATGGCGGTTTTCTATGTGTGAGAAACAGGCAATCCAAACTTCAAATGATATAAGTGAAGCACATGAAGCATTCTATAAAGCCATACTCAAAAGATATAAGTGAAGTGCATGAAGCATTCTATAAATTGACCAAGGACTATCTCCTACCAGCATGGTGCATTATTAAAAGAAAAAGAAACAGCACACGACGCTCCAAGATTTGCGCATATCATGTGACGAATAAAAATATAGCTCCAAGTAAAATTACCGATGGTTGTTAGAAGAAAGAGGGGATGCCTTCCGGGGCATCCCCAAGCTTAGTTTCTTGGGAGTCCTTTAATATTACCTTGGGGTGCCTCGGGCATCCCCAAGCTTAGTCTCTTTCCACTCCTTATTCCTTCATCCATCGTGATCTTGCCCAAAACTTGAAAACTTCAATCACACAAAACTTAACAAAACCCTCGTGAGATCCGTTAGTATAATAAAGCAAATCACCACTTTAAGTACTATTGCCAACCAAATCATATTTTGTTTTTGCATTGTAGCTACTGTAATATAACTTTTCCATGGCTTATACCACCGATACAATCGATAGTTTCATCAAAACGAGCAAAACAATGCATCAAAAACAGAATCTTCTTAAACAGGACAGTCTGTAGCAATCTGAACATTTACTATATTTCTGTAACTCTAAAAATTCTGAAAAATTAGGACAAAATAAAAACAAATCATAGAAGTACTGTGTAAAAATTTCAGAAACTTTATGACATTCCAGTAAAAAATGTAAATTCACGCACTACAGCCAAAGTTTCTGTTTCTGCACTGCACACACCAAACAAGCAATCTAATCATCCTAAAGGCAAATCTTGGCACATTATTTTTATAATACAATGGATTTATACAAGGGTATAATTATTTTTGTTGAAAAGTTTCTGTAATTAAGATTCACAAGGTTTCCATGGGCATGAACAAAGTTCAAGGCATGCTCCCATTTTAACAATGCTCGTCTCTCTCACTTTCACTTTTCTTTTTGAAAAAGTTTTAGGTTCCCCACTTTATTTTTTTGTTTTTTAAACTATATAAAAGCACACAACAGAATAAAATGACTCTCTAAAACTTCCGGGTTGTCTCCCTGGCAGCGCTTTCTTTAAAGCCATTAAGCTAGGCATAAAGTACTCAAGTAATTACTCCACCCGGATTCCAAGGTATATCAAAGCCTATTTTAATTAACAATAATTTGTAATTTAGTAGTGAGCACAAAGTAACATATATCATGCAACAACGAAGTCTAACTCTCTTCCTATGCATTGGCATATCATAAAAGAACAATTCATGCACATCAAGTAAAGGCCAATACATAGCATAAGCAGTTTCTTGCAATTTTATCGTATTGGAAACATAGAGAGGTGGAGATGTAGTTCCTCTCTCATAATAGTTGCAAGTAGGAGCAGCAAGCACATGCATATTATACTCATCAAAATCATCATGTGTAATGGTAAAACGCAACCCATCAATATAATCCTTAATAAGTGCAAACTTCTCCAATATAGTGTAGTTGGGAGAATTCAAAAAGATAATAGGACAATCATGTGTGGGTGCAATAGCAACAATTTCATGTTTAACATAAGGAACTATATCAAGTTCATCTCCATAAGCATCATTCATATTGGCATCGTGGCCACAAGAAAAGCAAGCATCAATTTCATCAAAAAGGGATATTTCAAATGAATCCAAGGGATCATAGCAATCAACATAGCATTCATCCTTCGGTAAGCACGAAGGGAAATTAAACAATGTATGAGTTGAAGAGTTACTCTCATTAGAAGGTGGGCACGGGTAGCTAATCCGCTCTTCCTCCTTTTGTTCTTCGCTCTCCTCGTCATCTTTTTCATCTAATGAGCTCATAGTGTCAGGAATTTCTTCTTCCATAGTTTCCTGCAAAATATTAGTTTCCTCTTGGACAGCGGAGGAGTCCTCAATATATGGCTTAACATAAGCATTAGAAGCATAGTTTTCATAGCAATATTTAAGTATGGCAAAACTTTCAGATTTGTCAAGAGTAGCATCATACTTTTCAATCAAAGAAGCAATTTCACAGGCACCCTTAAAAGCAACAAATTCTTCAATTTGCTCAATATCATAGTAATTATAAACACCCTTGGCATAAGAAGATACGATTCCATTATCCTTAAACTCACATTGATAGGAAAGGTGTTTTTTAGGGTCTTCAGAACAACAAGTAAAATCATAAATTTCGCATAAATTCCAAGCATAGCATTGCAAAGTATTAATATGATGCCACAAAAGTTTCCCTTTTTGAGATAAGCGGTGTCGCACATAATAAGCATGCCCATTTAATGACTTGCCCTCAACTAAGCTAGTTGGGGTTTCAGCACGAGCACAAGTGGATCGAAGATGACCCAAGTAATATTATTCGGTGGTACGGAACACTAGTGGTTCCTCAACTTTTGGAGCAGCAAGTACATCTATTTTTTTTTCTATTTTGCGTTTACTACCCATATCTAAAGATAGAAAACAAGTTAATAACAAAAAATAAAAATTACTTAGTGATAAAGCAAACAAGCACACACGAGAATATTCACCCCACGCTATTGCTCCCCGGCAACGGCACCAGAAAAAGGTCTTGATAACCCACAAGTATAGGGGATCAGTTGTAGCCTTTCTTGATAAGTAAGAGTGTCGAACCCAATGAGGAGCTAAAGGTAGAACAAATATTCCCTCAAGTTCTATCGACCACCGATACAACTCTACGCACGCTTAACGTTCGCTTTACCTAGAACAAGTATGAAACTAGAAGTACTTTGTAGGTGTAACAGGATACGTTTGCAAGATAATAAAGAACACGTAAATGAAATCTAGGGGCTGTTTAGATAAAGAAACAACTAAGTTAGTCTTAGTAGAGAGCTTTTTGTCACAAGAAAGTTATTTGTCCCTAGGCAATCGATAACTAGACCGGTAATCATTATTGCAATTTTATATGAGGGAGAGGCATAAGCTAACATACTTTCTCTACTTGGATCATATGCACTTATGATTGGAACTCTAGCAAGCACACGCAACTACTAAAGATCATTAAGGTAAAACCCAACCATAGCATTAGGTATCAAGTCCTCTTTATTCCCATACGCAAACAACCTACTTACTCGGGTCTGTGCTTCCGTCACTCACGCCACCCACCATAAGCGAATCATGAACATATTGCAAACCCTACAGCGGGGATCCCTCATGCTTGCGTGACACGGAGAGCACCATAGGACAGCACCAATAATAAAACATGCAACTCAAACCAATCATGATCATCAATCAACCCATAGGACAAAACGGATCTACTCAAACATCATAGGATAGCCATACATCATTGGGACATAATATATAGCGTTGAGCACCATGTTTAAGTAGAGATTACAGCGGGGAGAAGGGGTGTTACACCGCTGCATAGAGGGCGAGAGAGTTGGTGATGACGGCGGCGAAGTTGTTGGTGTAGATCGCCGTCACGATGATGGCCCCGGCGGCGTTCCGGTGCCACCGGGAGAGAGGGGGAGAGAGCCCCCCTCCTTATTCTTATTCCTGGGCCTCCCCCCTAGATGGGAGGAGGGTTTCCCCTCTGGTCCTTGGCTTCCATGGCGGCGGAGGGGCGAGAGCCCCTCCGAGATTGGATCTCTCTCTCTGTTTCCTTCTGTTTCTGCCCTTTAGATTCTGGCCTTTCACCGTTTCTTATATTCCCGGAGATCCGTAACTCCGATTGGGCTGAAATTTTAACACGATTTTTATCCGGATATTAGCTTTCTTGCAGCGAAAGAAGGGCACCAACCGCCTTACGGGGTGGCCACAAGCCCCCAGGGCGCGCCCTTGTGGCTTGTGGGCCCCTCGGGCACCGCCTTCTGTTGATTCCACTTCCCAAAATTCACATATATTCCAAAAAAAATCTCCGTAAGTTTTTATCCCGTTTGGACTTCGTTTGATATGGATTTTCTGCGAAACAAATAATATGCAACAAACAGGAACTGGCACTGGGCACTTGATCAATATGTTAGTCCCAAAAAGTAGTATAAAAAATTGCCAAAAGTATATGAAAGTTGTAGAATATTGGCATGAGACAATCAAAAATTATAGATATGACGGAGACGTATCACTAGCCCTTTCTGAGACCGCAAAACATAAATGTAGAGCACCTCCAAAGTTCAAGCAGCGACTAAACATTGTAATTCATGGTAGAAAAGATCCAGTCGTGATGCATCCAATATTAACTATACACAATGCATGAGGATGACAATAGTGCTCTCAGATCTGGCGCTTATTTGAGAAGGTGATGACTCAACATAAAAGTAAATAGATAGTCCCTTCGCAGAGGGAAGCAGGGATTTGCAGAGGTGACAGAGCTCAAAGCTTAAATCAGAGATAAATATAATTTTGGGAGGTGCACCCTTCCTGTCAACGTTATGACCAAGAGTTATCAATATCTTACATGCTAAACACATTAGCGGCGGTTCCCAAGCGGTAAAAGTAAAGGTTTACTCCCCCTCCACCAACAAACACACTCCACGGCTAGCCGAATCCACGGGTACCGTCTATACCAACAACATTCCTGGGGGAGTTTTATTTAATTATTTGCAATTTTTTATTTCGGGACTGAGAATCCCTATTACCGCCCCTCTCGTGCAAGGACGAGTGAATAAACACTCATCATGAGAATAACCTGCTTAACATGGAAGATACTGACCGCCCCCTGTCGCTCCATGAGCGGTCCAGGCACACAAAACAGATGTTCATTTGAAATTTTAGAGGTGGCACATGCAAATTTACTTGGAATGGCAGGGTAATACCGCATATAGGTAGATATAGTGGACTCATCTGGAATAACTTTGGTTTAAGGATTTTGACGCGCAAGCAGTATTCCCGCTTAGTATAGGTGAAGGCTAGCAAATAGGTTGAGAAGCGGCCAACTAGAGAGCAAAAACGGTCATGAACATGCGTTATGCATAATCAACATTGAATACTAGCATGAGTAGGATATGAACACCATGAACATAAATATCGTAGAGGCTATGTTGGTTTCACTGGTGCAGCGATGTGCTATACAAACGGTTTTTAACCCCTTTCCGCGACGTAGTTGTAAACCGTTGCCTTGCATGTGTGGGCGATAGGGGGGTCCATCCCACACGACACGGCAAACTCATCGGCGATGGTGGCCAATGAACGCAAACGTTTCGCAAAACTAAGCGTATGGGATGTCCGCATCTATCACAAACGAGGGTCACCGGGCAATCGTTTGAGATATGGTGTATTTCCCATACGGTTCGTCCTTGCAACTCGTGTGAGATCACACTAACATCGCACGCTCTATTCTGTGGCACGCCATTTACGATGTGCGACGAATCGCAAACAGTTCACGATTATAAAGTGTGTATGATAAGGGGGCTATCACACACATTTAGTTCCACTATGACCGTCTGTGATATGATATAAGAGTGCATACGGTTGTCATTATAAAACCGTATGCGAAGGTTGAATCTATCCCACATGCGGCGTTTTTCATAAACATTTGTGATTTACAAAACGTCCCAAACGTGTGATCCATACTTCCCAAACGTGTCATCCAGACTAACTGTGTCGGATGAAGGCCTATCGCACGCGTTCTTCTTTGACCAATGTTTACCATGGGCAAGATATCATACACAGTTCGAAATACAAAATCGTGTGTGATAAGGAGACTAGCACAAACGCTGGTGTCATTAATCGCACACGTTCTTTCTCGCCTGACCGTGTGCGAAGACTAGACTCATCGCACACGCCGCGAATGGAGAAACGTGTGTGATGTTGAAGTTGATCGCTGACGTTTTGCTTTATCAAACTGTGTGCATTGTAATGGCCTGTAGAGCATGATTTGCCCCTAATTAAATACCTTTGTTCATAATTCACATAATTTACATTTGAAAGTAGGAAATCATGTATTTCATATCGAGTCATGTTTAAATGTAGGTTTAAGAACGAATGCATAATTCGATTCACATATACTCAAGAACTACATAAGCATCAATTCTCAAAAAAAAGGAACACTACAGAAGGGACAAATAAATAATGATGGAACCAAGGTTGTATTAGAGACAGTAAAGAGAGAGCCAAAAGACATTCTGGTTGCTGGAGTAGGTGAAGCGGAATGCCCATATTGTGCCCTCCTCCATGCCTAACGCACGAATGACTCTAGGCCTGCCCCTAGTGATGGCCGCCCGCCCATCCTTCACTGCCTTCATTACGACTTCTCGATGCTCATTGTAGTCTTGATGATATATTTTAACCTTCATTGCATGTCCAGCAATCATGTACTTTGCGAGGTAATCTTGAGTAAACTGCTTTGGGAACCACTGCAAAAGAAAAAGATTCAGACATTGTTGTGTGACAACTCATTATGGGCAGTACTAATAGAAGCCTACAGAGTTCATAGTTACCATCCTACAGCTCACTGTTGTGTTGGATAGAGTGTAAACAAATAGTCTAATTGGCATTGTTTGTCTCTTTTCCCTAACAGTCATTTTCAGTTTCCTAATTTGATGCTGGTTCATGAATATTTCATTGCCCCACACGCAAAAAGGGTTCGGGAATGGATCTTTACCTAAGACATATGTACCTACAAGAAAGAAGCCGATATTAGAAGCTAAAATACAGTTGCAGAATGGTGTAATATATTACTCCAACAGTTCCACAATGTGTTGCCTATAAACATTTTGAGAAGTCAACATTTACTTACTTTGACCAAGTTTGTAGAGAAAAACATTTACATCTAGAATTGCAATTCCATTTCATTAGATACATCACAAAATTTCATATTGTATACATTTTAGATGGTATATGTAGATACATCACAAAAATCTATATGCGCTACATGATGGAACGGATGGAGTATAAGCGGAGGGATGAAAAGAACCTCGGTGGAAAACATTGGCCACTCCCATTGTTGTCCTGTGCAAGTACATGTAAAGTCATGATAAGTACAACAGGCTTAACATCAACCAAGTATATGAGGTACCTGCTTAAAATAAACAAGGCATATATGCTCACTACAACAACCAAATATAGCCATTTGATACTAGACAAATGCTCAATGGAACCAACCTAACAACCAGATAACGAAAAGCAAGGCGTCTGCTTGAAAACTAGACAAATGCTCACTGCAATCAACCTAACAAACAGATACAGAAAAGCAAGGCATCTGCTTGAAAACTAGACAAATGCTCACTGCAACCAACCTGGCAACCAAATTCAGAGAAACAAGGCATAAATGTCTAAAGCGGGAGTTAAGGGCACCGGTTAACAACACCAGGCATAACAGGTGGTATTGATGAAATTGAACTGCACAGTTCATACTTGTACATAATGAACATCACATTGTGAATAACTGAAAGAAACAAGGAATTCATGCTCACTGTAACAACCAACTATAGCCATTGAAAACTGGACAAATACTCAATGCAACCAACCTAACAACCAGATACATAAAATCAAGGCATTTTCTAGACAACTGGACAAATGCTCAAGTAAACAGTGCATGATTATCGCATGGCAAAAGCTACTACAACAATGGGTACGAGACGGCTAGCTAGAAAAGGTATGATTTGCTCACGGGATGTTGCCTCACTTGTCATGGATGGGCTCCTTCCACTTGAGATATGAGGTTCCCAGGGTGCGCTCCCTGATGTCGCAGATGGGACGTTTCCCCTTGTAACAGCCGTAGTGTGTGCCATTATCTTGGTGGATGAGATCTGACTTTGGAGCTAAGGATCCCAAGCCACCGTCGTAGAATGTTTCCTTCAGAAATGACAAAAGGGGCTCGATGGTGTAGAAGAATCGCAAATCCATAACCGCGAGGCGGAGGAGATCAGCGGCGGGGCCTTTGAAGATATCGACGGCAGTTGAACTAGAGGCGTTGCCGGTGGACCACTTAACTTGTGACATGGCCCGAGTGAAGCTAGTGATTTTGACGAGCTTAATGTCGTAGCCGGCTCTCCTGAGATACAGGAATACGCGAGCCCGTAGACTTGAAGCCTTAGGCATGGCAACGTAGGCATTGTCCTCACCGGCTCCCGCGGCGAGGTGTTCGTCCGGGATCGAAGGGTCGGCACGGACGGCGCCCACCTCACCAGCTTACGGCGGAGAGGCCATGATAGACCTCTTTTTTTCTCATACACTCCTCGAGCTCCACGGGAGATGTGGTCGGGATGATTAGGTTGCGACTCTCTGGAGTAATGGATGGGGATCTGGGGGAAAGGGACACCGTCGGCCTCATCTAAAAACTCAGGCCGGCGATGGTGTATGTGGATCGGTGGGGACCATGAACCTATTTAGCTATGAGGCACAGGCAGACCGGCTGAGGTTGGTGGTGGAAGGCGGTGGTGGGGGCGAGCTAGGGTTCAAGCGGGGGAGGAAGGTGGAGGAGGTGTTGTGTGGACGGGGGGGTGTTTGCGGATGTGCCGTTGTTGCTGAAAAATTTAGTAGTAATGGTGTGGGTGGAGATGGTGGTGGACGAGGGATGGCGACGGTTAAAATGCCTTGGCATCTGAAAATTTACTATAGGGTCGGTGCGGTGGACGAGGAAGTGCAGCATGCAGTTGAAATACCGCTTCCACTTAAATTTTGGTAAAGGAACTGGGCGGGAGCAACCAAGATCGCACACGGTCCTAACATAATAAAGTTTGTACGCTATAACGAAATGCCGTGCCGTGAAACCACGAATTTTTGCATCGCTCAAGGCGGGTAGCTCTTTCTGAGATTTCTCAAGGCGGGCTCATCTCACACGATTCATCCTCAATTTCAGTCGCAGACGTGAAATTCATCCTAAATTTCCACATGCCCACAAACATATGACACAAGCATTTTGCAAATTTTCACAACAAAATGCCTTATTTTGCAGCGGATTAGTTGACATTAGTTCGTACAATCAGTAATTTACAAACAGTTCATCAATTTACATGAAGATGAACTGCACAAAATATTCACTACGCCATGGATGCATACAAACGCCGCGCCTCCACCGTCGTCATGACCTTCCTCGGCTCAGAATGAGTATTCAGAGGAGCTCATCATGTTGATGAGCTCCAGTCGCTCCACGACGAAGATCGGCAGGGCTATCTCGGCCAGAGCGACTGCGGCGCCTCTCGCCAGGTTTGCCGCTGTCAGCGAAGATGTCGTGGCGTCCACGTGGGCCATCGGGATACATACGGGCGCCGCTCTCGCTAGAACCGCGTCTCTGGTCACCGTGGCCACTGTTGCCAGGGCTACCGCCGTAGCTGCAAGGCCCGCACTGGCCTCCAACGCGGCTGAGAGGCATGCGGCGGCCTGCTCCGCCGCCTTCTGGTCCTGCTCCCGCCTCTTTTTGCCCTCTGCATCTAAGTTCCAATTCCTCTTCGCACTCTCCCACCGTTTCTGCCGCTTCAGATCCCTAGCCGCATTGCGGATGGCATCCGCAGATGCGATAGATTGTTCCACACCGACACTGAGACGGCGCTCACCCTCGTCGTGCAGGAACGCATCGAGGCCCGATTCCTGGACGGATAGAGCGATGGCCATCTGCATTCGACGTTGAAACTCGGGGTCATCGGCGGCGGCGGCGGCTGCGGCAGATGACGGTTGACCATTGACCGACATGGAGGACAACGCATCGGAATCCTCTATGTCGTCCTCGTCGGCCGCGGCAGCTGGGTGTTTGCCGTTGCCCGCCATGGCGGCCAACGCGTCGGAATCCTCTATCACGTCATCGTCCAACACTATCAGGATGGCACCATGCACATCCCCATGGTTGAGCACTGGTTCCCTTTGGTGTGTGTGGTGGTGGTGGCGAGCTATCGGCGGAAAAATTAGCTGTTAGCCGCCGCCAGCGAGATCTTTTATAGGTCGCTGTCGGGTTTGGGTTTTTACTATGCACATTGCCACTTTGCACTAGCTAACGCTTGCGGTTGCCACCACTAGGCAAGTCCGATTTTGCTGTGTACGGGCATCGCACACGGTTAGAGTAGCAAACTCGTGCCTGTTGGGGATACAATCGCATACGGTTGTTTCGTCAGTTTCGTTTGCCATTTTACATAATACTAGCATCTTTGGGATAAATGACAAAAAACCGCAAGAGAGGGTCAAAACACAACCACGCCCGCTAGTGGCCCAAATATATACTCCCTCCGTTCCTAAATATGTCTTTTTAGAGTTTTCAAAAAAATAGAGATTCCAGTACTAACTATATAGGTACGTAGTAAAATAAGTGAATCTACACTCTAAAGTACGTATATGTACATATATATATGTATGTAGTTCGTAGTGAAAGCTCTAAAAAATACTTGTATTTAGGAATGGATGAAGTATATATATGTACGAACATGGTGTTGTCATGTTTAAATTCGCAATGCGCAACTTTAATGTGTGGCACATGTTGCATATGTGCATGCCTAAAAGTGTCCAATGTGACAGAAAAGGGTTTCATGACAAACGTAGAGTGTTGCCCCCTACACTATGTGCCGGAGGATGGGGTCCTATGAACACATGACCTGGTTCAAACTTTGTCACACATTTATCTATGTCTGACTTTTCGTAAGACAACCAAGAGAATTTATACCTTAATTTTGCCAAACCATCACATATTGTTGTCGGACAAGAGGGATATATAGATCGCGCAATCCCACGAGTTGGCGCGTCGTTGAAGATTAGTTGAGCGAGGCTAGAAGAACACCATCCCCCTGCATATGGCCAAATGTATATGCGAAAATGGTGTGGTCCAGTGTTTCAATTAATACACAATGCACAATACTGGCAATGATGTGGCATGCACCTAGCTAAGATAACTCGGCATATATACCCCCCTTAAGATTGGTTATATATATACTACCTAGCTAGGCCGTTATGGACGTATATATATGGTTCCCCTCCACCCACCCCCACCCCCACACACACATGACACGTACCAGGGTGACGTTCCAGCGTTGTCAGTCAAATGGATGATATATAGCGACCCATCGATATATAAGCGTGTCGTCGAGAACCGCACAATGGATGCATGGTCCACACACAAACACACACACACACACACACACACACACACACACACAAACACACGCGCGCACGCACGCACGCACACGCACACGCACACACACACACCATCACCCATCCTTGGCCTTCCAGCGTTCAGTAAAAGGCATGACAGACCCTAAGGGCCCCACCGATAGGTTTGTCGTCGGAAACCGCACAATGTAGGCACATGGTCCACACATGGGCATGGGTTCACACACACACACACACACGCACACGCACACGCGCGCGCACACACACACACACACACATCGTCACCCATCCTTGGCCTTCCAGCGTTGTCAGTAAGGCATGACAGACCCTAAGGGCCCACCGATAGGTTTGTCGTCGGAATCCGCACAATGTAGGCACATGGTCCCCACACAGTCATATTTTCACACACACACACACACACACGACATCGATCCTTGACATTTTCAAAACAACAAAAGAAAATCATGGATATTTCCAAAACAAGGAACTGGCCTTCCAGCGTTGTCAGTAAAAGGCATGACAGACCCTAAGGGTCCATCGATAGGTTTGTCGTCGGAAACTGCACAATGTAGGCACATGGTCCACACACAGGCATTGGTTCACAGACACACACACACACAAACACACACACACACACACACACACACACACACACACACACGTCATTGATCCTTGAAATTTTCAAAACAACAAAAGAAAATCATGGATATTTTCAAAACAAGGATCTGGCCTTCGAGCGTTGTCAGTAAAAGGCATGACAGACCCTAAGGGCCCACCGGTAGGTTTGTCGTCGGAAACCGCACAATGTAGGCACATGGTCCACACACAGGCATTGGTTCACAGATACACAGACACGGACACACACACACACACTTCATCGATCCTTGACATTTTCAAAACAGCAAAAGAAAATCATGGATATTTTCAAAAAAGGATCTCAAGATTTATTTAGCCGGAATGACATATCACTACAGGCATTTTATTTATGCCTATGGTGATCGTATCACACCGCCTAAATGAACCTTAAAATCTAGCAACTTCCCAACCGGTCACCCATCCTTGACTACTCCACCGAAAGCACGCTTAACTTCCGAGTTCGGTTCGACTGGGTTACGGGCTGGGAAGCTCCGTCTTGCTGGTAAGAGTTGCCTCCTATCATTTACAAGGCGTGACCCGGTGGGCACCTGGTGGGACCAGATATGTATCGCGGACGTTTCTAGTAGTACTAGAAACCGTGCATGATGGTGGCATGGGGGCTGATGATGACGTCTCGCTCATGCTCGATGGTGCGATGCCGCTTTTGCGTGCTCTCCAGCCTGCTCCGTCTCGTCCTCCTCATCCAGAAGGTTGATGATGGGGCTGGCGCTTCGGCAGGAAACCGATTGGGGGAGTGGCGGGAGACCGATTGGGGGAGTGGCGGGAGAAGCGTGTTGGATAGAACATCATTTTAATACAAATTGGATAATTTATGAAAGAAGGAAGCTCGAGCTAGCACGACACGCGCACACCGTGCTTACACACGCACGAGCTTCAAACGGGCGTATAGAACTGCTTTAAATTATTCATGGTTCATTTAGTTTTTTGTATACTACACTAATTAAGTTTCTAGACATTTAATGTGCATAATTCAAATTTGAACTAAAAGAACATGCTTTGTGTCACCAAAATGGGTTGAAAAAAGATATTTGTGTCCTTGGGTTCCTTGTTTAGGTCCCATGCAATGAACGTGAATGGATTACAAACATCTCGGAGTCATGACGAGGCCAAAAACATTGAGAAACTTGGTTTTTAACTCATCATAAATCCAAACCTCATCTAAAATTCTTGAAACTTACCCTGGTGTCATGACACAGCACTTATACGACATGATAATTTTTTGTCCAATTTGGGACAAGTCTCTTGCACACCAAAACTTCTTTCAAGAACCATCGTTCTTTCGATACGGAACATGTGTCCCCTTTGTGGAGGGAACGACATTCGATGTCTGTTCTTACACATATATATTTTTTCTACATGCAACATAGACTAATACAAGTGCAATTCTAAAATGTGGAATTATTCACGACTCGTTTGGGACCATTTATACATTAATTGAGCTTTTCAATATCCACTTAATGTGCATAATTCAAATTTGAACTACAAGCACATGCTCCAGGTCACCAAAATGGGTTACAGAATCATTTATATGTCCTTGGGCCCCTGTTTAGGTCCCATGCAATGATTAAAAACATCTCGGCATCGTGACTAGGACCCAAACGTTGAGAAACATTGCTTTTAAATCCCCATAAATTCGAAACTTCTATGATAATAGTGGTGTATTGAATTCCGTCAATACAAAACTCGTATGATAATCATTTGGTGCCACACGTTCAATTTTTCTACTCCCTCCGTTTCTTTTTAATTCGCATATAAGATTTGGTCAAAGTCAAGCTAAACATAGTTTGACTAAATTTATACAAAAAACATATCAACATCTACAATGCTTAGGTTATATAGTATGAAACTTAATTTGACGATGCATCTAATAATATTGATTTTAAATTATAAATATTTATATATTTTTCCAATAAAGCTAGTCAAACTTTACAAATTTTGAATTTGACCAAACTTTATATGCTAACTAAAAAACGGAGGGAGTACTTGATATGGGGGTGCCGTGCGTGTAGCTGCAGGTTGATGACAGGACGCATGCGAGCTTTCCGCCGCGTAGGCTCAACGGGACGTGATACGTCTCCGTCGTATCTACAATTTTTTATTGTTTCATGCCAATATTCTACAACTTTCATATACTTTTGGCAACTTTTTATACTACTTTTTGGGACTAACATATTGATCCAGTGCCCAGTGCCAGTTCCTGTTTGTTGCATATTTTTTATTTTGTAGAAAATCCATATCAAACGAAGTCCAAACAGGATAAAAAATTACGGAGATTTTTTTTGGAATATATGTGAATTTTGGGAAGTGGAATCAACAGAAGGCGGTGCCCGAGGGGCCCACAAGCCGCAAGGGCGCGCCCTGGGGGTAGGGCACGCCCTGGGGGTAGGGCGCGCCCTAAGGTCTTGTGGCCACCCCGTAAGGAGGTTGGGGCCCTTCTTTCGCCGCAAGAAAGCTAATATCTGTATAATAATTGTGTTAAAATTTCAGCCCAATCGGAGTTACGGATCTTCGAGAATTTAAGAAACGGTGAAAGGCCAGAATCTGAGCGCAGAAACAGAAGGAAACAGAGAGAGAGATCCATTCTCGGAGGGGCTCTCGCCCCTCCGCCGCCATGGAAGACAAGGACCAGAGGGGAAACCCTCCTCCCATCTAGGGGGGAGGTCAAGGAAGAAGAAGAAGGAGGGGGCTCTCTCCCCCTCTCTCCCGGTGGCGCCGGAACGCCGCCGGGGCCATCATCGTAACGGCGATCTACACCAACAACTCCGCCGCCGTCATCACCAACTCTCTCCCCCTCTATGCAGCGGTTCAACAGCTCTTCTACCCACTGTAATATCTACTTAAACATGGTGCTCAACGCTATATATTATTTCCCAATGATGTATGGCTATCCTATGATGTTTGAGTAGATCCGTTTTGTCCTATGGGTTGATTGATGATCATGATTGGTTTGAGTTGCATGTTTTATTATTGGTGCTGTCCTATGGTGCTCTCCGTGTCGCGCAAGCGTGAGGGATCCCCTCTGTAGGGTTTGCAATATGTTCATGATTCGCTTATGGTGGGTGGCGTGAGTGACAGAAGCACAGACCCGAGTAAGTAGGTTGTTTGCGTATGGGAATAAAGAGGACTTGATACCTTATAATGCTATGGTTGGGTTTTACCTTAATGAATTTTAGTAGTTGCGGATGCTTGCTAGAGTTCCAATCATAAGTGCATATGATCCAAGTAGAGAAAGTATGTTAGCTCATGCCTCCCCCTCGTATAAAATTGCAATAATGATTACCGGTCTAGTTATCGATTGCCTAGGGACAAATAACTTTCTTGTGACAAAAATCTCTCTACTAAAACTAACTTAGTTGTTTCTTTATCTAAGCAGCCCCTAGATTTTATTTACGTGTTCTTTATTATCTTGCAAACCTATCCTATCACACCTACAAAGTACTTCTAGTTTCATACTTGTTCTAGGTAAAGCGAACGTTAAGCGTGCGTAGAGTTGTATCGGTGGTCGATAGAACTTGAGGAAATATTTGTTCTACCTTTAGCTCCTCATTGGGTTCGACACTCTTACTTATCGAAAGAGGCTACAACTGATCCCCTATACTTGTGGGTTATCAAGACCTTTTCCCGGCGCCGTTGCCGGGGAGCAATAGCGTGGGGTGAATATTCTCGTGTGTGCTTGTTTGCTTTATCAGTAAGTAGATTTTATTTGCTGTTCTAAGTTGTTCTCTATCTTTAGTTATGGATATGGAACACAAAATACCAAAAAAATTAGTTGAACCTACCACACCAATGGTTGAAGAACCACCCAAAATCTATCACACTATTGAAGCTTTTTACTTGGATCATCTTCGATCCGTTTGTGCTCGTGCTGAAACCCCAACTAGCTTAGTTGAGGGCAAATCATTAAATGAGCATGCTTATTATGTGCGACACCGCTTATCTCAAAAAGGGAAACTTTTATGGCATCATATTAATACTTTGCAATGCTATGCTTGGAATTTATGCGAAATTTATGATTTTACTTGTTGTTCTGAACACCCTAAAAAACACCTTCCCTATCAATGTGAGTTTAAGGATAATGGAATTGTATCTTCTTATGCCAAGGGTGTTTATAATTACTATGATATTGAGCAAATTGAAGAATTTGTTGCTTTTAAGGGTGCTTATGAAATTGATTCTTTGATTGAAAAGTATGATGCTACTCTTTACAAATCTGAAAGTTTTGCCATACTTAAATATTGCTATGAAAACTATGCTTCTAATGCTTATGTTGAACCATATATTGAGGACTCCTCCGCTGTCCAAGAGGAGACTAATATTTTGCTGGAAACTATGTTAGAAGAAATTGATAACACTGTAAGCTCATTGGATGAAAAAGATGAGGAGGAGAGTGAAGAACAAAAGGAGGAAGAGCGGATTAGCTACCCGTGCCCACCTTCTAATGAGAGTAACTCTTCAACTCATACATTGTTTAATTTCCCTTCGTTCTTACCGAAGGATGAATGCTATGATAATTGCTATGATCCCTTGGATTTGTTTGAAATATCCCTTTTTGATGAACTTGATGCTTGCTATGCTTGTGGCCATGATGCCAATATGAATGATGCTTATGGAGATGAACTTGCTATAGTTCCTTATGTTAAACGTGAAATTGTTGCTATTGCACCCACACATGATAGTCCTATTATCTTTTTGAATTCTCCCAACTACACTATATCGGAGAAGTTTGCACTTATTAAGGATTATATAGATGGGTTGCCTTTTACTATTACACATGATGATTTTGATAGATATAATATGCATGTGCTTGCTGCTCCTACTTGCAATTATTATGAGAGAGGAACTACATCTCCACCTCTCTATGTTTCCAATATGATAAAATTGCAAGAAACTACTTATGCTATGTATTGGCCTTTACTTGATGTGCATGAATTGTTCTTTTATGATATGCCAATTCATAGGAAGAGAGTTAGACTTCGTTGTTGCATGATATATGTTAATTTGTGCTCACTACTAAATTACAAATCATTGTTAATTAAAATTGGCATTGATATACCTTGGGATCCGGGTGGATCAATTACTTGAGCACTTTATGCCTAGCTTAATGGCTTTAAAGAAAGCGCTGCCAGGGAGACAACCCGGAAGTTTTAGAGAGTCATTTTATTCTGTTGTGTGCTTTTATATAGTTTAAAAAACAAAAAAATAAAGAGGGGAACCTAAAAACTTTTTCAAAAAGAAAAGTGAAAGTGAGAGAGACGAGCGTTAAAATGGGAGCATGCCTTGAACTTTGTTCATGCCCATGGAAACCTTGTGAATCTTAATAACATAAACTTTTCAACAAAAATAATTATCCCCTTGTACAAATCCATTGTATTATAAAAATAATGTGCCAAGAATTACCTTTAGGATGTTTAAATTGCTTGTTTGATATGTGCTGTGTAAAAACAGAAACTTTTACTGCAGTGTTTGAATTTCTATATTTTACTGGAGTGTGCAAAAATTCTGGAACTTTTATACAATACTGCTATGCAAATTGTTTAGTTTTTCCTAATTTTTCAGAATTTGTAGAGTTACAGAAGTATGGTGAATGTTCAGATTACTACAGACTGTCCTGTTTTTGACAGATTCTGTTTTTGATGCATTGTTTTGCTCGTTTTGATGAAACTACCGATTGTATCGGTGGTATAAGCCATAAAGAAGTTATAATACAGTAGCTACAATGCAAAAATAAAATGTGAATGGGTTTGCAACAGTACTTAAAGTGGTAATTTGCTTTATTATACTAACGGATCTCACGAGGGTTTTGTTAAGTTTTGTGTGATTGAAGTTTTCAAGTTTTGGGCGAGATCACGATGGATGAAGGAATAAGGAGTGGAAAGAGACTAAGCTTGGGGATGCCTGAGGCACCCCAAGGTAATATTCAAGGACTCCCAAGAAACTAAGGCATCCCCTCTTTCTTCTAACAACCATCGGTAATTTTACTTGGAGCTATATTTTTATTCGTCACATGATATGCGTAAATCTTGGAGCGTCGTGTGCTTTTTATTTTTATTTTAATAATGCACCATGCTGATATGAGAAAGTCCTTGGTTGATTTATATAAGGCTCTTTGCACCTCACTTATATCTTTGAGTATGGCTTTATAGAATGCTTCATGTGCTTCACTTATATCATTTGAAGTTTGGATTGCCTGTTTCTCCACACATAGAAAACCGCCATTTGTAGAATGCTCTTTTGCTTCACTTATATTTGTTAGACCGTGGGCATATCTTTTGTAGAAAGAATTAAACTCTCATGCTTCACTTATATCTATTTAGAGAGTTAACAGGAGTTGGTCATTCACATGGTTAGTCATAAAATCCTACATAAAACTTGTAGATCACTAAATATGATATGTTTGATTCCTTGCAATAGTTTTGCGATATAAAGATGGTGATTTTAGAGTCATGCTAGTGAGGAATTGTGGATTGGTAGAAATATTTGTGTTAAAGTTTGTGATTCCCGTAGCATGCACGTATGGTGAACCGTTATGTGAAGATGTCGGAGCATGATTTATTTATTTATTGTCATCCTTTGTGTGGAGGTCGGGATCGCGCGATGGTTAAATCCTACCAACCTTTCCCCTAGGAGCATGCATGTAGTACCTTGTTTCGATGACTAATAAATTTTTGCAATAAGTATGTTCTTTATGACTAATGTTGAGTCCATGGATTATACGCACTCTCACCCTTCCACCTTTGCTAGCCTCTCTAGTACCGCGCAACTTTCGCCGGTGCATTAAACCCACCTTCCTCAAAACAGCCACCATACCTACCTATTATGGCATTTCCATAGCCATTCCGAGATATATTGCCATGCAACTTCCACCGTTCCGTTTATTATGACACGCACCATCATTGTCATATTGCTTTGCATGATCGTAAGATAGCTAGCATGATGTTTTAATGGCTTGTCCATTTTTTGATGTCATTGCTACGCTAGATCATTGCACATCCAGGTACACCGCCGGAGGCATTCATATAGAGTCATATTTTGTTCTAGTATCGAGTTGTAATTCTTGAGTTGTAAGTAAATAAAAGTGTGATGATCATCATTATTAGAGCATTGTCCCATGTGAGGAAAGGATGATGGAAGCTATGATTCTCTCACAAGTTGGGATGAGTCTCCGGACTTTACAAACAAATAAAAGAGGCCAAAGAAGCCCAAATAAAAAAAAAGAGGCCAAAGAAGCCCCCCAAAACAAAAACAAAAACAAAAAAACAAAAAAACAAAAAAATGAAAAAATGAAAGAAAAGAGAGAAGGGGCAATGCTACTATTCCTTTTTCCACACTTGTGCTTCAGAGTAGCACGATGTTTTTCATATAGAGAGTCTCCTACGTTGTCACTTTCATATACTAGTGGGAATTTTTCATTATAGAACTTGGCTTGCATATTCCAATGATGGGCTTCCTCAAATTGCCCTAGGTCTTTGTGAGCAAGCAAGTTGGATGCACACCCACTTAGTTTCTTGTGAGCTTTCATACACTTATAGCTCTAGTGCATCCGTTGCATGGCAATCCCTACTCACTTGCATCGATATCGATTGATGGGCATCTCCATAGCCCATTAATTTGCCTAGTTGATGTGAGGCTATCTCCTTCTTTTTGTCTTCTCCACAACCACCACCATACTCTATTCCACCTATAGTGCTATATCCATGGCTCACGCTCATGTATTGCATGAAAGTTGAAAAGGTTTGAGAATACTAAAGTATGAAACAATTGCTTGGCTAAAACCGGGGTTGTGCATGATTTAATACTTTGTGTGATGAAGATGGAGCATAGCCAGACTATATGATTTTGTAGGGATAACTTTCTTTTAGCCATGATATTTTGAGAAGACATGATTGCTTTATTAGTATGCTTGAAGTATTATTGTCTTAATGTCAAAAGATAGACTATTGCTTTGAATCACTCGTGTCTTAATATTCATGCCATGATTAGATTATATGATCAAGATTATGCTAGGTAGCATTCCACATAAAAAATTATCTTTTTTATCATTTACCTACTCGAGGACGAGCAGGATTTAAGCTTGGGGATGCTGATACGTCTCCATCGTATCCATAATTTTTGATTGTTTCATGCCAATATTCTACAACTTTCATATACTTTTGGCAACTTTTTATACTACTTTTTGGGACTAACATATTGATCCAGTGCCCAGTGCTAGTTCCTGTTTGTTGCATATTTTTTGTTTCGCATAAAATACATATCAAACGAAGTCCAAACGGGATAAAAACTTAAGGAGATTTTTTTTGGAATATATGTGAATTTTGGGAAGTGGAATCTACAGAAGGCAGTGCCCGAGGGGCCCACAAGCCGCAAGGGCGCGCCCTGGGGGGTAGGGCGCGCCCTGGGGGCTTGTGGCCACCCCGTAAGGAGGTTGGTGCCCTTCTTTCGCCGCAAGAAAGATAATATCCGGATAAAAATTGTGTTAAAATTTCATCCCAATCGGAGCTACGGATCTCCGAGAATTTAAGAAACGGTAAAAGGCCAGAGCTGAGCGCAGAAACAGAAGTAAACAGACAGAGAGATCCAATCTCGGAGGGGCTCTCGCCCCTCCGCCGCCATGGAAGCCAAGGACCAGAGGGGAAACCCTCCTTCCATCTAGGGGGGAGGTCAAGGAAGAAGAAGAAGGAGGGGGGCTCTCTCCCCCTCTCTCCCGGTGGCGCCGGAACGCCGCCGGGGCCATCATCGTGACAGCGATCTACACCAACAACTTCGCTGCCGTCATCACCAACTCTCTCCCCCTCTATGCAGCGGTTCAACACCTCTTCTACCCGCTGTAATCTCTACTTAAACATGGTGCTCAACGCTATATATTATTTCCCAATGATGTATGGCTATCCTATGATGTTTGAGTAGATCCGTTTTGTCCTATGGGTTGATTGATGATCATGATTGGTTTGAGTTGCATGTTTTATTATTGGTGCTGTCCTATGGTGCTCTCCGTGTCGCGCAAGCATGAGGGATCCCCGCTGTAGGGTTTGCAATATGTTCATGATTCGCTTATGGTGGGTGGCGTGAGTGACAGAAGCACAGACCCGAGTAAGTAGGTTCTTTGCGTATGGGAATAAAGAGGACATGATACCTTATAATGCTATGGTTGGGTTTTACCTTAATGAATTTTAGTAGTTGCGGATGCTTGCTAGAGTTCCAGTCATAAGTGCATATGATCCAAGTAGAGAAAGTATGTTAGCTTATGCCTCTCCCTCATATAAAATTGCAATAATGATTACCGGTCTAGTTATCGATTTCCTAGGGACAAATAACTTTCTTGTGACAAAAAGCTCTCTACTAAAACTAACTTAGTTGTTTCTTTATCTAAGCAGCCCCTAGATTTTATTTACGTGTTCTTTATTATCTTGCAAACCTATCCTATCACACCTACAAAGTACTTCTAGTTTCATACTTGTTCTAGGTAAAGCGAACGTTAAGCGTGCGTAGAGTTGTATTGGTGGTCGATATAACTTGAGGGAATATTTGTTCTACTTTTAGCTCCTCATAGGGTTCGACACTCTTACTTATCGAAAGAGGCTACAACTGATCCCCTATACTTGTGGGTTATCAGGACGCGTGCGAGCTGTCCGCCGCGCAAGCTTGACAGGATGCGTGAGAGCTATCCGCCATGCATGCTCGACGGGAGGCATGAGAGTCTACTGCGCATGCTCATCGGGAAGCGATACTTTGACCTCCACCCCCCCACCCCCCCGCTCGCCTCGCTCCCATCTTCTGAATTAATGGCGTCCGACCTGATGTTTATCATGTGGTTAATTCGCCTGGACGGAGGGACTAGCTTGCTTGTGATCATTGTTTTGTTCATGCCTCATCGAGAACTTTGATGTTTCGTGATAACAGTACAAACGAATGAAATAATATAACAACAAATTCGCACCGGCAAAGGATACTAATTCTCTTACATAAACATGATAATAAAAAATGCCACAAGCGGCAACTCCCCAAAGACACAGGGGCAAAAGAAGAAGGGAGAGGTTGAAGAAGGAAGACAAAGAAAACGATCTGGCCCGCTGCTATCTAATTCTTCATGGATTGATGGGCGCGGAGTTCCTCAATCTCCTTCTTCATCGCCTCCACGGCCTCCATCTCCTCTCGCCTCTCATCCGACATGTTCCGCATTGTGGCCATGGCGTGGGCTCTTTGCTCGAAAGCGTCGATGGCATGTGTCGCGTACGCATGAAGTTCCTCCTCCCCATCAAATCTGCCGTGCAGACCACCATCCTCCCCTGGCGGTGGCGCCCCCTATGGCACTCCACCCCCATTGACCTCCTCGACGATGACGAGCTCTGCAGCGGGGATCGCAAACGCTTGGACGCATTGTCCCACATCCTCGCCACGCACACTGCGCCAGTCAGACGCCTTTCCATCGGCACATTCAGTTCAAACTGCAAGGCCGAACCCAAGTTTCACGAGTGGTTCTTATCCTCCGCCCTAGATCAGATCGAGGACCTCAATTTTGATGCTGGACATGGGCACTCGCTGCCTCCGTCCGTCCTCCGCCTTGCGCCCACGCTGCGCCGCGCTACGTTCATGCGGTGCCTTTTCCCTAAGATTAATGCTGCGCACGCTCTTCATCTCCCTAAACTGAAGCACCTCGAGCTCATTGGCGTCAGCATCTCGAAGTCGGATTTGGAGTGCCTGCTCGGCGGTTGTAGAATGCTCGAGTAAGTTCGTCTTCAGATGATGTTTGGGTTCAGTAGCCTCCACATCGCTACGACGAATCTCCGTATGATTTATGTGCATGGCTGGTGCCGCCACACGCTGTCAGTTGGGGAGTTTCATGATATGGTCATTGAGAATGCGCCTTTCCTAGAGAGATTGTTTTTACTTGATAAAGAAGGTCGAATAAGAATCAGTGTCATTGACGCACCGAAATTGATAGTGTTGGGCTATTCGTGTGCTGAATTCTCCGAACTTGTTACAATTGGATCCATACCCGTTCAGGTACAACAATCTTCTTCTCATTCTTATTATTGTACATCACATTTTATCTAGTTTTTGTTGATCTATGTTCGGCTGTCATCCAGAAAATGATTCCCACAAGCCTCGCATTGTCTCTGCGCATAGTGAAGATCTTGGCAGTACAATCTATCGGCCCCAATCTGGATGAAGTTGTTAAGTTCCTTATATGCTTTCCGTGCACGAAGAAGCTATACGTCGAGGTGATGTTCGTTTCCTGTTAATTGTTAACCACAACGGAGTTCAATTTGTTGGTACTTTTACCCATGATTACAATGACAGATGTACTATACATTTTTTTGAGATGTTAATCATGAACGATCGAAGATGGCATGTCAATCTATTAGTGTATTTTATAAATCATGCAAATCAAAGAGGCCCGTAGTGTTCAATATTGCATCTAAGGACTGATATGTTGTCTTCGTTTGCAGATACAAGCAGGACTTGGAGTGGAAAAGGTGGCACAATATAACAATCCCATCGAATGCCTTGAATTCCATCTCACGGAAATTACTTTGAGACGAGTACCGAGGCACCAATCCAGAGATTCAATTTGCCAGTTTCTTTGTTCAGAAAGCAAGGGTGCTCAAGGTAATGAGGTTTGCACTATATTTAGTGCGCCACAATGGATGGTTTACTGACCAACGGAGGCATCTACAGCGGAATGGAAAAGGCTCCGCAGAAGCTGATTTTCACTTTGGAAGTTCATATGACAGATTATTCGGAAGCGATTCTATCGAGCCGATATATGACTTCTCGATGGATGATCCCTTTGCAGAAATATTTCATCCCATGGATCCTGAAGATTGGATTTGATTTCTAATGTCAGTTTGTACCTTGTAATCTTTGAATTTGGGCCTTGTTATACTGGAATTTGAACCTTGTAATATTTCTGGTATTTGTGATACATTTGAAATTGCATTGTGTTCTTTTTTGTTTATGCAATTATGTTCTTATAAGTACATATGTTGTTGTTCTGTAGGCACAGCATTGATGTTGTGCAGACCGAGCAAATCACAGTACACACGGACTAAACTACGAAACCCATCGGTGATGATTTCATCAATCGCTGACAATTGTATACCAACAAATATTTTCCCATAACACACACAAGTTATTAGCACCAATCAACTGTGTTATTTGTGGTGTTCGCACACGATTCTCATTACTCACTTGTTTGCTGCATATCGCACACATCTTGTTATGCCGAATCGTTTGTGTTCTATTGTATCAGCGCACACAGTTTATCCGAGTGAACTGTATGCCGTAATTCGCACACGTATGTAGTTTTGCTAACCGTTTTTGTTATATTTGCTAATCACAAACGGTTCATAAGAATTAATTGTCTGCCGTAGATCGCACACACAACTACTTTCTGAATCGTATTTGATGGATCCACCTTCGCACACAATTCGTGCCATTAGCGACGGAGCTTGAACTATACCGTTTGCGATTCATGCATCGCATACAGTTTCGTCGAAGGGTCTCTGATTGATGTGTCATCTTTGGACCATTCTGTAGTAGTGTTTTGATTCAACTACATGCGTGAACAAGTGCCAAGTCAAGCCACTTGAAACATTCAGAGGAGGATACCATATCATCATACTACATCACAACCATTTTAATGCATGTTGACATCCAAGATAAATCATTATCCACTCCTAGCTACTTAAGCATGGCATGAGCAACTATAATCTCTAATTGTCATCGCAAACATGTTTGCTCATAATATGCTGAATCATGGATACTAGGTTAAACACATTTACAAAAACAAAAACAAGTTGAGTTCATACCTGCTTCTCTCTGCCACAGTCACTTCATCAAATATCGTCATTATTGCCTTTCACTTGCACGACCGAATGATATAAAAATTAATAACAGTGCAAGAGTGTCGTGGAGTAAGCTAGAATCTGCAAACATTTTATTCAAAAGGAGAAGACAAAGTAATTTGGGCTCTTTGTTAGATTAACAATAATGCATATGAGAGCCACTCAACATTTTCATCGTGGTGTTCTCCTTGGTACGACTCAAATAAAAGGAAAAGAATTTTAGAGAAACACACTGAAATATTTTTTAGGGTTTTTGTTTTTTCTTAAAGAAAGCAAATCAAAGAAGGAAAAACAAAGACGAGAAAAACTATTTACACGGGAAAACTCCCAACAAGTAAAAGAAGAAACGAGAAATCTTTTTGGGTTTTCTTTTGCTACTACAATTAATTTAAACTAGAAAGAAAACCCGAAAAGAAGCAAGAAATATTTTTGGATTTCTCAAAGTTTTTCAAACACGCAAGAAGAAAGCAAGAAAATAAATCTAGCAAGGATAATACAATGAAAAATTGTAGACACCGACAACTGGAATGAAATGTATAAACATGAATATAATGTCGGTGGAAATACGTACTCCCCCAAGCTTAGGCTTTTGTCCTAGCTTGGTAATCACCATCTGTAATAGCCATCCGGTCCTATGTGGAAGTGATGTGGCGGCGGCACCTGAGCGTCCCACTCCTGGGGCTCCTCCCCAGACACTGCCAGGTTGTTCCGGTTGGCAATAATGTCCTCTGGCATGACCCTGTATCCGTTCCTAGCAATAGAATCAAACAAAGCAGGTGCAGGCAACGGGATAATATCACGGGTAACCTCGCTGAATACTAAGTTGCAGCGAATGTTATGAAAAGAATCAGCTGGATCAATAAATTGATGATCCTCCAATGCCTTGTAATCTAGAAAAACTCGGGGCAAGGGATAATCATGTTGGCGAATCTGAACATTAAAGTGACTCGCTAAGCGAGTAGCATAAATACCACCATGTATCTTTCCCATAGTCCTGTTAAGGTGTAGGCGACGTGCCATAATAGCCCCTAGGCTAAAGGTGTGATCATTGTGTAGTGCACGGCATAAAATGGCGAGGTCGGGGGCACTGAGTGCACCGACCTTCTCCCTAGTGGTTAAACACTTCCCGATGAATAAAGCAAAGTAATGCACAGAAGGAAACAACAAACTGGTGGCAGTGGCATTTGACACGCCTCTTTCATCACCCACTGTCAAAGTGAGGAGAAAGTCCTCAAACTCCGCTGGTCTAGGCTCTCCTAATTCCCCATCAGAAGGGATCAAACATATGTCACAAAAGTAAGTGAGCGGTATCTGACGGGTTTCAGCATATCAATTAAACTGCAACTCAGGAGGATTATTCCTTCTCAGAAAATGAAAATTTTGCACAAAGGAATTTGTAATGAGGTGGTGTTGGTCACACTCAGCTGCGAGGAAGTCGGTCAGCCCAGCATTTGTAACGAATTGGGCAAACTCTTGATGGAACCCGGCTTCCTCCATGAAGGCATTATGCGACCATTCACACGACCGCACCTCCGCCGTTCTCGGAGTGTTGAGGTCATTGTCCTATGATTCCCCAATGACTCCTTTAGCATTCTTCTTGGAGGAAAACTTCCTAAAGAAACTCATCTTATTCCTATAAATAAATTTATGCAAATTTTAGTCCACCAAAATTTTGTCAACAAAACTTCGTAAGATTGATAGCAACTACTCCTAAGGATACCTAGAGGCCATATTAAGCATTCAAACTACTTAGAACTCTAATAATTCAACATGCAAGCCCATCTACAACAGCACCAAGAGTAGCTAATTATTCAAAAAATAAACCACTAAATAAAAAACTAATTGGAGCAACGGAGGAGTCACATACCAATTAGCAATCCCCCAAAACAGTTTCGGAAACGGAGCTTCGAGCAAAGAGATCGAAATCTGCGGGTTTGAGAGCAAGAACACGAGAGAGAGAGAGAGCGAGCTATGGTGATTTTTTCTAGAGGTAGGAGATGGAATGGGCTAAAGAGATAAGTGAGGGGAACCATGTGGGGACCACAACCCACCAGGGCGCGCCTAGGGTTGCTGGCGTGCCCTGGTGTCTCGTGGACACTAGGTGCACCCCCCTCTGATGTTATTTGCACCAAAAATTCAGAAATATTCAGAAAAAATCATGCTAAATTTTCAGGACATTCTGAGAACTTCTATTTTTGGGTCATTTTTATTGCACGAAGAAATCAGAAAACAGGATAAACATGGCATTTTATTCTATATGACTAAGAAGAATAGAAAACAAAAGGTGGGAGCAGAAGGTTGTGCCTACTAGATTCATCAACTTCACACCTCTCAAAAATGATCCATTAATAAGGTTGATCAAGTCTCATTAATATCCACTTTCGATTAGCATGAAACCGAAGAATTTTCGTAAATCACTAAGTTACCTCAACGGGGATATGCATATCCCCAACAATAAGTATGTCATATTTCTTTTTGGCAGTAGGTAGAGGTAGTTGAAAACTTCCAATAGTGAGTGTCGGAGATTTTTCAATAACATTTATACCATTCACTTGGAATTGTTTCTTCGGAAAGTGCACCGTATGCTCATTACCATTGATATGAAAAGTGAATTTGCTTTTATTGCAATCAATAACGGCCCCTACAGTATTCAAAAAGGTCCTACCAAGGATAATCGACATGTTGTCGTCCTCGGGCATCTCAAGAATAACAAAGTCCGTTAAGATAGTAATGTTTGCAACAATAACAGGAACATCCTCACAAATACCGATAGGTATGGCAGTTGATTTGTCAGCCATTTGCAATGATATTTCGGTAGGTGTGAGTTTATTCAAATCAAGTCTTTTATATAAAGAGAAAGGCATAACACTAACACCAGCTCCCAAATCACACAAAGCAGTTTTGACATAATTTCTTTTAATGGAGCAAGGTATAGTTGGTATTCTAGGATCTCCAAGTTTTTTAGGTACTCCATCCTTAAAAGAATAATTAGCAAGCATGGTGGAGATTTCAACTTCAGGTATCTTTCTTTTATTAGTGATGATGTCTTTCATGTATTTTGCATAAGGGGCCATCTTTAAGATATTAGTTAAGCAGGTACGCAAAAAGACTGGCCTAATCATTTCAGCAAAGCGTTCAAATTCTTCATCATCCTTTTTCTTAGATTTTTTAGGTGGAAAAGGCATGGGTTTCTGAACCCATGGCGCTCTTTCTTTACCATGTTTTCTAGCCACAAAGTCTCTTTTATCATATCGTTTATTTTTAGGTTGTGGGTTATCAAGATCAACAACAGGTTCTATTTCAACATCATTATCTGGTTCTTTATCATTGTTCGGTTGAGTATCTTCATGAACATCATCATTATCATTTTCATTATCACTAGGTGAATGTTCATTACCAAATTGAGTGTCGGCTTCAGAAATAGAGGCATCATTATCTTCAGGAGGTTTTTCTATCTCAGGTTCACTAGAGGTATGCAAAGTCCTATCATTTTTCTTTTTCTTTTTGTTTTTAGAAGGACTAGGTGCATCAGTGTTAATTCTCTGAGAGTCTTGTTCAATTCTTTTAGGGTGTCCTTCAGGATAAAGTGGTTCCTGAGTCATTTTACATCCTCTAGTTGCTACTCTAACAGCAAAATCATTCATATTATTATTCATTTCATTAAGCAATTTTCTTTGAGATTTCGCAACTTGTTCTAACTGTGTTTGAACCATAGAGTCATGTTTTCCTACACCTCTAACATCATTATTGATTCTAAATAACTAGTCACTCAAGCGAGCAATCATATCAGAATTATATTTCAATTGTTTCATAACATTTGCATTGAAGTGATCTTGTTTTCTAATGTAGTTATCAAATTCATATAAGCACTGACTAGGATGTTTATTGTAAGGGATGTCACCTTCATCAAACTTTAGTAAAGAATTTACCTCTACCACCTGTGCAGGTGGTGTGTCAAGACCATGTATTTCTTCAATAGGTGGTAAATTCTTAACATCCTCAGCTTTAATACCTTTTTCCTTCATACATTTATTTGCCTCTTGCATATCTTTAGGACTAAGAAATAATATACCCCTCTTCTTCGGAGTGGGTTTAGGTGGTGGTTCAGGGAAAGTCCAATCATCATAATTCTTCAATATATTATTCAATAGTTCCTCGGCTTGTTCAATAGCTCGTTCCCTAAAAACACAACCTGCACAACTATCTAGGAAGTCTCTAGAAGCATCGGTTAGTCCATTATAGAAGATATCAAGTATTTCATTTTTCATAAGAGGGTGATCAAGCAAAGCATTAAGCAATTGGAGAAGCCTCCCCCAAGCTTGTGGGAGACTCTCTTCTTCAATTTGCACAAAGTTAAATAATTCCTGTAAGGCAGCTTGTTTCTTATGAGCAGGAAAATATTTTTCAGAGAAGTAATAAATCATATTGTGGGGACTACGCACACAACCAGGAGCAAGAGTATTGTACCATATCTTAGCATCATCCTTTAATGAGAACGGAAATAATTTGAGGATATAGTAATAGCGAATTTTCTCATCATAAGCAAAAAGGGTGGCTATGTCATTTAGCTTAGTGAGATGTGCCACTACCGTTTCAGTTTCATAGCCACGGAAAGGATCAGATTCAACCAAAGTAATTAACTCTGGATCGACAGAGAATTCATAATCCTTATCAGTAACAAAGATAGGTGAAGTAGCAAACTTAGGATCACATTTCATTCTAGCATTCAAAGATTTTCCTTTCAGTTTGCATAGTAAGTTCTTAAGATCATCCCTATCATTGCAAGCAAGAAAGTCTCTAGCTGTCTCCTCATCCATAACATAACCCTCAGGTATATTAGGCAATTCAAATCTAGGAGAGCTAGGTCTAATAGGTGTTTCATAGTTCTCAGGTTCAAGGACTTCATCAGTTTTAGTAATCTCATCAGTTTCAATAATTTCATTCTCTTTAGATCTAGCAATTTGTTTATCAAGAAATTCACCTAGTTGCACATTATCATCAGGCATGGTACTAGCATCATCACAAGCATCATTGTAACATCCCGAGACTGACGCTCCAGACGCCTTCAAGATATTTCGTCATCGCCGTGTGATTTATTTGGTTGTTGCATTCATCATCGCATCATTCGCATCATCTGCATAGCATCGGCACTCCGTTGCCGTCATTTTTCAAAACTTGCATCCATCCCTACTTGCCGGTTCTCTCCGTTCTTGTCGTTGACCGTCTCGAGACCAACCACACACGCATGCGCTCGTGACATCATTTAAAATATCGTTTTAAAAGTGCGTGTAAAAAATTCTTGGAATGGGTCGAAACATGGCGAGCGGTCTTATTATATTGTAGGTAGACCACCTGCCAAAATTCGTAACATTCGGAGGTCGTTTGATACCCCAACGGACAACTTTAGCGACTCCGGCATCTGTCAAATTATCGGACATTTTTCGGTTTTAAAACTTGTCACGGGCCACAAAGTTTCCTCTCTTCTCTCAGCCCATGTCACCTACATAGCCCACTGTAGCCCACCTAAACCAACCTAGCCTATACCACCCGATGCGACCATCCGATCGCGATCGGAGGGTCGGAAAACACACACAAACCCTCCAAACCCTAGACCCTACCTATTTAAGTCATGCCTACCCGTCCATTTCTGGAAACCTAGCCCTCCTCCTCGTTTTCTGCACCTCCCCATTCCTCCACCGCCACTTGGCTCTCCACCACCTGCTAGCGCCGCCAGCCTCATCCTCCACCGCGCCAGGCCCGCGGGGCCTAGATCCGACCCGCCTGGGCCCGGATCCCGCCGCCGCCAAGGCCGTGCAAGCCCGCAAACTCCCGTGCCCGGCTCCTCCTGAGCTCCCCTCCGGTCAACCCTGCCTTGCCGGTCGCTGGCCACTCGTCGGAGCACCACCGACTGTACCCGCCCAGAGCCACAACGTCGCCCCCGCGAAGCTCCTTCACGCCTCTGCCTCACGCCGTCCACCCAAAACAGCAGGCGCCCGCGCATCCGCCCGTTCGCCCTGTCACCCTTGCCGCGGGGCCCGAAGCTCCGGCCACCGCCGGTGCCGTCGCCATCACCGTCGCGCACCAAAACCGATGGATCCGGCCATCCCCTCGCCGGATCCGCTGTCGTCCGTTGTTCCCCCATCGTCAGCCGCGCCGCACCATGTTCATGGTCGGGATCGAGCAGGAGGCGCCCAGTGCAGTGCCGTTGTCCGCGTCCCGCCCACATGGGCCACGCCAGCCTCTGGACCAAGGCTCATCTGCCTCACCCCGCCTTTGCTCACCCATCTGGGCCTCATCTCCAGCCGGTCCCTCGTCGATCTAGGCCCGAGGCCCTCTGGTGAGTGACGTGGCTTGAGACTGCGTCGGTATTTCCCCAAAGAGGAAGGGATGATGCAGCACAGCGACGGTAAGTATTTCCCTCAGTTATGAAACCAAGGTATCGAACCAGCAGGAGGATCACCACCACTAAGTAAACAACACATGTACACAAAGAACAAATACTTGCAACCCAACGCGAAAGAGAGGTTGTCAATCTCTCTACAGTAAAAAGATAGATTAGGTAGTGATAGATTGGAGAGATAGATCTCTCAAGAACACAAAATAAAAAGGGAAAATAAAAAGTGCAGCAATGTATTTTTGGGTTTTTGGAATAATAGATCTGAAAACAAAAGCGGTAAAAAGATAGATCGGAAAGCAATATGTTGGAAAAGTAGACCCGGGGGCCGTAGGTTTCACTAGTGGCTTCTCTCATGAGTATAGCACACGATGGGTGAACAAATTACTGTTGGGCAATTGATAGAAGATCAAATAATCATGACGATATCCAAGGAGATGATCATTATATAGGCATCACGTCCAAGATTAGTAGACCGAAACAATTCTGCATCCACTACTATTACTCCACACATCGACCGCTATCCAGCATGCATGTAGTGTATTAAGTTCATGAAAAAACGGAGTAATGCAATAAGAACGGTGTCATGATGTAGACAAGATCTATTCATGTCGGAATAGACCCCATCTTGTTATCCTTAATAGCAACGATACATGCGTGCCTCGCTGCCCCTTCTGTCACTCGGAGAGGACACCGCAAGATCGAACCCATCACAAAGCACCTCTTCCCATGGCAAGAAAAATCGATCTAGTTGGCCTAACTAAACCAAAGATTCGAGGAAGAAATATGAGGCTATAAGTAATCATGCATATAAGAGATCAAAGAAGACTCAAATAATATTCATGGATAGAAACTGATCATGAACTCAAAATTCATCGGATGCCAACAAACACACCGCAAAAGTTTACATCAAATAGATCTCCAAGAGACCAGTGTATTGAGAATCAAAAGAGAGAGAGGTAGCCATCTAGCTACTGCCTACGGATCCGTAGGTCTATGGTGGACTACTCACGCATCATCGGAGAGGCACCAATGAGGATGGTGAACCCCTCCGTGATGGTGTTAGATTGGATCTCGAGGTTCTGGAACTTGCGGCGGCTGGATGTGTTTATCGTCGACTCCCCAAGGGTTTCTGGAATATTTGGGAATTTATAGGCATCAGAGGTGGTGGAGAGGGGTCCCAAGGAGGGCACAACCCATCAGGGCGCGCCTGGGGCCTCTGGCGCGCCCTGGTGGGTTGTGGTCTCCTGGACCCTCCCCTCCGGCACTTCTTTGGCCCACTGGATGTCTTCTGGCCCAAATTAAATCTCAAAAAAGTTTCTTCGTGATTGGACTCCGTTTGGTATTGATATTCTGCGAAGTAAAAACAAGCAAAAATAGCAACTGGCACTATGTCAATAGGTAGTCCCAAAAAATGATATAAAGTTGCTATAAAATGATTGTGAAACATCCAAGAATGATAATATATAGCATGGAACAAGCAAAAATTATAGATACGTTGGAGACGTATCAGCATCCCCAAGCTTAATTCCTACTCGTCCTCGAGTAGGTAAATGATAAAAACAAATTTTTTATGTGGAATGCTGCCTAACATGTTCATCACATATTCTTTTCTTTTGTAGCATAGACATTTGGACTTTTAGATGGTTCAAAGCAATAGTCTAGTTTGACATAAAGACTTTAATACTCAAGCATGCCAACAAGCAACCATGTCTTTCAAAATATCAACACTAAATAAAGTTATCCCTTGCCCATCATGCTCAATCATTGATCCATTCATGAAACACACTCAAATATTAGCTACACCCAATGCTCAAGTACGATCATAGTGCCCCCTAGTTGGTGCTTTATAAGACAAGATGGAGACTCAAAGTAAAAATAAAAATTGCATAATGTAAATAAATAGGCCCTTCGCAGAGGGAAGTAGGGATTTGTACAGGTGCCAGAGCTCAAAGTTTTAAATCGAGAGAGAAAAATATTTTGAGTGGCATGCCTTTCTTGTCGACGAAAACGACAAAGTAGGTCACAATACTTTCGATGCTAGATATATCATAGGCGGTTCCCAAACAGAAAATAAATTTTATTCTTTTTTCCACCATTCTTTCACAATCCATGGCTGGCCGTATCCACGGTTGCCTTCCATACCAACACTTTCCAAGGAATTTATTATTTGACAGCATAAAGTATTTTTTTTTCTTTTTTCATTTCGGGAATGGGCATCCCTATTACCGCCGTATTCTCGTGCAATGACAAGTGAATAAATATTCATCTTGAGAATAACACATCTAGCATGGAAAAATATTGGACACCCCCTACCGTTTCATGAGCGGTACGAGCACACAAAAAGGAAATTTATTTTGAAAGTTAGAGATGGCACATACAAATTTTCTTAGAACGGCATGGAAGTACCACATATAGGTAGGTATGGTGGACTCATAAGGCAAAACTGGGTTTAAGGATTTTAAATGCACAAGTAGTATTTCTACTTAGTACAAGTGGAGGCTAGCAAATAGATTGAGAACCAACCAACCAACAAACGAAAATTCACATAAGCGAGCGTTGAGCATAACTAACACCGAATAGTGCACCATAAGTAGGATGTAATTTCATTGCATAACTATTGACTTTCGCACTTGCATAGGGAGTCACAAACCTTAACACCAATATTCTTACTAAATCATAATTACTCACTAACATGACTCACATATTACTATCATCATGTCTCAAAACTATTACAATGAATCAAGTTTAATTTGTCCAATGATCTTCATGAAAGTTTTTATTATATCCCCCTTGGATATCTATCACTTTTGGACTAGTTTCATATATTGCCATTGCTTTTGGATAAGCTCAAACAAATTTAATTGAAGAACATGAGCATAGAGATTTCATCTCTCAAAATAGTATAAGTGAAGCATGAGAGGATTTCTTCAAAAATTACTAACTCTTAGAATAATCTAAGTGAAGCATGAGAGGGTTTCTTCAAAAGTTACTAACTCTCAAAATAATCTAAGTGAAGCATGAGAGGATTTCTTCAAAAGTTTCCAAGCACACCGTGTTCAAAAAGATATAAGTGAAGCACTAGAGCAATTCTATAGCTCAAAAAAGTTTAAGTGAAGCATAAAGAGCAATTCTAACAAATTTTAGCATAATTTTGGCTCTCTAAAATAGGTGTGTCCAGAAAGGATACAAGTGACAAACTAAAAAGCAAAGCAAGCAAAGACTCAAATGATACAAGACGCTCCAAGCAAAACTCATGATATGTGACGAATAAAAATATAGCTCCAAGTAAAATACCGATGGTCGTTAGAAGAAAGAGGGGATGCCACTCAGGGCATCCCCAAGCTTAGTTTCTTGTTTCTCTTTGGATATATCTTCGGGGGTGCTGTAGAATCCACAAGTTTAGGCTCTTTCACTCCTTATTCCTTCATGCATCATGATCTCACCCAAAACTTGAAAACTTCAATCACACAAAACTCAACAAAATCTTCGTGAGATCCGTTAGTATAATAAAGAAAATCACTACTTTAGGTACTGTTGCAAAAACATTCAAATTTTATTATTACATTATACCTACTGTATTTTAACTATACCATGGCTCATACCCTTCAATACAACCCATAGATTCAGCAAAACAAGCACACAATGCAACGAAAACAGAATCTGTCTTAAACAGAACAGTGTGTAGTAATCTGTACTCTAACCATACTTAGTTACCTCTAAAAATTCTGAAAATTTAGGAAAGCGTAAAGAATTTGTATAGCAATACTGTGTTAAATTTCAGCTCAATATCACGCTCCAGTAAAAAATGAAAATTCTCACACTAGAGGCAAAGTTTCTGTTTCAGATTCAGCATTGTTTCTACTCATCTTATGAATCATCCTAAAGGCTTTACTTGGCACAAACACTAAATAAAACATAAAAACACAATCATAAAAGAGGCATAATATTGTCAACACTCAAAAACATAAAGAAAAAGATGAAAATAAATTTATTCATTGGGTAGCCTCCCAACAAGCGCTATCGTTTTACGCCCCTAGCTAGGCATAATGATTTCAATGATGCTCACATAAAAAGTAGTAACTGAAATATGCAAGAGAGCATCATGAATCTCATGAAAAACACATTTAAGTCTAACCCACTTCCTATGCATAGGGATTTTGTGAGCAAACAATTTATGGGAACAAGAATCAACTAGCATAGGAAGGCAAAACAAGCATAACTTCAAAACTTTGAACACGTAGAGAGGAAACTTAATATTATTGCAATTCCTACAAGCATGTGTTCCTTCCTCATAATAAATTTCAGTAGCATCATGAAGGAATCCAACAATATAAGTATCACATAAATCATTCTTTTCATGATGCACAAGCATAGAATTTTCATTACTCTCCGCATAAGCAAATTCCTTATCATCCATGGTAATGGGAGCAAACTTAACAAAATAACTATCATGAGACACTTGATTGACATAACCACATTGCAAATTAAAACCATGATGATAAGTTTCATGGTTATCATTACTCATTATAGCATACGTATCATCACCATCATCATAAATAGGAGGCATGCAATCATCATAATAAATTTGCTTATCAAAACTTGGGGGACTAAAAATATCATCTTCATCAAACATAGCATCCCCAAGCTTGTGGCTTTGCATATCATTAGCATCATGGATATTTAGAGAATTCATACTAGCAACATTGCAATCATGCTCTTCAATCAAGGAGCTATCATGAATCACCTTATAAATTTCTTCTTTCAACACTTCATCAAAATTTTCAGATTCATGATTTTCAAACAAAACTTCATAGAGATAATCAAGTGCACTCAACTCACTAGCAATTGGTTCATCATAATTTGGTCTTTTGAAAGGATTAGCAAGTGGATGAGGATCCATATCAATAGATTTTTAGCAAGCGAAGATGCAAGAAAATAGAAGGCACAAGGAAACACAAGCAAAGATAGCAAACAAGCAAAAAAGCAAACAAAAAAGAGGGCGAATAAAACAGCAAATTTGGTGAATTGGGGGGAGAGGAAAATGAGAGGCAAACGGCAAATAATGTAATTGCAAGGAGATGAGATATGTGATTAGGAACCTGGTAGATGATGATGGCGTCTCCTCAGCGCCAGAGATTGGCACGTAGAAGAGACCGCTTCCTCCCCAGCAACGGCGCCAGAAATTCATTTCACGTGGCTTGAGACTGCGTCAGTATTTCCCCAAAGAGGAAGGGATGATGCAGCACAGCGACAGTAAGTATTTCCCTCGGTTATGAAACCAAGGTATCGAACCAGTAGGAGGATCACCACAACTATGTAAACAGCACCTGCACACAAAGAACAAATACATGCAACCCGACGCGAAAGAGAGGTTGTCAATCTCTCTACGGTAAAAAGATAGATTAGGTAGTGATAGACTGGAGAGATAGATCTCTCAAGAACACAAAATAAAAAGGGCAAATAAAAAGTGCAGCAAGGTATTTTTGGGTTTTTGGCATAAAAGATCTGAAAACAAAAGCGGCAAAAAGATAGATCGGAAAGTAATATGTTGGAAAAGTAGACCCGGGGGGCCGTAGGTTTCACTAGTGGCTTCTCTCATGAGTATAGCACACGATGGGTGAACAAATTACTATTGGGCAATTGATAGAAGATCAAATAATCATGACGATATCCAAGGCGATGATCATTATATCGGCATCACGTCCAAGATTAGTAGACCGAAACGATTCTCCATCTACTACTATTACTCCACACATCGACCGCTATCCAGCATGTATCTAGTGTATTAAGTTCATGGAAAAACAGAGTAATGCAATAAGAACGGTGACATGATGTAGACAAGATCTATTCATGTAGGAATAGACCCCATCTTGTTATCCTTAATAGCAACGATACATGCGTGCCTCGCTGCCCCTTCTGTCACTAGGAGAGGACACCGCAAGATCGAACCCATCACAAAGCACCACTTCCCATGGCAAGAAAAATCGATCTAGTTAGCCTAACTAAACCAAAGATTCGAAGAAGAAATACGAGGTTATAAGTAATCAGGCATATAAGAGATCAAAGGACTCAAATAATATTCATGGATAGAAACTGATCATGAACTCAAAATTCATCGGATCCCAACAAACACAGCGCAAAAGTTTACATCAAATAGATCTCCAAGAGACCATTGTATTGAGAATCAAAAGAGAGAGAGGAAGCCATCTAGCTACTGCCTATGGACCCGTAGGTCTATGGTGGACTACTCACGCATCATCGAAGAGGCACCAATGAGGATGAGGAACCCCTCCGTGATGGTGTTAGATTGGATCTCGTGGTTCTGGAACTTGCGGCGGCTGGATGTGTTTTTCGTCGACTCCCCTAGGGTTTCTGGAATATTTGGGAATTTATAGGTGTCAGAGGCTGTGGAGAGGGGTCCCGAGGAGGGCACAACCCATCAGGGCATGCCCGGGGCCTCTGGCGCGCCCTGGTGGGTTGTGGTCTCCTGGACCCTCCCCTCTGGCACTTCTTTGACCCACTGGATGTCTTCTGGCCTAAAAAAAATCTCCAAAACTCTTCATCGCGATTGGACACCGTTTGGTATTGATATTCTGCGAAGTAAAAAACAAGCAAAAACAGCAACTGGCACTTTGGCAATATGTCAATAGGTCAATAGGCAGCCCAAAAAATGATATAAAGTTGCTATAAAATGATTGTAAAATATCCAAGAATGATAATATAACAGCATGGAACAAGCAAAAATTATAGATACGTTGGAGACGTATCAATGAGCTGCCCCCCTGCTAAATGTCGCCCAAGGGCATTGTTTAGTTATCCCGCACGCTGCTCTGTTCAGGCCCGTGCGCAGATTCAGCCCAGTTCTGGTTTTTTTACGTTCTGAGAATTTAGCAATTAACCCGTGAATTGTATTTTTTACCGAAAAACCCTCAATCTTCATGCATATAAAAACTCATTTACCGTGCATTGGATTAAAATAATTTATATATGTAAAATGCTTAGAATTTTGTTTAGATTCATAATATCCAACTTTCTTCCATGTTTAAAATGTTTAAACTTACTGTCTGCATTAATTTGCGTAAATGCCATGTTAAAATGATTTATTTCATAACTAACTAACTGTAGCTCCGATTTTAATGAACCGCATATGTAACTTGATTAGAAAAATGTGCAGAATCACATGGTGGCATTGCTTTTGCTGTTTAACAACTCTAAAATATGATTAGGACAGATCTGAATCAAATTCATAATTTGCATACAAGGTCGTTTCGAAAATGACATATGTTGCTTCCGACCTCATTTAAAATGCCTAGATGATGTAGTTGTGTATGCTTCAACTCTTGACATGATGAAGAACATTTAAAATGATTGTTTATTTCAACAACCTTAACCACATTTCTCTTAGTATGGAGAGTCATTATTTTGTTGTATGTATGTTCTCCTTCTCCATTTAAAATTGCTTTAATTCCATCTTCACCTTATGCCATGACCACCCATGTTAAACAACAATTAATATTGATGAGTACCTAAACAAGAGTGAACTAAATAATTCGAAAGTGGAGTTTCGTCAATACGCAACTCATTGCATATTGAACTTCACTTAATGTGTACTAGTTGAATGTTGTGCTTTGTCGTGCCTTGCATATTTAAACTTGACATGCATCGTCAATGTTTGCGCATCATGTCATTCATATGTTGTGATGTTTACCATGTCATTTGTTTGTTTCCGGATTTGCTTCTCCTCGCTAGAGTTCTGAAACCGATTCGGAGTGTGAGGATTCGTTCGACTACGTCCGTTCGTCTACTTCATGGATTCGTTCTTCTTCCAAGCGGGATCTCAGGCAAGATGAACATTTCCCTGGATACCACTACTATCATTGCCATGCTAGTTGTATCGTTTCTATCGCTATGTCTCGCTACCTACCACTTGTTTGTCAAGCCTCCCAAAATGCCATGATAAGCCTCTAACCCTCCATTTCCCAACAAACCATTGTTTGGCTATGTTACCACTTGCTCAGCCCTTCTTATAGCATTGCTAGTTGCATGTGCAAGTTTTTTCCATGTGCAACATGTATTTTTGAGATATCACAATATTATTGCTATTTAATTTAATGCACATATATACTTGGTAAAAGGTGGAAGGCTTGGCCTTTTGCTCGGTGTTTTGTTCCACTTTTGCCGCCCTAGTTACTTGTGTACCGGTGTTATGTTCCATATTGAGAGCTCCAAACATGCTTGGGGTTGTTATGGGGACCCCCTTAATTTTCGTTTTACGATAAAACTTGTCTGGCAAGGCCTAACATTGGTACTATTTGCTTAATAACAACTAAAATATGCATAGGGCATGATCACCCCGTGGATAATTAATCAACCCCGGGCCAGTTCTCCTCATGAGCGTTGGTCCAAACTAGAGTCGTGTGCGTGGCCAACCCGGGGCAACTCGGGAGATTTCTATCAGGCCACTGTACGATGTGCTCATCCGGTTGTGGCCTGAGAATGAGATATGCGGCTCCTATCGGGATTGTCGGCACATCGGGTGGCCTTGCTGGATTTGTTTTACCTTTCTCAAACGTCTTGTGCACGGGATTCCGAGGATACTTTGGGCTATCTCGAGGTTGAGGTGCTCCACCAGAATTCTGAGGATACTACGTGGTTATCCCGTGGTTGAGGTTTTCCACGCAGCGTGTGGCTAGTTTGTGATGGATGAGTTGGAGCACCCCTGCAGGGTTAAATCATTTCAAGAAGCCATGCCCGCGGTTATGTGGCAACTTGGAAATTTATTTAACACCCGGTCATAGAAAAGTTAAAGTAAACTCAAATAAAATACACCAACCGTGTGCGTAACCGTGACTGTCTCTTCTCGTGAGTTCTGAACCGAGAGGGAACACGGTGGGGTTATGTTTGACTCGTAAGTAGGTGTTCAGGATCACTTAGTGATCATTACTAGTTCACATCCGTTTATGCGTAGATCACCCCTCTTATTCTTGTACTCGTAAGTTAGCCACTCAAATAAATGCTTAGTGCTTGCTGCAGCCTCACCACTTAACCATATCTTACCCACTAAGCTTTGCTAGTCTTGATACCCTTGGAAATGAGATTGCTGAGTCTCCGTGGCTCACATATTACTACAACAACAGTTGCAGGTATAGGTAATGTGATGCTTTGACGTGAGAGCGATGCTTGTTTGACCTGGAGTTCTTCTTCTTCTTCTTCATCGATCATAGGATGGGTTCCAGGTCGGCAGCGTGGGATAGCAAGGATGGATGTCGCTTTTATCGTTTGATTTCATCCGTAGTTGGACCCTGCTCTTCTGTATGGTGATTGAATGTATTGTTGTATTTGATGATCATGATTTAGCTTGTGGTGAGTGTAAGCCAATTCCATATACTCATCTCCTCTTTACATGTACTTATAACGATATCCATTCTTGCGAAACGACGAGATGCGCTTCTATCCCTGTCGAGGCCCCCGAGCCAAAATAAGGATAGGACCGCATCTTGGGTGTTACAATCATTCATAGCAGAAGTAGCATCATCAGCAACTTGCGACATATCAGGATTAATAGCATGTGGTGGTGTTGCAAGTCTACTCAAAACAGAAGGTGAATCAAGTGGAGAGTGTGATGGCAAATCCTTACCTCCCCTCGTCTTAGAGGGAACGATCTTGGTTTTAGTATCCTTCAGATTCTTCATGGTGATCAATTGATATAAATCCCAAGTGACTCAACAAATATAGCTATGCTACCCAACAACGGCGCCAGAAAAAGGTCTTGATAACCTACAAGTATAGGGGATCGCAACAGTTTTCGAGGGTAGAGTATTCAACCCAAATTTATAGATTCGACACAAGGGGAGCCCAAGAATATTTGCAAGTATTAGCAGTTGCGTTGTCAATTCAACCACACCTTGAGATTAAATATCTACAGCAGAGTGATCAGTAGCACAGTAATATGATAGTTTTGATAGCAGTAGTAACAGTAACAGTAACTTAGCAAGAACAATATGTGGAAAACTCGTAGGCATTGGATCGATGAATTCGTTGGATGATATTCATCATATAACAATCATAACCTAGGGCAACACAGAACTAGCTCCAATTCATAAATATAATGTAGGCATGTATTCCGTAAATAGTCATATGTGCTTATGGAAAGGAACTTGCATGACATCTTTTGTCCTACCCTCGCGTGGCAGCGGGGTCCATAAGGAAACTAAGGGATATTAAGGCCTCCTTTTAAAAGAGAACCGGAACAAAGCATTAACACATAGTGAATACATGAACTCCTCAAACTACGGTCATCACCGGAAAGTATCCCGATTATTGTCACCCCGGGGTTTACGGATCATAACACATAGCAGGTGCATATGACTAGCAAGATCGGATCAAGAACATAGATATAATGATGATAACATAAACGGTTCAGATCTGAAATCATGGCCTCGGGCCCTGGTGACAAGCATTAAGCATGGCAAAGTCATAGCAACATCAATCTCAGAACATAGTGGATACTACGGATCAAGCCCTAACAAAACTAACTTGATTACATGATGACTCTCATCCAACTGCTCACCGACCAACGAGCCTACGAAGGAATTACTCACTCCCAGTGGGGGGCATCATGGAATTGGCGATGAAGGAGGGTTGGTGATGACGAAGATTGAAGATTCCCCTCTCCGGAGCCCCGAACGGAGTCCATGTCTGGCCTCCCGATGAAGAATAGTAGGTGGCGGCGGCCCGTCTCCTGAAACGCGATAAAACTTCCTATTTTATTTTTTCTCCGAAAATAGGTATTTATGGAGTTGGAATTAGGGTCAGGGGAGCCACGAGGTGACCACAACCCACCAAGGCGTGCCTGGAGGGGGTGGCGCCCCCTGGTGTATCGTGCCCAGCCAGGGCACCCCCTCCGGTGGCTCTTGGTTCCAGTATTTTTCTATTATTCTGAAATAAATCTCCAAAAAGTTTCGTCCAATTCCGAGAACTTTTATTTCTGCACAAAAACAACACCATGGTAGTTCTGCTGAAAATAGTGTCAGTCCGGGTTAGTTTCATTCAAAACATGCAAATTAGAGTCCAAAACAAGAGCAAAAGCGTTAGGAAAAGTAGATACGACGGAGACGTATCAATGACCCACATCTTTATAAACAAGGGGTAGATGGTATTATTAGACGTTGTGTACCTGAGCATCAACAGGAACAAATCCTACGGAAATGTCATTCTGAAGCCTATGGAGGACATCATGCGGGAAATAGAACTGCTCGCAAGGTATTGCAATCTGGTTTTTATTGGCGTACTCTCTTCAAGGATGCCCGTAAGTTTGTCTTGTCTTGTGATGAATGTCAAAGAATTGGTAATATAGGTAAGCATCAGGAAATGCCTATGAATTATTCACTTGTTGTTGAACCATTTGATGTTTGGGGTTTTGACTATATGGGACCTTTTCCTTCCTCTAATGGGTATACTCATATTTGGGTTGCTGCTGATATGTTACTAAGTGGGTAGAAGCTATTCCAACTATTAGTGTTGATCATAACACCTCCATTAAAATGCTTAAAGAAGTTATTTTCCCGAGGTTTGGAGTCACTAGATATTTAATGACTGATGGTGGTTCACACTTTATACATGGTGCTTTCCGTAAAATGCTTGCTCAATATGATGTTAACCGTAGAATTGCATCACTCTATCATCGTCAATCTAGTGGTCAAGTTGAACTTAGCAATAGAGAAATACAAGTAATATTACAAAAAACTGACAATAGGTACCGAAAGAATTGGTCTAAGAAACTGGATGATGCACTTTGGACCTATAGAACAACTTATAAAAATCATATGGGTATGTCTCCATACAAAAAGGGGTATGGAAAAGATTGTCATTTGCCTCTAGAGTTTGAACATAAAGCATTTTGGGCAATTAAAGAAGTCAATTATGATTTCTGTAAGTGCATCTAGTGCCACCCTTGTTTGGTTTTGGAGTATTGAAGACAAACGTGGTTGAGGGACTAATGTGTTTGTGAGAGTTCACAGGTTAACACAGAGAGAAGTCCCTGGAGTTTCGATTTAGCCGTCGAAGACGACCCCCAAAAATGTCCAAAGACATTGATGACGGCTGAAGCCATTGGTGGTAGACAAAGACATTCGTCCGAAGACAATGAAACGCGAAGACGAAGTCTTTTGGTAGTTTTGTTTCTTCTTTCCTGAGTCATAGGAACCACCGTACTGTTAAGTGGGGTCGATGTGATCGAAGTCAGATGCTGACGTGATGCTCAACCCATACCTATGTCTTCGAGCGAAGACAATGAGAGGAAATCTCTTCCAGAGTTGGTTGAGTCAGCTTTACTTGTAGCCCAAGTAAAGCTGCCGCGTGTGTTTGAAATCTGACCATTGTGACACGTGTCGGTTGGCCATTGACCCAGGGTCATTTCGGTCATATCAGGTCGGGTTGCCCGCTGGCTATAAATAGCAGACCCCCTCCACCATAAGAAGGTGGCTGCTCAGAGAGAGATACGGCTGTTGTCGTTTTGGAGCAACCCACCTCGAAGACATTGAGAGAGACACATCCTGTGAGGATACACCTAAACACCTAGAGCTAGAGTGTTTGAGCATCACCGAAGTCATTCTGTTCTGAGAGAACTGAAGACTTATTACACTTGAAGAATGTGATCTTCTAGACGGTTAGGCGTCTGGATCTAGAGCAATCCAAGAGTCATTGTGGATCGCCGGGTGACCAAGTTTGTACGGGTTTCGGAAGTCTCCCCTGAAGACTTTCCAGAGTGATTGGGCGCTATCTAAGTGACTTCGGCTCAAGGGGAATAAGGTGAAGTCGAGGTCTTCTAAGTTCAATCTCAGCCTCCCTAACCAGACGTACAGTTGTCACAGCAATTGGAACTGGTCCAACAAATGATGTGTCTTCGTCAAGCAACGGGTTCTATCTTTCACTTTCTTACATTCCTGTTCTGTATCGAGAAGCCTTTCTTTGTTCATCACTGAAGACTTGTCCTGAAGACATTCATGTCTGCTGTTTATCTTCGTGCTGTCTAAGTTTATCTTCGACTCATCTTATTGTGCATGATGTTAAAGCTCAACCTGTTTGTATGTCTTCACTGTGATGCATGCCTAGATTAGATTCTTGATTATATCCCTACCTGATCCTGTTTACGTTTCCGCTCTATTCGAATACATTCCCTGTTTCGAAGACTTTTATAAAAATCACCTATTCACCCCCCCCCCCCCTCTAGTCGATAACTAGCACTTTCAATTGGTATCAGAGCAAGGTACTCCCTTGTTCTGTGTTTCGGTTTAACCACCGTGGAGTTTTAGCTATGTCGACTGCAGGGATAATCAAGGTCTCCGCTGCGTGGCCTGTCTTCGATGGCACTGACTACCCCTACTGGAAGAACAAGATGCGCATGCATCTCGAAGCCATTGACAACGACCTATGGTATGTCGTCATGGCGGGCATTCCCGATGTTGGCGAAGGTGTTACTGCTGCTGATGTGAAGAGGTTCGCTCAACTCAACTCCACCGCCAAGAACATCAACTGTGGTCATCTGACCAAAGGACAGTATGGTCGTGTGAGTGCACTTACCACTGCTAAGCAAATCTGGGAATGGCTGTCCAAGGTGAATGAAGGTGTCTCATCTCAAAGAGACTCTCGTGTTGATGTGCTTCGCAACCTGTTCAACCGCTTCAAGAGACTCGACAACGAAAATGTTCAGCTCACATTTGATCGACTCACCGACATCTCAAATGAGCTAAATGCACTTGGCGCCACTGATATCACCAAACATGAAGTCGTGAAGAAGCTACTCAGATCACTTGACAGTTCCTTTGATACTCTCGCACTCATGATCCAAGAGCGCCCTGACTTCAAGAGTTTGGATCCCGCCGATATCCTCGAGAGATTGAACACTCACGAGTTCCAACAAGCTGAGAAGAAGGATATATACGGACCAAGCTACAGTCGCTCCCGTGCATTGAAGGCCAAAGCTGTGTCTTCATCTGAAGACAACTCTGAATGCAGTTCTGATGGTTTACTTGTCAGAAAGTTTTGGAAGTTTGCCAAGTCAAGCGCTACACAAAATCTTCAAAGCGCGATTCCAAGAGGTCTGGTGAAATGTCTTCAAGAGACAGCAAGAAGCAAACCTGTCATAAGTGCAAGAAAGTTGGCCATTTCATCGCTGATTGTCCTCGATGGGAGAAGGAATCCAAGAAGAAGAGCAAGGACTATGACTCCGATGACAAGAAGAATAAGAAGTATGCAAAGTCTTCATCACACAAGAAGAGTTCATCTGGCAAGGCACATGCGTTCATTGGAAAGGAGATGGATTCACAGTCTGAATCTGGTTCAGAAGTTGAGGAAGCATCTGAGGAGGAATCTGACGATGAAGTAGCTGGACTAGCAATGGCTTCGGAATATCTCTCCACGTCTGTCTTCGAACCCGATGACAATGGCTCCTTCTTCACCGAAGCCAGTGATGATGATGCTGCTCCAGCCTACTGCTTCATGGCAAAAGCCTTCAAGGTATCCTCAAAATCCTCACGTCATGACTCTGAATCTGAGGCTGAATCTGATAATGACAAGAAACCTAGCTATGCTAAACTTGTAAAAATTGCCACCAAGCAACAACATGCCATGGAGAAAATGCAAACTACTCTAGAGAAAAGCGATGACCTGTTACGCGAAGAGATGAGTCTGAACGAAACTATGGCTGAAGACATGCGTAGTCTTCGTTCAAGGTTTGAGGATATCCAAAGTCGTCATGATGCCATCTCAACTAATCATGAAAAGCTTTCTCTTGAATATCTTCAGAAGAAGATTGATCTAGAAAAGTTGAGGGAAGCACTTGACGACCTACGGAAAGAAAACGACTGACTCCTAGCAGAGCAGATCAGTACCGCTCAGGATGAATTTGATGCTCCATGCTTAAAGTGTATTGCACGTGAAGCTAATTGAGGGAGTCCCGGACTAAGGGGTCCTCGGGCTGTCGGCTCAACTCTCGATAGGCCGGCTCGATGGGCCATTCTCTGAAGAAGGGCCGGACACATCAAGACTCCACGTTCCAGAAGGAAGCCCCGAAGGCGCGTCGTGCACTCCAAGTCAAGATGAGGAAATCGCCATCTCTATCCTCGGTAGGAGGCCCACCATGTGTAAACCCTAGTACCCCCCGGTGTCTATATAAACCGGGAGGGTTATAGATCATAGGACACAGAAACTCATCTAGGGTTTTAGCTAGTCGATCTCGAGGTAGATCAACTCTGTAACCTTCATACTATCAATATAATCAAGAAGGACGTAGGGTTTTACCTCCATAGGAGGGCCCGAACCTGGGTAAACATCATCTCCTTCGTCCCTTTGTTACCATCGATCCTAGTCTCACAGCACGGGACCCCCTACCTGAGATCCGCCGGTTTTGACACCGACATTGGTGCTTTAATTGAGAGTTCCGCTGTGATCGCCCAAGGAATCGATGGCTCGCGTCTTCATCAACGAAGAGGTCCGCAGCATGGACTCCTTTGTCCCTGGACAGATCTTCGCTTTCGACAGCACCGTGCTGCATGCTGACCCGACCGGCCGCCTTGGCCGGGTCGGGAGTTTCGCCCCTTATCAAGAAGTCAGATTCGGGAACTTAGAGTTCTCCATCGACCCTCGGGGCGATCTCTTGCTCACCGGGCTCGCAGTCCCACCTGACGCGCCTGAGGACTCCGGGGCCTTAACCTCGGATGCCGTTTTCAATCCCGCTCACGGGGCCAATCCCGGTGACGATTTGGACTTAGGTCCGGATCCGGCTATAGCGCCAGATCGCCGGGCTCCAACTCCTGCCGAATACACTTCTCGTGCGGATGCGTCAGAGGTTAACTCCAGACGCGTCGGGCAGATTGACCCGATCGAGCTCTCGACACTCTGCGAGGCTCTAGATCGGATCTCCTTGATGAAAACTACTGATGACCCAATCCCGATCCACACTCAGATCGGTCTCGAGGCAGGTCAGGAGGGATTTTTCGGCCCACCCACCACCCATTTAGTATCCACTATTGAAGACTTAACCGATATGTTGGACTACGCCTCCGAGGAGGCAGACGACATGGAAGAAGAGGATCGCGCTCCCACCCCCATTAACACCGGGCGATGGACCGCCACCTCCACCTACGACGTCTACATGGTGGACACGCCATCCGGTAATGGCGAGCGCACACCAGCGAACAATGGTGATGACTCGGGTGAGGCGCCGTCAAGACGCCGAAAACCGCGTAAGCGATCAAAGACAAAAAAGGGAAGGGAAGCTATTACCGGCACCGGGGAAAACGATACCCCGGAAGACCTCGGCGATCCCGATATCCCCGAGTATCCATTGGAGGACCAGGAAAGGCCGGAGGACCAGCGCGACCCCGAAGATCCGAACGACTCCGAGGATGACAACTACCTCCCCCCTGTAGAGGAGGAGGATAGCCCGGACGACGACGACATCATCGTCCCTGAAACCATTGAGGATCATGAACGGTTCAGGCAACAGCTTTTAGCGACTGCCCGAAGCCTAAAGGCAAAAGCGCGGCAACTCAAGGCCGAACAAGACACCATCAATGACAGATGGACAAGGGTTCTATCAGCCGAGGAAGAACACGATGCCGGTCTATGGGACCAACCCAAAAGTTACCCCCGTCGGCGGCTGCTACCACAATTCGACGATGAACTCCCCAATACGACGTCCCCCAAGCACACTCCATATGACCAGCCGGACCACCCTCCCCGAGGACAAGATAGGACGGCTGGCGAGGCCGGTTATAGGCTGGCGATACCCCGCAGAAGGGGAAAAGAGCCAATGGAGCCTGACGACAGGTATGACCTGTGACACGACCTGGATGATAGAATAGGCCGCACGAGATCCATCTATGGATCTAGAGGGTACTCCTCGGGTAGACGGGACGAGTACCGACCCTGGCATGACCGAACCAATAGAGTTCGGGACCATAACCGGGCCAGAACAGACGCCGACTACCGGCGTGATATAGCCAGGGTCAGAGGCGCTGCCCACCCACTGTGCTTCACTGACGAGGCGATGCAGCATCAGTTCCCAGAAGGGTTTAAACCCGTGAACATCGAACAATACGACGGAACAACTGACCCAGCAGTGTGGATCGAGGATTTCCTCCTCCACATTCACATGGCGCGAGGAGACGACCTCCACGCCATCAAGGACCTACCCCTTAAACTTAAGGGGCCAGCTCGGCACTGGCTAAACAGTCTCCCCGAAAACTCTATCGGGAGCTGGGAGGACCTCGAGGATGCCTTCCGATCTAACTTCCATGGCACCTATGTAGGGCCCCCGGACTCCTCCGACCTAAGCAATGTCGTGCAAAAGGCAGGAGAGTCCGCTCGACAATTCTGGAACCGGTTCTTGACCAAGAAAAACCAGATCATCGATTGCCCAGATGCCGAAGCCATAGCCTCTTTCAGGCACAATATTCGGGACGAGTGGCTGGCTCGCCAGCTCGGTCAGGATAAACCCAGGACCATGTCCGCCCTCACATCGCTCATGACCCGCTTTTGCGTGGGCGAGGATAACTGGCTAGCAAGGCGAAGCCACAACCCCGAAGACCCCGGTACTTTCGAAGTCCAGGATGGAAACGGGAAACCACGACATAACAAAAACAAACGCCGGCACAGCACTAGCGACGCCGATGACACGGCCATTAACGCCGGTTTCCGCAACCCAAGATCCGGGCAGCGGAAGAAGCCTCCTAAAGGCAACCGCGACGGACTCACCCCGCTGGACAAGATCATGGAGAGGCCTTGCCAGATCCATGGCACTCCGGACAAGCCCGCCAACCACACCAACCGTAACTGTTGGGTGTTTAAACAGGCCAGCAAACTCGCAGCCGAGGACCAGGGCAAAGGCCCACGCAGCGAGGACGACGAGGAGCCCCGCGGTCCGAGCAATGGAGGTCAGAAGAAATTCCATCCAGAAGTAAAAACTGTGAACATGATATACGCCACTCATATACCTAAAAAGGAGAGAAAGCACGCCCTTCGAGAGGTCTACGCCATAGATCCTGTAGCCCCGAAGTTTAACCCATGGTCGGCCTACCCGATCACTTTTGATCGACGAGATCACCCGACCAGTATCCGTCATGGAGGTTCGGTGGCCCTCGTCCTAGACCCCATTATCGATGGGTATCACCTCACTAAAGTCCTAATGGACGGAGGAAGTAGCCTCAATCTGATCTACTCAGATACGGTGAAAAAGATGGGTATACATCCGTCAAGGATAAAGCCTAGTAACACTACCTTTAAAGGAGTGATTCCAGGTGTCGAAGCACGGTGCACAGGCTCTGTTAGCCTGGAAGTAGTGTTCGGTTTGCCCGACAACTTCCGCAGCGAGGAATTGATCTTCGACATGGTCCCCTTCCACAGCGGCTATCACGCCCTGCTCGGCCGTACAGCGTTCGCTCGCTTTAATGCCGTCCCACATTACGCATACCTCAAGCTCAAGATGCCTGGTCGCAAGGGGGTCATCACCGTCAACGGCAACACAGAGCGTTCCCTCCGAACTGAGGAGCATGCATTGGCCCTGGCGGCCGAATTCCATTATGAGGACGGTCGGCAAACACCCAAATCGGCCCTAAAGGCCCGAAAGGTCGACAAACGAGTTCGGTTTCAATCCGAACTCCCAGAGTCTTCTGCTCCCCAGAAATAGGGATACGCCCCCCCTTGCACAGCCCTAATGACCGCCAAACACGTGCCAAGAAGGCACACCTTCGCGCTCAAGATTCCATGGGTAGCAATGGGGCACAACCATCAAATGGTATGTGTTCGGCTGGACAGACCAATACCAATACACGTCCTCGGACAAAACACAGGTACCATCAAGGACCTGCTAAAAAGTGTAAAGCTCATCTACACTTCGGCGACTTATCAAGACCTTCTTCCCAAGGTCCGCTCGGCGACAACATCACTCTTAAAGGAATGCAACCCCCCAGAGGAATATGAACGGACAGGCGACAAGGCACATCGAAGACGTCATCTCATCAATCGAAGACTCCTGGTACAGCCTCCCCTCTGTAAATTTTATATTTCACATACCTGTAAACAGTTGCTTCGGCAATCCAAGTTATAAGAATTATCGAGCAAGTACAAAACCATTATATATGGTCACTTCGTTGTCTTTTATACATCCTCTGTTCTTCTCTTGGTAACGCTTCTTGCGAAAACTGTTTGGTATACACTACGATGCAACCGGCTAATGGACCGGGGGCTCGGATTTAAAATCGCCTTGAACTTCACAACTAGTTATGTGTTCGGCGTCTTGGGTTTTGCTTTATATGCATCGGATCCGAACTATGTCTTGGGTCAATAGTTGGGTTACCCGGCTCCTGTGCTTGCCCTCTTACGTTCCGCTCATTTGGCTAAAAGGGCAAAGGGAGAACCCCTGCGATTGTGCTTCCAGCTCGTCTGGTCAAGCACCTTAGGGGAGAAAGCCAAAAACTAACCGTCATAGTAAGCGAGAACCGGTCTGCGAATCCGAGCATAAGTGTTATACTAAAAAACCGATAGCGGTTATTCCGTGTTACACGATGGGTTTCGTTCTTGTACAAACCATGTGATGCTAGCTTCGTCCCCGAACATCACACTGGGGGCTGGTTATCAGCCCCCGCATTTTCTACACTCCCACGGCTAAGTGAAAGCGATAGAGCACCATAGTCTGATTGCCTTGTCCTGCTCGCACTATCGCCTTCGGGCGCCGATACTTCGGGTAAGGATAGAAGTGCGGATACAGGGACACCCCGCGTAGCATCTACGTGGGGGCTGAAGCCGATGACTCGCGGCTTTCAGATAAACCGGCCACATAGGAGTATAAACAAACATAAACTACATATAAGACATGATAAACCATGCAACATTAATTATAAAAGTGTTAAAGTCTTCAGACATATTACATCGCGCTCATTCATACAAAACATCTTTGGAGCATTGGGCCTCTATCGCCCGAGCACCCTCCATAACTTGGGGGAAATAAAGCTCGGGGCACCTATGACCCTTGTCAGGTGGCGGAGGTGCGGTGGCCATATTGAGCGGCTAGAGCTTTGGCCAATGCACCATGGTCCTTGCAAAGGCCATCTGCGCGCCCTCGATGCATGTAGAGCGCTTCAGCACGTCAACACGAGGCGTGGCATCACATAGCTTCTGCACCTGGCCGAAATAGCTGCTCGGCAACGGCTCATCGGGCCACAGACGGATGCAGAGGTCCTTCATGGCCTGCTCCGCCATTCCGTGCATCTCCATCAGTTGCTTCATGTGATCAACAAGGAGAGGAGAACGCTCGGGGGACTCAAACTATGCCCAGAATAGCTAGGCCTCATCATCCTCCGCCCGCGAAGCATAAAGCGTGTTCGCATCCACCACACTCTTCTAGAGATCCGCACGAACGCCTACGGAACGCCACACCCGGGTGAGCAAAGCAAATTTTCTACCAGCGAAGGTGCATCGCAGCGAATATGGCTTACCATCGATGACAGCCTTGACTTGGCGAACCTCCTCCTCGAAGGACCGCCTGCCCACCCGCTCCTTCTGAAGCTCGTATTTTAGCATGGCTAGCTCGGCGGCTTGTTCTTTGCCTTTCTGCTCAAGGGCCTCGCACTTCGTGCCGGCATCCTTGAGCTCTTGCTGCACCTCCTTCACCCGGGCCTCGTGCTTGGCGCTAGCAGCCTTCAAACTGGAAAGCGCAGCTGCTGCTTCTTCGGCCGCCGTCTTCTTCTCCTCGGCCTCTCGCTTCACTTTCTGGAGCTCGGCCTTGAGTTTCTCAACCTCCGCGGGTGAAGCTGTGGAAGCAATAATAAAAAAATCACACTGGGTCACCAGTGCGGATCATTATCAATATACAGCTCGGATATTAGAATTCGGCTTACCTTGTGCCTCGTCGAACCTCTTGTTCAGGCTATCAAGCTCCTCTTCGGAGATTTTGAGCTTCCGATTCAGCTCGGTCAGCTCAGCGGCATTACCGGCCGCCGCCGATGACGAGGCCTGCAAAAAACAAAAATATGCATCCAGTTATGTGCGTTCAAACCCCCAAACTATAAAGGATATGACTCCCTGTTCGGTCCTTTCAAGGAATTTTCCGAACATTGCAGGACCGAATGGTGCCTTGTGCATCATTGTTCATTCCTAAATATTTGACCCCCAGATGCGTTTTTGCATACCCATCCAGGGCTCGGGGGCTAGTATATATATAAAGATAGCACAAAACTTAAAATTAAGCATTGTTCAGCAAAAGGGTATTACTTGACTCACCTTGAAGCCCGTCAAGAGACCATTGAAGGCCTCCTTCAGTCCGTTATCAACGGACTGAATTCCTTGTAAAACTGCACCCATTAGAGTGCGCTGATCCTCGGAGATGGGGGCGCTGGCTAACTTCTCCTCCATTACCGGCCACCCAGTCGTCGGTGGCATCGGTGTTGACCGGACAGTCCGATCTATGATCGGAGACTGAGTCGGTAGCTCCGGAGGCACAGCGTGCTCCGGAGACATCCTCGGAGGAGACTGGGCATCCTTTCGCCCTTCCTCTTTGGCGGCCAGGGGGATATTCTCCCCCTGGTCCTCAGCGGCCTGGGGGATTCCCTCTCCCTGGCCTTCGGCGTCCATGGCATTAGCCTCGGCCATGGCATGGTCGCCCCCGCCGCCAGTGTTCGGCTCCATCGGAGCCTGGCTGGATGACACCTCCGCGGCGTCCTTCGTGGCCCCCGGAGGTGTGGGGTGCGAAGCAGTCCCGCTCTCCGCTAGCTCGGCAGGTGGGGACTCCCCATCCGATATTTGATCGGTGGGGAGAACACGCGGGGGGCTGCAGACCAACAGGCGCCCACACGTTTAAAAAACTATTACATACTTTGCGTAAATAACTCGGTGAGTCTTCGGATTCGTACCTTTGAGCGGGGGGCTTGACCCTCAGGATCCTTCCTGGAACCCTCTCAAACTCCTCGGATTCTGTGTCAGAATCCGAGCTATCATCGGGCAGGATCAACCTCGCCCAGCACGCCTTCTTCTGGGCAGGAGGGACAGCATCCTCTGCGGCGTCCGATGACGCCGCCCTCTTTCTTGTGAGGGGGGAAACGCCTTCCCCCCCATCTTCGTGCTCCTCCTCATGACTAGAGGAGGCATGGGTCTCCTCGGACGCAGCGTCCGGCTGGTCCTTTATGCGGAGGCCCTCTCTGGCCTTCTTTTTCTTCTCCTTCTTCTCGGGCGCCGAGTATGGCGCCACGACAAGCATCGCCGCCAACAGCTCCGACCTGGGGTCTTCGGATTGGGGAGCCGGGCAGTTAACCTTCGCGGCTTTGCTCAGCCACTTCTGCGAAAGTGAGGGAGAAGGCGTTCAGGCTTTTCGCCGAAGAGACAGCGTCAATGAATTGAAATTATACCATACCTTGGTCGGTGGGTTGACGGTGCTTAGGCCCGTATCCTCTTCCTTGGCCGGCCAGCTCTTCTGAGGCTTGAACAAAGCCTTCCACAGCTTCTCCGGGGTGGTGCGGAAGAAGTGGCGCACGGTAGGCTCGTCGTCAGGATGGTAAGCCCACATGGGGGATGCTCAGCGCTGGCAGGGGAGGATACAGCGGTGGAGCATGACCTGGACAACGTTGACCAGCTCCACCTTGGCCTCGATCACCGAAGTAAGGCGCTTCTGCAACAGCTTCACCTCAGCATCCGACCCCCAGTCAAGGCCCTTCCTGAGCCATGAGGTCAATCTCGTTGGGGTCCAGATCTGAATTCGGAAGGCGCCGCCCAGCTCTCATCCCTTGGCTCGGTGATATAAAACCACTCCTTCTGCCAGATGTTGATTGTGTCGATGAAGGTACCGGTAGGCCACTCGACGCGAGCGAGCTTGCTGATTACCGCCCTCCACGGTCTGCGTGCTCGCTGGCCACGGTCTTCGGCTTGACATTGAAGACCTTGAGCCATAAGCCGAAGTGCGGTTCGACCCGTAGAAAAGCCTCGCAGATGATGATGAACGCCGATATGTGCATGAAGGAGTTCGGCGGAAGGTCGTGGAAGTCCAGCCCGTAGAAAAACATGAGACCCCTGACAAAGGGGTGGAGCGGAAAGCTTAGTCCCCAGATAAAGTGGGGGACGAACACCACCCTCTTGCCTGCTTTGGGGGTGGGAACCACCTAATTCTTCTCCGGGGCACGGTGGAAGACGTTGGCAGGGAGGTAGCCGGCCTGCTTTAGGTCCCGGATATCCTGGTCGGTGACCGTGGAGGCCTCCCACTTGCCATTTGAGCCCGAACCTGCCATTTCTAAGCTCGAAGGAAAGGGCGAGGAAGAACTGGATCTGGGCTCTCGGAGCTTGGAGAGATTGAGGAGGCGGAGGATGTGAATGGGGAGCGTGAATATGCCTTGGGTTTTTTTTCCCATTTTATGGGACATGTCACCGATTAGCCTCGCCTACTGCGCCACAAATCCCCCCGCTTCCCAAGACATGCATACCGTTATGCGCGTGTGGAGATTAATCATATCCCGTGTGAAAACGGAGCACGATCTGCGCATTGATAAGTAGTGTCGCTGAAAAAATGGCCCCAAACCGCGAATCGAGTTTTCATAACTGGTTCAGTGGTCATGGTAGGCCACGACCCTTCGTCAGAGGGGATGTCAAAAAACATTGTTTACACTTTGGCGATTGGCCTTCGGGGCTAAGCAATTCATGGTGTTCGGTCAATCATGTGATCGGAAGAAATACGTGTCATCGGAAACCGAACTAGTCTCAGCGGATCATGGAAAGGGAAGAAGAACTCACCCCGCAAGCCGAAGACTCTGATCATATGAAGTAGCTAGAGCTGAGACCCTTGGCGTTGGGGGCTAGTTCGGGGGCTACTGAGGGAGTCCCGGACTAAGGGGTCCTCGGGCTGCCTGCTCAACTCTCGATAGGCCGGCTTGATGGGCCATTCTCTGAAGAAGGGCCTGATGACCCACAAGTATAGGGGATCTATCATAGTCCTTTCAATAAGTAAGAGTGTCGAACCCAACGAGGAGCAGAAGGAAATGACAAGCGGTTTTCAGTAAGGTATTCTCTGCAAGCACTGAAATTATCGGTAACAGATAGTTTTGTGATAAGGTAATTCGTAACGGGTAGCAAGTAACAATTGTAACAAAGGTGCAGAAAGGTGGCCCAATCCTTTTTGTAGCAAAGGACAAGCCTGGACAAACTCTTATATAAAGCAAAGCGCTCCCGAGGACACATGGGAATTTCTGTCAAGCTAGTTTTCATCATGCTCATATGATTCGCGTTCGTTACTTTGATAATTTGATATGTGGGTGGACCGGTGCTTGGGTGATGTACTTACTTGGACAAGCCTCCCACTTATGATTAACCCCTCTCGCAAGCATCCGCAACTACGAAAGAAGAATTAAGATAAATCTAACCATAGCATGAAACATGTGGATCCAAATCAGCCCCTTACGAAGCAACGCATAAACTAGGGTTTAAGCTTCTGTCACTCTAGCAACCCATCATCTACTTATTACTTCCCAATGCCTTCCCCTTGGCCCAAATAATGGTGAAGTGTTATGTAGTCGACGTTCACATAACACCACTAGAGGAGAGACAACATACATCTCATCAAAATATCGAACGAATACCAAATTCACATGATTACTTATAACAAGACTTATCCCATGTCCTCAGGAACAAACGTAACTACTCACAAAAAGCATATTAATGTTCATGATCAGAGGAGTATTAATTATCATTAAGGATCTGAACATATGATCTTCCACCAAGTAAACCATCTAGCATCAACTACAAGGAGTAATCAACACTACTAGCAACCCACAGGTACCAATCTGAGGTTTTGAGACAAAGATCGGATACAAGAGATGAACTAGGGTTTCGAGAGGAGATGGTGCTGGTGAAGATGTTGATGGAGATTGACCCCCTCTCGATGAGAGGATCGTTGGTGATGACGATGGCTTAGATTTCCCCCTCCGGGAGGGAAGTTTCCCTGGCAGAATAGCTCCGCCGGAGCCCTAGATTGGTTCTGCCCAGGTTCCGCCTCGAGACGGTGGCGCTTCGTCCCGAAATCTCCCCTCTGATTTTTTCCAGGTCAAAACCCTCCATATAGAAGAAGATGGGCACTGGAGGCCTGCCAGGGGGCCCACAAGCCTGCAGGGCGCTCCCAGGGGGGTAGGGCGCGCCCCCCTGGCTTGTGACCTCCTGGTGGGTCCCCTGATGTATTTCTTTCGCCCAATATTTTTTATATATTCCAAAATAATTCTCCGTAGATTTTCAGGACTTTTGGAGTTGTGCAGAATAGGTATCTCAGATTTGCTCCTTTTCCAGTCTAGAATTCCAGCTGCCGGCACTCTCCCTCTTCATGTAAACCTTGTAAAATAAGAGAGAAAAGGCATAAGTATTGTACCATAATGTATAATAACAGCCCATAATGCAATAAATATCAATATAAAAGCATGAGGCAAAATGGAGGTATCAACTCCCCCAAGCTTAGACCTCGCTTGTCCTCAAGCGAAAGCCGAAATCGATAAATATGTCCACATGTTTAGAGATAGAGGTGTCGATAACATAAAATACAGACATGAAGGCATCATGGTCATCTTTAGAACAGCAACATATATTGACATATAATTTCTTATGCTAGAGTAACAATTCATTCACAAGGTAAAGTATGAATCAAGAACTCTATTGAGAACCAACAAACTATGATCTCAGTCATTGAAGCAATTCCAATTTATCATAATGTAGGAAAGAGTCAATATAAGAGCTTGTAAAGCAAATCCACATACTCAATCATCTTTTAGTCTTTCATAATTGCTAACACTCACGCGATACTTATGAGGTCAAAGCTTCAATCGGACACAGAGAAAGATAGGGGCTTATAGTATTGCCTCCCAACTATTTACCTCAAGGGTAATGTCAACAGAAATAACTCATGCTCACCCACATCCGAGTGGATATATGTGTCTAGATCATTCCCCAACACATGACGCTTGCCAAGAGATAAAGGCGAAATAAAGGAAGTGGTGAAGATCTCCACGACTCTTGCATAAAGGTAAGTACTAGAAAGTAAAGGTAACAGATAGGCCCTTCGCAGAGGGAAGCAGAGGTTGTCATGCGCTTTTATAGTTGGATGCGCAATCTATTAATGCAAAAGAACGTCACTTTATATTGCCCCTTGTGATAAAGAACTTTATTATGCAGTCTGTCGCTTTTATTTCTTCCATATCACAAGTTCGTATAAAGTTTATTTTCCTCACACTAATAGATCACACATATTTAGAGAGCAATTTTTATTGCTTGCACCGATGACAACTTACTTGAGGGATCTTACTCAATCCATGGGTAGGTATGTTGGACTCTCATGGCAAAACTGGGTTAAAGGTATTTGGATGCACAAGTAGTATCTCTACTCGGTGCGGAAGTTTTGGTTGATATGGGGTGGAAGCAAGCGACACATGTTGAAGGATCTATAACCATATAACTTCTATTCGGAAATAAGCAAACATAACTTATTATGTTGTCTTCCTTGTCCAACATCAACTTCTTAAGATATAATATTTTAATGAGTGCTCACTATCATAAAAGATGTCCAAGATAATATATTTATATGTGAACCTCTCTTTCTTTATTACTTCCTTTTAATTGCCACAATGACCAATAGCTATGTTTGTCAACTCACAACAAATTTCAATCGACATACTTCTTATATGTGAAGTCATCACTCCCCATAAGATCATCATATATAATTTTTGCTTTCATTCTATACTTCTTTCTATTTCTTTTCCTCAAGATCATAGCAAACAAGCAAAGCCCTCAACTCAAAACTACTCTTTATTATATAACTCTCGGACTTGCTTACATAGGGGGAGCATAAAGCAAGACTCAAAACTAGATCACACTAAACACTTTATTCTACTAGATCAAGATATAACCAAAAGGATCAAACTAAGAAAAACGATAAAAGTAAAAGATGTGATGGTGATACGATACCGGGGCACCTCCCCCAAGCTTGGCACAAGCCAAGGGGAGTGCCCATACCCATGTGCTTAGTTGTCTTTCTTCGGAGGTGGTGATGATATATTCTTGGCGATGATGTCCCTCAGAATGCGATTCTCTTCCTCAAGCATATTATTTTGCTGTCTGAGATCCATTATTTCCTTGCGAAGTTTTCCAGTGATGGTTAGAGCTCCCATAACCCATGGATGTTTCATTGCTGCGGGGGAAGAAGCAACACTCTTTTTCATATTTTCATAGGTAAGAAATTTAGCATTGGGAGGGATAACCGAATTCGGAATTGCTGAGCTCTGAAGTTCTTCCAACATGGCTCCAGGTTGTAGACGAGAGGTAACTTCTTGGTCTTCCTCCATGGCATCTATCCTTTTCAAGTCGGCCTCCATCTCTTCCTCCGTGGCCTGCCCGAAGTGATTGGCTTCGCTGTAAACTCCAGGCCCAGGTGCCAGGTGAGAGGCACGGCTCTCCCCGACCGACTCTTGTGAAGACATCTTGCTCTAAATCTGTTGCAGAAACATCTCAAAACAAAAAGAGGAGGTATTGTTGTGTTACGAAGGTCAAAACCTTCGGGAGATTATATAATGAATTTTTACCGACCCGAAGGAGTATACCACAAGAAAACGGAGTCCGGAGGGTACACGAGGTGGCCACAAGCCATAGGGGCGCGCCTAGGGGGGTAGAGCGCGCCCCCCTGGCTTGTCGCCTCCTCGTGCACTATTCGGACTACTTTAAATTTTCCTAATTTTTTAAAAATTCCAAAACGGAGGAAAATTTCTGTTGCAAAAATTTTGGAGTCGGTTTACTTACCGTACCACATACCTATTCCTTTCCGGAGTCTGAAACGTTCTGGTAGGTCTCCCTAATGTACTCCTCCGGAGTTATGGTATTAATAATATTGGTTTCAACATTTATGGGAGTACCTGAGATATAATGTTTGATTCTTTGCCTGTTTACCACCTTCGTATTTGTGCCTTCGGCGTTGTTGATCTTGATGGCACCGGATCGATATACTTCCTCGATAATGTAAGGCCCTTCCCATTTAGAGAGAAGTTTTCCTGCAAAAAATCTTAAACGAGAATTGTATAGCAAGACATGGTCACCTACATTGAATTCACGCTTTTGTATCCTTATATCATGCCATCTCTTAACCTTTTCTTTAAACAACTTGGCATTCTCATAGGCCTGGGTTCTCCATTCATCAAGCGAGCTAGTGTCAAATAACCTCTTCTCACCAGCAAGTTTGAAATCATAGTTGAGCTCTTTGATTGCCCAATAAGCTTTATGTTCTAGCTCTAGAGGTAAGTGACATGCTTTACCATAAACCATCTTATACGGAGACATACCCATAGGGTTTTTATAAGCAGTTCTATAAGCCCATAATGCATCATCAAGTTTCTTAGACCAATTCTTCCTAGATCTATTAACAGTCTTCTGCAGGATCAATTTAATTTCTCTATTGCTCAATTCTACTTGACTACTAGACTGAGGATGATAAGGAGATGCAATTCTATGATTAACATCATACTTAGCAAGCAATTTACGGAAAGCACCATGAATAAAGTGTGAACCACCATTAGTCATTAAATATCGAGGGATTCCAAATCTAGGGAAAATAACTTCTTTAAGCATTTTAATAGAAGTGTTATGATCAGCGCTACTAGTTGGAATAGCTTCTACCCACTTAGTAACATAATCAACAGCAACTAGAATATGAGTATACCTGTTAGATTGTGGAAAAGGTCCCATATAATCAAAACCCCAAACATCAAATGGTTCAATAACAAGAGAGTAATTCATAGGCATTTCCTGATGTCTACTAATATTTCCAATTCTTTGACATTCATCACAAGACAAGACAAACTTACGAGCATCCTTGAAGAGAGTAGGCCAATAAAAACCAGATTGTAGTACCTTATGTGTAGTTCTATCTCCAGCGTGGTGTCCTCCGTAGGCCTCGGAATGACACTTGCGTAGGATCTGTTCCTGTTCATGCTTAGGTACACAGCGTCTAATAACACCATCTAGTCCTTCTTTATAAAGGTGTGGATCATCCCAAAAGTAATGTCTTAAATCATAGAAGAACTTTTTCTTTTGTTGGTATGTGAAACTAGGCGTTATAAATTTAGCAACAATGTAATTAGCATAATCAGCATACCATGGAGCATTGCGTGAAGCATTTATGACAGCTAATTGTTCATCAGGAAAGCTATCATCAATAGGTAGTGGGTCATCAAGAACATTTTCTAGCCTAGACAAGTTGTCTGCTACAGGGTTATCAGCACCCTTTCTATCAATAATATGCAAATCAAATTCTTGTAGCAGAAGAACCCATCTAATAAGTCTAGGTTTAGCATCTTTATTTTCCATAAGATATTTAATAGCAGCATGATCAGTGTGAACAGTTACTTTGGAATCAACAATATAAGGTCTGAACTTATCACAAGCAAACACAATTGCTAATTTTTTTTCCAGTGGTATCATAATTTCTTTGAGCACTGTCTAGAGTTTTACTAGCATAATGGATAACATTTAATTTCTTATCAACTCTTTGTCCTAGAACAGCACCAACAGCATAATCACTAGCATCACACATAATTTCAAAGGGTAGGTTCCAATCAGGTGGTTGAACAATAGGTGCGGAGATCAAGGCATTCTTAAGGATTTCGAATGCTTCTACACAATCATCATCAAAAACGAACGGAACATCTTTTTGCAAAAGATTAGTGAGAGGCCTAGAAATCTTAGAGAAGTCTTTAATAAACCTCCTATAGAAACCAGCATGACCAAGAAAACTTCTTATAACTCTGATATCCGTAGGACACGTCATTTTTTCAATAGCATCAACTTTAGCTTTATCAACTTCAATACCTCTTTCGGAGATTTTGTGCCCCAAGACAATACCTTCATTCACCATAAAGTGGCACTTTTCCCAATTCAAGACAAGATTAGTTTCTTCGCATCTCTGCAAAACTCGATCAAGGTTGCTCAAGCAATCATCAAAAGAAGTTCCGTAAATGGAGAAATCATCCATGAAAACCTCAACAATCTTTTCACAAAAGTCAGAGAATATAGCCATCATACATCTTTGAAAGGTACCAGGTGCATTGCATAAACCAAAAGGCATACGTCTATAAGCAAAGGTACCGAAAGGGCAAGTAAAAGTGGTCTTTTCTTGATCCTCTTTTGACACAGGTATTTGAGAGAAACCAGAATAACCATCTAGAAAGCAAAAATGTGTATGTTTGGATAGTCTTTCTAGCATTTGATCAATAAAAGGTAGAGGGTAATGATCTTTCCTAGTATCTTTGTTTAATTTCCTAAAATCAATTACCATTCTATATCCTGTAACAATTCTTTGCGGGATCAATTCATTTTTATCATTAGGAACAACGGTAATACCTCCTTTCTTAGGAACACAATGAACGGGACTAACCCATCTACTATCAGCAATAGGATAAATTATACCTGCCGCCAGAAGCTTTAGTATTTCATTTCTTACCACTTCTTTCATCTTAGGATTTAACCTTCGTTGGTGATCAACAACTGGTTTAGCATCAGGCTCCATATTAATTTTATGCTGACATAGAGTGGGACTAATGCCCTTAAGATCATCAAGAGTATATCCAATAGCAGCACGGTGCTTCCTCAGAGTTTTCAATAATCTCTTTTCTTCATGCTCTGAAAGGTTAGCACTAATAATAACAGGATATATCTCCTTTTCATCAAGATAAGCATATTTCAGAGTATCAGGTAACTGTTTAAGCTCAAACACGGGATCACCCTTGGGTGGAGGGGGATCCCCAAGTATTTCAACAGGCAAGTTGTGTTTCAAGATAGGCTGCTGATCAAAGAAAATCTTATCTATTTCATTCCTTTCATTCATATGCATATCGTTTTCATGGTCGAGCAAATATTGTTCTAAGGGATCAGCAGGAGGCACAGCAATAGAAGCAAGACCAATAATTTCGTCCTTACAAGGCAATTCTTTATCATGGGGTTGTCTACGAAATTTAGAGAAATTGAACTCATGAGACACATCCCCAAAACTTACAGTGACAGTTTCTTTCTCACAATCTATCCTAGCATTAACAGTATTCAAGAAGGGTCTACCAAATATAATGGGACAAAAATCATCTTGTGGGGAACCAAGAACAAGAAAATCAGTAGGATACTTTATTTTCCCACACAAGACTTCAACATCTCTAACAATCCCAATAGGTGCTATAGTATCTCTATTAGCAAGCTTAATGGTAACATCAATTCCCTCTAATTCAACTAGTGCAATATCATTCATAATTTCTTGGTATAAGGTAAAGGGAATTGCACTCACACTAGCACCCACATCACATAAGCCATGATAACAATGATCTCCTATTTTAACAGAAACAACAGGCATGCCAACAATAGGTCTATGTTTACCTTTAGTATCAGGTCTAGCAATTCTAGCAGCTTCATCACAGAAATGAATAACATGCCCATCAATATTATCAACCAAGAGATCTTTAACCATAGCAATACTAGGTTCAACTTTAATTTGTTCAGGGGGCGTAGGTGTTCTAGTACAACTCTTACGAACCACAGTTGAAGCTTTAGCATGTTCCTTTATTCTAATAGGAAAAGGTGGTTTCTCAATATAAGCAGTAGGAACAACAGGATCAGCATTATAAATAATAGTCTCTTCTTCAACTTTAATAGGTTCAACTACTTTCACTTCAATGGGAGGATGATATTTAAACCACTTCTCCTTAGGGAGATCAACATGAGTAGCAAAAGATTCATAGAGAGAAGCTACTATCTCAGAGTCAAGTCCATATTTAGTGCTAAAATCACGAAAAGCATCGGTGTCTATAAAGGATTTAACACAATCGAACTTAAGGTTTATACCTGACTCCTTACCTTCGTCGAGTTCCCAATCTTCAAAGTTGCGTTTAATTCTTTCCAATAAGTCCCATTTGAATTCAATATCTTTCTTCATAAAGGAACCAACACAAGAAGTATCGAGCATGGACCGATCATTATTAGAAAGCCGAGCATAAAAATTCTGGATAATAATTTCTCTCGGGAGCTCATGATTGGGGCATGAATATAACATTGACTTAAGCCTCCCCCAAGCTTGAGCGATACTTTCTCCTTCATGAGGCCAAAAATTATAAATATAATTCTGATCACGATGAACCAGATGCATAGGATAAAACTTCGGATGAAATTCCAATTTCAATTGGTTATAGTTCCATGATCCAATATCATCACATAGCCTATACCATGTCAATGCCTTCTCCTTCAAAGATAAAGGAAAGACCTTCTTCTTGACATCACCCTCGGGCAAACCTGCAAGCTTAAATAATCCACAAACTTCATCCACATAGATTAGATGCAAATCAAGATGTAGTGTTCCATCTCCTGCATAAGGATTAGCTAGCAGTTTCTCTATCATACCCGAAGGAATTTCATAATAAATATTTTCAGTAGGTGCAGTAGGTTGAGGAGCATCTCTTTGTGCTTCTGGTCGAGGTGAAGATAACCCGAACAAGCCCCTCAAAGGATTATTTTCCATAGTAACAAGTGACAGTAAATTTCAGCACACTATATAAATTTTTCCTTACCAAGTTCCACTCACCAAAGGCGCTTCACTCCCCGGCAATGGCGCCAGAAAAGAGTCTTGATGACCCACAAGTATAGGGGATCTATCGTAGTCCTTTCGATAAGTACGAGTGTCGAACCCAACGAGGAGCAGAAGGAAATGACAAGCGGTTTTTAGTAAGGTATTCTCTGCAAGCACTGAAATTATCGGTAACAGATAGTTTTGTGATAAGGTAATTCGTAACGGGTAGCAAGTAACAATTGTAACAAAGGTGCAGCAAGGTGGCCCAATCCTTTTTGTAGCAAAGGACAAGCCTGGACAAACTCTTATATAAAGCAAAGCGCTCCCGAGGACACATGGGAATTTCTGTCAAGCTAGTTTTCATCAAGCTCATATGATTCGCGTTCGTTACTTTGATAATTTGATATGTGGGTGGACCGGTGCTTGGGTGCTGCCCTTACTTGGACAAGCCTCCCAATTATGATTAACCTCTCTAGCAAGCATCCGCAACTATGAAAGAAGAATTAAGATAAATCTAACCATAGCATGAAACATATGGATCCAAATCAGCCCCTTACGAAGCAACGCATAAACTAGGGTTTAAGCTTCTGTCACTCTAGCAACCCATCATCTACTTATTACTTCCCAATGCCTTCCCCTAGGCCCAAATAATGGTGAAGTGTCATGTAGTCGACGTTCACATAACACCACTAGAGGAGACAACATACATCTCATCAAAATATCGAAGAATACCAAATTCACATGATTACTTATAACAAGACTTATCCCATGTCCTCAGGAACAAACGTAACTACTCACAAAGCATATTCATGTTCATAATCAGAGGAGTATTAATTGTCATTAAGGATCAGAACATATGATCTTCCACCAAGTAAACCAACTAGCATCAACTACAAGGAGTAATCAACACTACTAGCAACCCACAGGTGCCAATCTGAGGTTTTGAGACAAAGATCGGATACAAGAGATGAACTAGGGTTTGGAGAGGATTTGGTGCTGGTGAAGATGTTGATGGAGATTGACCCCCTCTCGATGAGAGGATCGTTGGTGATGACGATGGCTTCGATTTCACCCTCCGGGAGGGAAGTTTCCCCGGCAGAATAGCTCCGCCGGAGCCCTAGATTGGTTCTGCCCAGGTTCCTCCTCGAGACGGCGGCGCTTCGTCCCGAAACCTCCCCTCTGATTTTTTCCAGGTCAAAACCCTCCATATAGCAGAAGATGGGCACCGGAGGCCTGCCAAGGGGCCCACAAGCCTGCAGGGCGCGCCCCCTGGCTTGTGACCTCCTGGTGGGTCCCCTGATGTATTTCTTTCGCCCAATATTTTTTATATATTCCAAAATAATTCTCCGTAGATTTTTAGGACTTTTGGAGTTGTGCAGAATAGGTATCTCAGATTTGCTCCTTTTCCAGTCCAGAATTCCAGCTGCCGGCACTCTCCCTCTTCATGTAAACCTAGTAAAATAAGAGAGAAAAGGCATAAGTATTGTACCATAATGTATAATAACAGCCCATAATGCAATAAATATCAATATAAAAGCATGATGCAAAATGGGCGTATTAGGGCCGGACACATCAAGACTCCACGTTCCAGAAGGAAGCCCCGAAGGCGCGTCGTGCACTCCAAGTCAAGATGAGGAAATCACCATCTCTATCCTCGGTAGGAGGCCCACCATGTGTAAACCCTAGTACCCCCCGGTGTCTATATAAACCGGGAGGGTTTTAGATCATAGGACACAGAAACTCATCTAGGGTTTTAGCTACTCGATCTCGAGGTAGATCAACTCTGTAACCTTCATACTATCAATATAATCAAGCAGGACGTAGGGTTTTACCTCCATAGGAGGGCCCGAACCTGGGTAAACATCATCTCCTTCGTCCCTTTGTTACCATCGATCCTAGTCTCACAGCTCGGGACCCCCTACCCGAGATCCGCCGGTTTTGACACCGACACTAATGACTCAATTGCTGAATGTTCAAATGCTTCTGAAAATGCTTTAACTTCAACTGTATCTGTGGCACCTAACCCCTCATCTGAGGAAGCCACTGGTATCACTGATGACAATGACAGGTTGAAGACATTTCTTGAAACTGGCATGTACAAGAGTCTGAAAGGGCATCAGATTCTTTGTGATGTCCTGAAGAAGACTATACTGAACAAAAACCCTAGCAAAGAGGGTGTAGGTTTCAAAAGAAACCTCAATGTTGATGGATCCTACTGGACACCTGAGCAATACCCCAAAACCACATGGGTTGCTGCAAAAGGTCCTTCAGTTGATCCTTCCACATTATCAGGCTTCAACTGTGCGAATCCTCTCATTATTGACGAATCCTTTGATTCCAATTATAAACTGTTCAAATCTCAAAATGGTGAAGTGTTTGCCAGATTTATTGGAACTAACTGCAGGAATGGTTCACCTATGAAGAAGATCTGGGTCCCCAAATGTCTTCTAGAGAAGCTTCGCGTCAATGTCTTGACGACATCTCCCAAGAAGAAGACAAACCCTAGATCAATGTCTTCGAGAAGACATATGTATTCGTACAATGGCACTAACCATTCTGTTTCGCAGGAAAAGACTCAGATGACTCATGAATATGTATACAATGGCATGAACCGCTACGTTCATCCAACAAAGAATTTCTCTGCTTATTCATTTGAGTACACTAACCCTCCTGTGAAACATGCTATTAGGGCATCTCTGCCTAAATTCTCTAATGCTGCCTTACGTCTCATTGCTTCTAAGCCACCCCTTCGCATGTGGGTGGTTAAGAAGAACTAATATCTTCTATGCAACATCGGGTCTCCAGATAGGACGAAGCCTATACCAAAGATCATCTCTGGGGACCCAAAAATATTCTTGTCTGAACGCAAGAAAATCAATGCATACCTCGTTCAGAATACTTGCCACTGTCTTCTGCTACATCCTCATATTAGCATGTTACCTTTACATGCTTTGGTGAATACGACTAATTCTCAATGCAGGAAGACAAATCCAATGCCACCGAATGGATTATGGACAATGGATGCACAAGTCATATGACTAGTGATCGAAGCCTATTGATGGAGCAAACTCTTCGACCTCCAACAAAAGATCACATCGTCTTTGCTGACAAGAGCAGCAGGAAAGTACTGGGGCTAGGTAGAGTTGCTATCTCAAGGGACCGGCACATGGAAAACGTCATGCTTGTCGAATCCCTTGGTTACAACTTGATGTTTGTCTCAATGCTCTGTGACTTAGATATGCTTGTCATCTTCGGCAAATTCCGATGTGTGGTACTAATGGCCTCTGACAAAACCAAAGTCTTCGAAGGTTTTCGAAGAGGTGACTTGTACATGGTAGAGTTCTCTGCAGGACCACAGGTTGCCTCATGTCTTCTAGCAAAAGCTTCGGAGTGCTGGCTATGGCATAGAAGGCTAGGGCATGCTGGGATGAGAAACTTGCACACACTCGCCAAGAAGAAGCTGATCATTGGCGTCAAGGGTGTCAAGTTCAAGAAGGACCACCTCTGTGGTGCCTGTGAAGCCGGGAAAATGACCAGGACCAAACACCTCTCGAAGACTATCATGACGACCTCACGTCCCTTCGAGCTGCTACACATGGACTTATTTGGCCCTACTCACTATTCCACGTTCTCTACCACTGCAAATCTATATGGCTTCGTGATCGTTGATGACTATTCTCAATTCACTTGGGTGCACATCATTCTGTACAAAACTGAAGTGCAGGATGTCTTCAGACGCTTCGCAAATAGGTGTATGAACAACTACAACATCAAGATCAAGCACATCAGGAGTGACAACGGCACTGAATTCAAGAACACAGGTCTAGACACCTTTCTTGATACCCTTGGCATCACTCATGAGTTCTCTGCTCCATATACTCCCAAGCAGAATGGTGTTGTGGAGCGCAAGAATAGGACTCTTATTGAGATGGCTCGCACCATGCTTGATGAATACAAGACACCACGAAAGCTATGGCCTGAAGCCATTGACACTGCATGTCACATCATCAACAGAGTTTATCTTCACAAGTTCATCAAGAAAACATCATATGAGCTTCTCACTGGTAAGAAACCCAATGTAGGTTATTTCAAAGTCTTCGGTGCAAGATGCTGGATAAGGGATCCACACCACACTTCTAAATTTGCACCGAAAGCACATGAGGGTTTCATGCTTGGTTATGGAAAGGATTCGCACACCTACAGAGTCTTCAACATCCTTCACAACAAGGTTGTTGAAACTGTAGATGTGCGATTCGATGAAACTAATGGTTCGCAAAGAGAGCACCTGCCTCCTGTGCTAGATGAACCACCTCCTAATCCAGCTATTCGACTGATGGGCACCGGAGAAATTGTGCCAGAAGAACCTGTGGTTGTAGAAGAAGTCATCATTCCTCCATCTACTCAGCACGAAGACAATGTTGAACCCGAAGACAATGCTGCTGATGAAGACAATGCTCAGCAGCCTGAACAAATTCTTCGCCCTGCACATCCGCGCATGGCAAATGAAGTCCAAATTGAGAGAATGCTTGACAGAATAAATGCACCAGGTCCACTTACTCTCTCAAGAGCTACTCAACTGGCTAACTTTTGTGGGCACTTTGCTTTTGTATCTATCACAGAACCCACTAAAGTAGATGAAGCCTTCAAGGAACTGGAATGGATTCAAGCCATGCAGGAAGAGCTTCACCAGTTCGAGCTGAACAATGTGTGGGAGCTCATAAAGCGTCCTGATCCAAGGAAGCACAACATCATTGGTACCAAGTGGATCTTGCGCAACAAGCAAGATGAGTCCGGTCAAGTCGTTAGAAACAAGGCCAGACTTGTGGCCCAAGGTTACACACAGGTTGAGGGTATTGACTTCGGAGAAACCTTTGCACCTGTAGCTAGACTTGAAGCCATTCGTATACTGCTTGCTTATGCTAACCATCATGACATATGCTTATATCAAATGGATGTCAGAAGTGCATTCCTCAATTGTAAGATTGAGGAAGAAGTATATGTTGCTCAGCCCCCAGGGTTTGAAGATCCAAAGCATCCAGACAAAGTCTTCAAGCTCAACAAGGCACTCTATGGCCTCAAGCAAGCAGCAAGAGCTTGGTATCACACACTCAAGGAATTCCTCAAGAAGAAAGGCTTCAAACCTGGTTCACTCGATCCCACTCTCTTCACTAAATCCTATGATGATGAATTGTTTGTATGCCAAATATATGTGGATGACATTATCTTCGGTTGTACTAACAACAAATACAGTGATGAGTTTGCTTATATGATGCAAGAAAAATATCAAATGTCGATGATGGGAGAACTAAAATTCTTCCTAGGGCTTCAAATTCGACAACAACCAAATGGCATCTTCATATCCCAGGAGAAGTACCTCAAAGACTGCCTCAAGAAATTTGGCATGAATGAAGCCAAAGGTTACAAGACGCCAATGCCTACCAATGGACACCTCTGCACTAACGAAAATGGTAAAGATTTCGATCAGAAGGTATATCGCTCCATGATTGGATCTTTATTGTACTTATGTGCATCTAGGCCAGATATAATGCTTAGCGTTTGCATGTGCGCCCAATTTCAAGCAGCACCAAAGGAGTCGCATCACCTTGCTATGAAGTGAATACTTAGATATCTGGCTCACACCCCAACACTAGGATTATGGTATCCAAAGGGTTCGAAGTTTGAGCTGATTAGCTATTCAGATTCTGACTTCGCTGGTGACAGAGTTGATCGTAAGTCTACATCAGGCACTTGTCACTTTCTGGGACGATCTTTAGTGTGTTGGTCTTCGAAGAAGCAGAATTGTGTTTCACTCTCCACTGCCGAAGCCGAATACATTGCTGCTGGCGCATGCTGCACTCAGCTTCTCTGGATGAAGCAGACACTCAAGGACTACGGCATCAACCTGAAGCATGTACCTCTCTACTGCGACAATGAGAGTGCTATCAAGATCTCCCACAACCCCGCACAGCATTCGAAGACAAAGCACATCTAGATACGACATCATTTTCTCCGGGATCACATGATGAAGGGCGACATCAACATCAAGCATGCTGACACCGAAGATCAACTGGCAGATATCTTCACGAAGCCTTTGGATGAGAAGAGGTTTTGCAAGTTGCGGTGTGAGCTAAATATCTTAGAATCCTCAAATGTCCTTTGAATGGGAATACATCCTAACGCTTATGCATATTGATGACTGTGATGCACAACACACGATGTAACATATGTCTTCAACTCATGAAGACATACAATCTGAGTGTGAATACATTAACGAAGAATATGACTTTAGAGCGCCACGATAATTGTGCGCCGTGTCTAAGTCAAACATTCTTATACGGTGGGTAACGCCACCAACCAAACTCGAAGACTTTGCTTCTTTTCATCCAATTGTCTTTTATCTTCTTCACATGTCTTCGAGTGTTGAATGTCTTCGGAACAAAGTTTATATGTGTGTTTCAGTTGAAATATATTTGCAGATCTACATTTGGATTGGAGCTTTGTCCTATACAGCATTTGTCCTATAGTTTTGTCTTCAACTTTTTCCTAGGCAAATGTTATCGGACCCGACATTCTCTTCTATTCTTCCTCGTCCAAATCTGTTCTAATCCAGTCATATGCATTCTATATTGACACGTGTTGACTGTCTTCTCTGTGTCCTTGACAGCTGAAGACAAATTAACCACATATTTAATTCTCAAATCTCAACTGTCTCCACATAATTAGCAAACAACTCCTGCGCCGCCGCTTCGATTATGGTAGTGGGTTGTCAGGTGGTTTGCATGTATGCCACGTGTCCACATAAACCGAGGAGTCAGGGGCATATCCGTCCAACTTGTTCGGAGGTTTCCACACCCTATAAGTACAAGTTAACCCCCTTCCATTATTACTTTCCCCTTCCTCCGCCACCCTCATGCTCAAAACCCTAGTGCAGTCGCTGGATTCCATCGCCGCCAGAGATGAAGTGCTTAGCTGCCACGCCTTCTCCGACGACGTACTCACGCCGGCCGCATTCATCCTCTGCTCGCCGCCGCCGTAGCTGTCTACCTCCACCAAGTTAGGGTGAGTCAGATCGAACCACTCGGCTTCTCCGCCTCGTCGAGTTGTTCGTCTCGTTCGTCATCGCGGTAAATAAATATCTATTTTCACCGCGTGCTTTGATCTAAAATTCTTACTGAAATTTGTCGGTTCTTATTTCTTCACCTTCCACTCAACCGCATCTAGATCTAGATCTATTCTTGCCAAATATGTTCACTTTGTGGTCTGAAAATTGGTTTGATTCCTCACTTGTACGAATCCTTGGACTTGTACAAATCTGAAATCACCATATTCTCTATAGAAGTGAATGTCTTCGGTATAAGGTCAATGTCTTCTAAACACAGTGCTATATTCCAAATCTTCTGAGAGTGCATATGACCTCTCCTCTTCCCTCGCATCTCTAACTCTTTCACAGGTACATGTCCGCAGCAGAATCGCTAGGATCTCATAGTCTGAATTCATTTGCAGACTACTTGCAGATTCATCTGGAATCCTCTAGTGCGTGCTCACACTTGCACACTCCTGTGAAGCCTTTGTCGAAGCCAATGGCTGATAACAATCCAGTCAAGAAGGGAGGGAAACAGAGATGCAAGAATACTGACAAAGATCTTCCTCCAGCGCTCTATGAGCAATACAAGTCAGATGAGGGAGAAACATATACACAGCGCAAGAATCGAATCCAATGGATTCGAAGATATTGGAGTGAAGAATGGTTCAATTACCACTTTGTGACTGCTGAGTATGCTGCAAAATGTGCTAAAAAGGCACCATGGACAGACATCATTTACAGAAATCTTCATCCGAAGACAAAGGCTGAAGCCATCAATATGGGCTTCTATCCGTGCATGCTCAGGCTCCCAATGCCCAGCAATCCTCATCCATCGAGCATTCGTGGCTCAGATCCTACACAGTCTGACTCTGATGATGATGATGATGATGAGCGTCCATCAGCCCCAAGGCCGAAGCCTCTGAAGAGTTCAAAAGCTTCAAAGCCCAAGGCTTCAAAGCCACCCAAGCCACCTGTCCACTCACCTCAGGCTTCGCGCTCTCCCACTGATAATCCAGAAGAGCCTGAGGAAGAAGATCGCCTTCATAGGCGTATGAAAAGGAAAGTTGTTGCATCCAGAGGTCCAAAGCCTACCTTGTCACTAATGGACGCCTCAAACATGATTGAACTGTCTGACGATGAGTTCGACGATGAAGCCTTGGCTAGGCTTATTCAACAGAAAGAAGAGGAAGCCAAGCGGCTTGAAGACTTACCTCTGATTGACCCAGTCAGCTTCGAACATTTCATTGATGAATGGTTTGCTGACCCCTCCATTAGCATTGATGCACTACAACTCCCAATTGGCCTAAATGTCACGTTCCAAGGACTTGTGAACGAGGAACTAACTGTGGCTCAGAAGGCCAAGCAAATGACGGCCAAGATCAGCCATGAAAAGGAGCTCTTCAAGCAAAATGTGCACAGACTCAACGCCGAGCAGATCAAGGGATATCAACTGATGATGACAGATCTCAAGGCTGCCTTCGAGAAGCGATGTGAAGCTGTCAAAGGAGCCCTTGCGCGCCTCAAGAGAAAAGCTGCTATCATGGTCCAGGCTCACAATGACATGCTGAAGAGAAAAGCACTTGGCCAGCCCGCACTTGCTCCCAAAGTCATTGCACGCTCCAGACAAGCTTCGATGTCTTCGGATGTGCCTTCTCCTACACCGTCTATGCGTCGTGGCATTGAGTTCCCAGCTGGCTTTTCTAGTCCTCGTGCACCCCCCGTCTTCATCTGCGGTTGATAGCAAGAAGACCAAGAAAGCTGAAGCTGAAGCCAAGAAACGCAAGGCATCTGCCTCTGAATCCCAACCTCCAAAGAGGTTGAAGACAAGAAAATCAAAGTCTTCAGAACCACCAGTTCCTTTTCTTGCTCCAACATCAACCACAGTTCATCAGCAAGAACCCCTGGTCATCAAGCCAATCTCTATGGCACCTCCCGCCTCAGAGAACTTAGAAAGAAGAATTGTTCTGCATGAGTCTGCTTCCACAGAGACTCGGAATCTAGAAGATACCCCAGCTGCTGAAGACACTGCAGCAGCTGAAGACTTTGCTCATGACGACATTGGTCCTGAAGCCAATGTTGAGCCAGAACATGTTCCACAGGTGGACATGCCAATGGATTCCTCCCCACAGCCAACAAGTGACTTTGTGGATATTGGGACTCCCCTCCGGCCAGAAGCTACTGAAGCTGAACCCGGTACACCGTCACCACCCTTCTTTCCACCAGTATCCACCTCGCCAGAATCTCCATTTGCTCCAGAGGAGATTGACGCCACCACTCGCACTTCCCCACTCAAACGTCTTCGTTGAGGCCCTCGCGCTCTCATGTCTCCTATTCCCAAAGACGAAGTACGAGTTTCACCGACTGCACCAGTCAAAGGAGTGCTGATGATTGAAGATGCACCTCCAAGTCAACCTGCAACAGACCATACGGCAGCCGACGACATTGCTGCCAATGCCACTATGGGCGAAGCCAATGCCCCCTCACCAGATGGACCTCCTGTTCCTACCACGCCATCAATTGAAGACAATGAGGACAACATTGTGATGGCCCACAATAGGGAAGGAGAGATGGTTCCTGTCAGATGGCCTCGTCTCGTTGCACCACCCAGGATGGGACCACAGTATGAGTTCCACCTTGGTCGGCGCCCCAACGTCATGAATCCCATGCCGCGTCTTCCAAGTCTTCGCCAGTCAGGCCCAGCAAGACCATTAGTCTTCGATTTGGAAAGGTTCAGGCTGAACAATACCTTCTTCAACTCTGAACGCAATCCTTACAAGCATGCCAAGATACATTCTGACAGGTTCTGGAGTGCACCACAACGTCAATACTACATGTGTGTGCTTTACGGTCAGAACAGGATCTTTCCCCACAAACATCTCTGCTTTGAAGCTATGAAAGGTCTTCCCTATTTTGATCAAGCATTGGATTGTCTTCGTGATGTGGGTCTTCTGCCTTTCTGCACTGACCATGAAGACTGGAATGAAGAGCTCATCCTCCAGTTCTACGCAACTCTCCATATCTCTGGCTTCGGTCGCGACTTGAACACATGGCAGCTGGAGTATATTACTGCTTCACCAGTGGATTTCTTTCCTGCAACACCACTTGCTGCCTCTGGTGAAGAGTTGGATCCTCACTCTGAAGCCTATGCAATTGCCACTCGAAGCCTCTTCCACATGCGAGAACCCAACATGACTGAGATGCTAACAATGATGAAGCCTCTAGCTCGAGATGCAGACTTGCCCACTTCATTCTTTGTGGATGATCTTCAGTACTTGCCCAGGACCATCTATCACATTCTTCGGCACACTATCTGGCCGATTAAAGGACACAACTCATCTCGCAAGATTGAAGGGCCTCTGAAGACATTGCTCTACAACATTGTATATGGCATCAGGTTCAATCTTCAAGACCTATTTCTTCGCAACCTTGCTGCAAATGGTTTCAATGTCCTCGAGCCAAAGATATATGCTCCGTGGATCATGCGCTTCATCAAGTACAGATACAACACCAGGTTTCTTCCTTCTGCTCGCAACCATGGCGTTTATCTTTCGGATATTGAAGTTGTGCCAGCAGATCTTTATCCTTCCAAGAGCAAGAATCCTATTGTCGAAGGCACTAGTGGCACTGCTGATGTTGAAGGTCTTCACATTCCTTCGGATCCATCAAGGGCAAGACTCATTGGTGCATTTCGACAGCCAAGATCCGGTGCTACCAACACTGAAGCCACTGCTAGCACTCTGCCTCAACAACGCCTGCCAAGAAGAGAGCGTGCACTCACTGATCGTGAACTTCTTGTTTCACTGATTCAAAGGCAAGACAAGCACCGTGAATGGACTCGATGCCAGATGCATGCCATGATGCAAGATATCAATCATGTTCGCAACCTCGCCACCAAGAATGCTTTCGTGGCTTATGAAACTAGTCGTCGCTCATGGAGGACTCTCACCATGCTGGCTCCTGAAGATGAGCTTCGATAAGATGGCTTCCACCCCCGTTACAGATTCGGTGCACCACCTCCCAGTGCGGAAAAATGGCGCAAGACCCCATCCCTCGAAGACAGTGATTTCTCATCTTCAGCTCCCTCCGCCAACGTCAGGCTCGCCGATGAAGCTGATGATGCCACCTCTTTGCCTCCATCGACTCGGCGTTGTGGCACTGCACCAGGCTCCTCTGCACCAGCTCCCCGCGACCCTGCTGCACCGTCTTCATCGACACCTGCTGGGAACGTTTAGTTCTTCCATGTCTTCGTCCCTTTTTGGTCATTCGATGACAAAGGGGGAGAAGCATTGGATGATAGTCTTCAAGCGGGTCTGCTAATAAGGGCTGGGTGCTATTTTTTGCTAAGTTTACAACTCTCGTTTCTGAACATTTACTGCTTTGGGTTGTAAAACTTAAGTCCTGATGGATGTCTGCACTTTATGTTTATCGCACTCTTTGGCGGTTCTTACCAGTTATATTATGTGCTCGAAGTCATTCTGCAGACGCCCATTTTTCATTATGCATTTCATTATCTTCAACATATCTATTAATGCATAGTTATTGGATTACAAGGTATAGGGGGAGATCTCCACAAACTACAACCTGCCATGTGCACTTGCATTCAAAGCAAAATTTTCATGTGCACATCTTCAGGGGGAGCTCTCTATATCTTGTAATCAAAATCTTCAAAACCTTATCTTCACATATTTTTATCCCCGTTGAAAACTTCAACCAGTTTGTCATCAATCACCAAAAAGGGGGAGATTGTAAGTGCATCTAGTGCCACCCTTGTTTGGTTTTGGAGTATTGAAGACAAACGTGGTTGACGGACTAATGTGTTTGTGAGAGTTCACAAGTTAACACAGAGAGAAGTCCTGGAGTTTCGGTTTAGCCGTCGAAGATGACCCCCAAAAATGTCCGAAGACATTGATGACGGCTGAAGCCATTGGTGGTAGACGAAGACATTCGTCCGAAGACAATGAAACGCGAAGACGAAGTCTTTTGGTAGTTTTGTTTCTTCTTTCCTGAGTCATAGGAACCACCGTACTGTTAAGTGGGGTCGATGTGATCGAAGTCAGATGCTGACGTGATGCTCAACCCATACCTATGTCTTCGAGCGAAGACAATGAGAGGAAATCTCTTCCAGAGTTGGTTGAGTCAGCTTTACTTGTAGCCCAAGTAAAGCTGCCGCGTGTGTTTGAAATCCGACCGTTGTGACACGTGTCGGTTGGCCATTGACCTAGGGTCATTTCGGTCATATCAGGTCGGGTTGCCCGCTGGCTATAAATAGCCCACCCCCTCCACCATAAGAAGGTGGCTGCTCAGAGAGAGTTACGGCTGTTGTCGTTTTGGAGCAACCCACCTCACATTGAGAGAGACACATCCTGCGAGGATACACCTAAACACCTAGAGCTAGAGTGTTTGAGCATCACCGAAGTCATTCTGTTCTGAGAGAACTGAAGACTTATTACACTTGAAGACTGTGATCTTCCAGACGGTTAGGCATCTGGGTCTAGAGCAATCCAAGAGTCATTGTGGATCGCCAGGTGACCAAGTTTGTATGGGTTTCGGAAGTCTCCCCTGAAGACTTACCAGAGTGATTGGGCGCTGTCTAAGTGACTTCGGCTCAAGGGGAATAAGGTGAAGACGAGGTCTTCTGAGTTCAATCTCAGCCTCCCTAACCAGACGTACAGTTGTCACAGCAACTGGAACTGGTCCAACAAATATTGTGTCTTCGTCAAGCAACTGGTTCTATCTTTCACTTTCTTACATTCCTGTTCTGTATCGAGAAGCCTTTCTTTGTTCATCACTGAAGACTTTTCCTGAAGACATTCATGCCTGCTGTTTATCTTCGTGCTGTCTAAGTTTATCTTCGACTCATCTTATTGTGCATGATGTTAAAGCTCAACCTGTTTGTATGTCTTCACTGTGATGCATGCCTAGATTAGATTCTTGATTATATCCCTACATGATCCTATTTACGTTTCCGCTCTATTCGAATACATTCCCTGTTTCGAAGACTTTTATAAAAATCGCCTATTCACCCCCCCTCTAGTCGATAACTAGCACTTTCAATTTCAAACTTCCCGGTGAAAAGAGGCTATTTGATATTAGCTCACTAGATGAATGGATAACCCAAGCTTAAGAAAATGCCAAACTGTTCAAAGAAAAAGTTAAAAGATGGCATGACAAACGAATCCTAAAGCGGGAATTCAAAGTTGGAGAATATGTTCTTTTGTACAACTCTTGTTTTAGATTTTTTTTCAGGAAAGCTTCTTTTCAAATGGGAAGGACCATATATTATCGAAGAGGTTTATCGTTTTGGAGCTATCAAGATTAATAATGTCGAAGGTACTAACCCGAAGGTTGTCAATGGACAAACAATTAAACACTATATCTCAGGTACGCCTATTAATGTTGAAAGCAATATTATCCAAACCATGACACCGGAGGAACACATAAAAGAAACCTTCCGGAACACTCCAGAATCCTGAAAAAGAGGAGGTACGTGATACGGTAAGTAAACGTACTCCGAAAAATCCACAAAAATATTTTCTGTTAGTTTTGGAATATTACAAAAATTAGGAAAATAAGAAATAAACAAGAAAGCAACCGAGGTGAGCACGATACACCAGGGCGCGCCTGCCCTCCCTGGAACGCCCTGGTGGGTTGTGCCCCCCTCGGGCACCTTCCCGACTCCGTTTTCCTTCCATATTATTGCTTCCCAAGATAAAAAATCTTTATATATACCCCCGATTGTTTTGACCACCGCATCGCAGAAAAAACCCCTGTTCTTGTTTCGTGTTGTTTTCCTGACAGGTCTGAAAATATGTCGTCTCAAGATTCGGATGGTGAGAGCTATGTCACTGATTATATCGCAGACCCCAAGGTCTATGGGGATGTGGAGCGCCACGGCTGGACCTTGGAGGAAGAAGAAGATTATGACTTGAAGGGAAAAGAAGAGACAAGCTTTGATGATGAAGAAGTCCCACTACCTCAACCCGAGGACATGCATGTGGAATTTAAGAAGTCAAGTATCCCTAATAAAGCAAAGAAACCTAAGATCTAGTTTATCCCTTTTCATCTTCTGCACGAAAATAAGCAGGCATTATGCGAAAAGATATTAGAGCTTGAGCAGGAGCTCGATGGCTTGAAGGAGGAGAATTTCATCATTAAGCGTAAGCTAAAAAAAGGACGCTACCACTTCATTACCACCTCATCATCTTCACCACCAAAGGAGACTTGAGTACACGGGTATGGGCACTCCCCTTTGCTTGTGCCAAGCTTGGGGGAGATACCCCGGTATCATATCACCATCACTTTTATTTACCTTTACCTATTTTAGTTTGATCCTTAACTCTTTCGTGACCTAGTTGAATAAAAGTATAGTATGATCTATTTTTGAATGCTAGTTTCATGATCTATCTATCTATGTAATCAAGTGAGAGTTATATAATAAAGTTTAGTTTGAGATTTTGCTTCTTTACTTTCTTGTTGCAATGAAAATAAAAAGGAAATAAATGAAAAGGATCCTATGCTAATCTTATGGTAAGTAATGACATCACATAAGGAAAAGTATAAGTGGTAAAATTTATTGGAGATTGACAAACATAGCATTGGTCAATGATGCAATTCATGAAAGAATTAATAAGGGAAGAGAAGATTTACATGCAAATACACGATCTTGGACATCTTTTATGATTGTGAGCCCCCATTAAATATTATATGTCAAAATTGTTGACGTTGGACAAGGAAGACAATGCAATGATTTATGTTTGTTCATATTCACATAGAAGTTATATTGTCATAGATCCTTCGACATGTGGTGCTTGCTCAATATCTTTGCTAGCCAAAAATTCCGCACTAAGTAGAGATACTACTTGTGCATCCAAAAACGCTAAACCCAAACTCATGTTTTGAGAGTCCACCATACCTACCTATGGATTGAGTAAGATCCTTCAAGTAAGTTTTCATCGGTGCACTAAGGCAATAAAAATTGCTTCTAAATGTTTTTGTTCAATTAGTGTAAGAGAAAATTGAGCGTTGTACGAACTTGTGATGGCAAAGTAAGAAAAGCGACGGACTGCATAATAAAGGTTGCTATCATAAGGGGCAATATAACGTGACGTTCTTTTGCATTAAGAGATTTGGCATACAAACCAAAAAGCACATGACAACCTCTGCTTCCCTCTGTGAAGGGCCTATCTTTTACTTTTATGTATTTACTTTTATGCAAGAGTCAAAGTATTCTTCCCTATTCCTTTTTACTTTTTCTTTTTGCAAGCATCATGTGGTGAGGAAAGATCTAGGCACATATATCCAGTTGGATATGAGTGAGCATGAGTTATTATTGTTGACATCACCCTTGAGGTGAATACGTTGGGAGGCGAAGCTATAAGCCCCTATCTTTCTATGTGTCCGGTTGAAACTTTTTGCTCATGGGTATGCTGTGAGTGTTAGCAATCATAGAAGATTAAATGATGGTTGAGTATGTGGACTTGCCAAAAGGCTCCGACACGAGACCCTTCCTGAAAATATGATGAATTGTAGTTGCAAAGTTGACTGAGAACATAGTTTGTTGGGTTTCAATAAGTTTTATGCTTTATACTTCTATGTTGTGATGAATTGTTACTTGTTCATGATAAGTTATATGATGAAATTATATAATAGAAGTTATATAATAGAAGTTATATGAAAAAGTCCTATGACAAAGTTTGTTGCTGCTATTATAATAAGCATGATGCTACTATGTCCGTATTTTTTTTTATCGACACCTCTCTCTCAAACCATGTGGACATGTTTTTCGATATCGGCTTTCGCTTGAGGACAAGCGAGGTCTAAGCTTGGGGGAGTTGATACGCTCATTTTGCATCATGGTTTCCTACTGTTATTTATAATGTTTTTATGCATAATAATGCTTCATGGAGTAATTATAATGCCTTTTCTCTCATAATATGTAAGGTTTACACAAAGAGGGAGAACGCCGGCAGCTGGAATTCTGGACCTGAAAAAGCATGTCAAAGACACCTATTCTGCACATCTCCAAATAAGCTGAAACTTCACGGAGAATTATTTTGGAATATATAACAAATACTGGACCAAATAACTACCGGAGGGGGCCACCTGGTGACCACAAGACACCAGGGCGCGCCAGGCCCCCCAGGCGTTCCCTGGTGGGTTGTGGCCAGCCCGGCCCACCTCCGGTGCCCATCTTCTGCTACTTAAGGTCTTTTGACCAAGAAAAAATCAGGAGGGGACTTTTGGGACGGAACGCCACCGTCTCGAGGCGGAACTTGGGCAGGAGCACTTTTACCCTCCAGCGGAGTGATTCCGCCGGGGGAACTTCCCTCCCGGAGGTGGAAATCGAAGCCATTGTCATCACCAACAACCCTCTCATATTTGGGAGGCCAATCTTCATCAACATCTTCAACAACACCATCTCCTCTCAAACCCTAGTTCATCTCTTGTGTTCAATCTTTGTACCGGAACCTCAGATTGGTACATGTGGGTGACTAGTAGTGTTGATTACATCTCGTAGTTGATTACTATATGGTTTATTTCGTGGAAGATTATATGTTCAGATCCATTATGTTATTTAATACCCCTCTGATCTTGAGCATGAATATCATTTATGAGTAGTTACCTTTGTTCTTGAGGTCACGGGAGAAGTCATGTTGCAAGTAATCATGTGAAGTTGATATGTGTTCGATATTTTGATGATATGAATGTTGTGATTCCCTTAGTGGTGTCATGTGAACGTCGATTACATGGCACTTCACCATCTTTGGGCCTAAGGGAATGCATTGTGGAGTAGTTATTAGATGATGGGTTGCTAGAGTGACAGAAGCTTAAACCCTAGTTTATGCACTATTTCGTAAGGGGCTGATTTGGATCCAAATGTTTAATGCTATGGTTAGATTTTATCTTAATACTTTTCTCGTAGTTGCGGATGCTTGCGAGGGGGTTAATCATAAGTGGGAGGTTTGTTCAAGTAAGAACAGCACCCAAGCACCGGTCCACCCACATATCAAATTATCAAAGTAGTGAACGCAAATCAAACCAACACGATGAAAGTGACTAGATGAAATTCCCGTGTACCCTCAACAACGCTTGCTTATTATAAGAGACTGTTTTGGCCTATCCTTTGCCACAAAAGGATTGGGCTATCTTGCTGCACTTTATATACTGTTACCATTACTTGCTCGTTACCAATTATCTTGCTACCAAACTACTTGTTACCTACAATTTCAGTGCTTGCATAAATTATCTTGCTGAAAACCACGTGTCATTTCCTTCTGCTCCTCGTTGGGTTCGACACTCTTACTTATCGAAAGGACTACGATTGACCCCCTATACTTGTGGGTCATCATCGGTTCTGCTACATTGATCTCCCGGGCCCACTGCATGAGCTGCACATGAGAGGAGTTCAAAGATGCGCCTCCGTCAATGCACATTGCCTCTTTGGCCTTCAGGAAGTCCTGGTCATCATCATCATCTCCTTCCTTCTTGTCATGGCCTCGCGCAGGCTTCTCCTTCTCCTGTTTGGCCCTTCCATGGTGACCTCCGCGGCCACCGCATTTCTTGTCGGACCCACCGGCACTCTGGCCCTTCTCGTTGCCGTGCTTCACATACTCTTGTTTCTGTTTTTCAGCAAGCTGCTCAACTTGCCGGCACTCCTGGAGGTCGTGGCCCTTGGTGCGGTGGATCTTGCAATATGGCCCACTGGTCTGTCTTGTCGCCCATTGCAGCCTCATGGCCACAGGTACAGACGGCTGCATCCTTCCCGGAACTCTCGACCTTGGCTTTCTTGCCGGCATTATAGTTGCTAGAGCCTTCGATAACCATTACTGCTTTGCCTTTGCGCTTGCTATTATGCTTCCGACTCTTCCTCTTTGGGGTGGTGGTGTCTTCGTCCTCGGAGTCGACTACAGCGCTAGCGTCTTCCCCAGGAAGCCCCCTTCCTTCCTCAGCTCGCGCACATTTGTCCGCCCGAGCATAAAGCTCGTTGATGGTCCGGACCTTCTGAATGATCATATCCTCAAACATTTTGCGATTGCGCACGTTCGTGTAAAACAACACAATCACAGCGGCGGGATGAACATAAGGGATGTTGTGGCACACTTTGCTGAATCTTTGTATATATTTGCGGAGGGGCTCTCCCTCTCGCTGCGGAAGCACATGCAGGTTGCTGGCCTGACCAGGAAGCTTCTGGCCTCCAGTGTAGGCGCCAACAAACTAATGGCACACGTCCGACCAGGATGAGATGGAGCCCTCCCGCACGTTCATCAGCCAAGACCTCACATTGAGCTTGAGCGTCGGCGGGAAGTAGTTGGCTAGAATCTTCTCGTCGCGTCCCCCGGCAGCCTATACCGTGATGGTGTAGACACTGAGGAATTTTGATGGGTTTAGCTTGTTGTCGTATTTGGTAGGTACGTTAGGCTTGAAGTTCCGGGATGATGGCCCCTAGACTTGCTGCAGCTCTCGGGTAAATGGTGGGCATCCTACCTCATAAGGCAGGTACCCACGGAACCCGGGCGTAGGATCATCAACAGATGGTCCCGCACGGCCATTTGATTCCTCATGCGCCTCCCGTCTGTCCTTGATGATAGTGCGAGCGTCTTCAATGCGCCGGTCGCGGATGACTTGACGCTGGTCGAAGCGGATCCATGGATCCGAAGAGGCCATGGAGGCCTCGTCCCGTGTGTCTTGTCGGGGCGGCCGCCATTGTTGTGTTGGAGGCTGCACCGTTGGTGCAGCTCCTCCCGTGTGCTTGCCAGTAGTCTTGACGGGCGCAGACGTATGCTGGTTCGCGGGCTCTACTCCGTGCGCGGTGTCGCCATTGGCAAAGGCGACGAGGCTCAGGATGGTGGCCCTCCGCTAATCCACCTTCTCTGTCGCAGGAGGAAATTCGAGCAGCAGTTGTGCCCTGGCCATGGCCTCTGCTGACGTCATGGGCATGTTGTGCGAGGAGGGGACAACGCTACGACTCCTGACAGAGTCAGTAGGAGTGTTATCCTGCTCACGTCACTGTTACTGATGCTCGCCAGTAGGTTGGCGTGGTGGGTGTCCTTGCGCGTCTTGAGAGTGGCGCACAGGGTCTTGGTCTTGCTCTTGGCACCGCCCGAAGCTGCCAGCACCTCGCGGGGGCGTGTGGTGGCTGTCTTGCGAAGGCCTTGACGCACGCCTTGCCGCTTCACAGTTGCGCGTCGCCGTGTCTCCCTTGGACCCCGCTGTGCCATCAGTAGAGGTGGCGACAATGAGAGGATCCCGGCTTGTGGAACTCTAGACCACATCGCTATGGTGGTTGCGCTGGCTAGGACACCGTGGTGGCGTCGACCTTCCGCCACCATCTGTCATAGCCACCGGCGTAGGCAGCTTGTACATGGATGGAATGGTAGCTGACGTGCCCTTGGCCTTCTTGGGAGCCATGGACGAAGTTGGTGATGATGATGATGAAGCTAGCGCGAGGAGTGCTGCTTCGGGTTCGCACATGCTATCCCCCTACCTTGTAGGCCAAAGATGTCAAGGTATGACAATCTACGAGACCGGCAAGGCCCCTTTGCGGTTCTGCTAAGGGAATCAACGTCTACAAAGAGCGGAAACAATAGCTGCGGATCTGCCCAGGTTCGGGCCACCGTAAGGTGTAAAACCCTACTCCTGCTTCTGTGGATTATAGGTGTTTGTTTTTTTACAAAGAGCGCGGCTTGCCGTCAAGAGTGCATGGAGCGCAGCTAATACATGCAAAAGGACAGGGAGTCAACCTTTGTAAATGTTGCCATGGGCCTCCTTTTATAGTCAAGGGGTTACCATAGCGGCAAAACAGTAAAAATACTATGCGAGTAGTGGCTACAGTACCAAATACCTAACCCTGACGACTCAGGACAAATGCATTAAATACGTCGTGAGGTGTCACGCCGGCGTCATCTTCCGGCAAGGATGGCCTCTCCTTCTGTGTTGTCTGCACAACTACCTCTTGTTCCTCCACCACGCCATCAGGACGGGTGTCAATAAAGGTGGATTAATCCTCCGGAGCAGCCACGTGCCCAGGCAGGCTCTACCTAACCACCTGCCTACTTGACAAGTGACAATCGGGCCGATGAGGTGGAGCGGTGGCTTGGTAGTGGGAGCCTGCCGGTATGCAGCTTGATGGGTCTTCTCCTGTCGGCAAGGCAGCATGCCGGCAACTTGGTTTCCGGTTAGTTGTGTCTCGAGCGCAGTTATCCTCCGGTAATGCTTGTCGGTCGAGAGGTTGTTGTCGTCTGTGCACAAGTTAGGGTACTAAAGGACAGGTTCCTTAGTACACTGACACAATCTTGTCCAGAGAAGACAAATAGATCAGAAATCATACATAGCTACTTAATTATACAACAAAGAAATCTCAAGAGATTCAATGAAAAATCTGATCATAAACTCATAATTCATCATGTCCAGACAAACACAACAAAGGTACATTGGATTGATCCCAATCACACAACGAAGAAGGAGAACATGATATTGAAGAATCAAGACAGACGGAGAGAGAGAGAGAGATGGCGGGAGAGAGAGAGCACCATCTAGCTACTATGGACTCATAGGTCTTGAAGGAACTACTCATGCATGGTCATGGAGGCAACAAGGTTGATGAAGATGCCTCCGACAATGGCTACCCCCTCCGACAGGGCTCCGTAATAGGGCTCTAGATGGGATCTCTTTAGAATATAGGATTGCGGCGGTGATAATATTCTTTTGGAGGAACGATGGATGATTTTGGTATTTAAAGAGAATTAAGGCGCTGAAATCAGGTCAAGGTGGTACCTAGAGGGGCACAAGATCTTGTGGCACGACCATCCCCTGGCCTCACCACCTGCCCTTGTGGCTGACTGGTGGGTCGCCTCGATGCTTCCTGAAGCCTCCAATGTTTCTTGTTACACAAAAAAATCTTTAAAATCGGCAACGTGTTTTGACCTCCGTAGATATTGATTTCTCCAAACCCGAAAACATGTAGAAAACATGTTAGTGCATCTTGTGCCCCCTTATTGGTTTTGAAGTATTGAAGACAATTGGGTTAAGGGACTAATGTGTTTGTGAGTTTACACATGAGAAATAGTCCCTGAAGATTTTGGTTTACGTAAGGAAGTTGACCCATAAACACGTATATCTACATTGAAGAATTTGGTGCGCCCTTTGAAGAAATTGAAGTGAAGACTATGAAGCATGAAGATTTTGTTTTCATAGTTTTGTTTTTGTTATTTTGGGTCAATAGGGAACACCGTACTGCGAAGGTGATACATAGGTGTATTTCCAAGTGATGCTCAAACCCATACCTATTTCTTCAGAGTGAAGACTTGGAAATCTCTTGAAGTGCAGTCAAGTTGTTCAGCGACAGATACACAGTTCTTCTCATCGTTGAGGAAATTGGACTGATTGAGGAGATAGAATATTTGCAAGCGTGATTCTCGTACCATGAGGAAATTGAGGGCCCAGATATTTCCTACCCTTGTTTTGCTAGTGCCACCTGTCGAGTGGATCCTTATACTGATAATGGTCTTGTCCAAATGAAATTTATCTCTTATCATGTCAGGTTGTTCCCAAGCTATAAATAGTCGTCCCCACCACCATTCGTTGGTTGGTTGCTACATGAGAAAGATTGAAAAGTGTCATGTAAGGCAGCACATCCTCTGACGACTTTGAGAGAATCCTATGTGAGCAAACCCCCAAACACCAAGAACCCAAAGTGATTGAGCATCACTGAAGAAATTTTCTTGTGTGATCTGACACTTATTACCATTGAAGACTATGATCTTCCATACGGTTAGGCATCATGTTTTGTGCACCTAAGAGGAAATTGTGGCGTGCTGGTGAATAAGTCTATTAAAGTTTTAGAAGTCTACCTTAAAGACTACCAGGAGTGAATGGGCGGAGTCTAAGTGACTTTAGCTCAAGGGGAATACGGTGAAGACTTAGTGTCCTCTGGTTTCAATCTCAAGCCGCCCTAACTAGACGTACAGTTGTCACAACAACTGGAACTGCTCAAACAAATCTAATGTCTTCATCGAGCAATCAGGTTCTATTGCCTCAACCTTTCATTTACTCATTTGTATGCCGAATAACTTGCTCTCTTTTCTATGAAGACATTGATTGAAGACTTTCTCGACTTTTCGTCCACCTCAGTTGCATCTATTTTTCTTCAGTTACCATGCTTATCACTAGTTTCTCTCTATGCTGACCTGATTGTATGCTTCTCATTCAATATGCATGCTTCATTTTGTCATGATGAATTTGTTGTCATTTTTTCGCATGCATATGAGTAGTTTATCATCTGCGTTGCTTCTCACCACCCTGTATTTCTTCTCTAAGTAATTCCTTAGTGAGGAATTTGTTAAAATTTCCCAATCAGCCCCTCTGATTGATATAACACACTTTCAATTGGTATAAGAGGAAGGTACTCCCTTATTTTTTGTGAATTTGGTTTAACCACGTGCAGTTTTATTTATGTCGACCAAATGTATGATTAAGGTCTTCGCTGCATGCCCAGCCTTTGACGGCACATACTACCCCTACGGGAAGAATAAGATGCACATGCATCTTAACGCTATTGACAACAATCTCTGGTATGTCGTCAAGAATGGTGTACCCTCTATTAATCTGAGCATTAATGTTGTTGATGTGAAGAGATTCGCCCAATTGGACTCACAAGCGAAGAATATCATTTGTGGGCATCTGACAAAACATTATGGTAGAGTGAGTACTTTGGAGTCAGGAAAACTAATCTGGGACAGTCCCTCCAAAGTCAATGAGGGAGTTTCAACTCAACATGAATCCCGACTTGATGTCCTTCGCAATCTCTTCAACCGCTTCAGAAGACTCAACAAGGAAAATGTTCAGTGCACCTTGCTACTTGTGATGTGTTAGGATTTTCCCCGAAGAGGCAGGGTGATATAATAAAGTAGCGAAAAGTATTTTGCTCAATTAAGAACCAAGGTTTATCGAATCAGTAGGACAACCAAGCAAACAACCCTCTGTAGCATCTACACATAAAAGAGAAAATAATTGTACCCAACGCAGGCAAGAGGTTTGTCAATCCCCTTGTACTAGTTGATAGCAAAGATTAAATCTGATAGTGATAGATAGATAAATTGCAAAATAAAAAGTAAATAAATTGCAGCAAGGTATTTTAGGTTTTTGTAATATAATTAAAGTAGACCCAGTGGCCATAGTTTTCACTAGAGGCTTCTCACTTTTAGCATAACATACGGTGGGTAAATAAATTGTTGTTGCGAAATTGATAGAAAAGATCATAATTATGATGTTATTCATGGCATGATCATACACATAGGAATTACGTCTATGACAAGTGGACTGACTCCTTCCTGCATCAACTACTATTACTCCACCAATCGACCGATTTCTGCCTGGATCTATGGTATTTAGTTCATGACAAAAAGAGCAACGCTTTAAGAAAGATGACATAATGTAGACAAAGTAAGACAAGCAATATGTTCAGACCCTCTTGTTTTAACATTATTAACAATAATACAATACATGCCTCACTACCCCTTCTGTCACTGGGTGAGGACACTGCAAGATTGAACCCACTACTATGCACTACTTCCAATGAAGATCGATAGATCAACCATGCCAAAGAAAACCGATAGATCAGGAAGCATTACATAGCTACATAAATCACACATAATAAAGTTTAGATTTGACTCAATTACTTTCAATGAATAATCTGATCATAAACCCACAATTCACTGGATCCGAACAAACACACCGCACAAAAGGATTACATCCAATAGACCTCCAAAGAGAATATGGTATTGAAGATCAAAGAGAGAGAAGAAGCCATCTAGCTAATCACTATGGTCCCGTAGGTCTGTGGTAGACTACTCACACATCATCAAAGGTGCAGCAAGGCTGATGTAGAAGCCCTCCGTGATCGATTCCCGCTCCGACAGGGTGCCGAAAAAGACCTCCAGATGAGATCACGGAAGAACAAAGACTTAGGGCGGCGGAAAAATTGTTTCTAGTGGCTCTCTGCGGGTTTCGGAATATTTGGGGATTTATATAAGTGGAATTAGGACGAACGGGGCGTCTTGGGGCCCACAAGACATCAGGGCGCGGCCACCCCCAAGCCGCGCCTTGTTGTCTTGTCGTCTCCTCGCTTCTCGCCCAGTCTGCTCCCGAAGCTTCTAGGGTCCCTCTTGTCCAGAGAAGAATAGTCAAAAAGTTTTTTAGTGTTTGGACTCCGTTTGGTATGGATTTTCAATGAACCCAAAAAAGCAGGCACTAGGCACTGGGTAACTGGGTTAATAGGTTAGTCCCCAAAAACGATATAAAATTGCATAAAAAGTATCTAAGATTGATAATATTATTGCATGAAACAATCAAAATTATAGATACATTGGAAACGTATCAGCATCCCCAAGCTTAATTTTTGCTCGTCCTTGAGTAGGTAAATGATAAAAACAGAATTTTCGATGGTGTATGGTACCTAGCATGTTTATCGTAATCTCTTGTATGGAATGAATATTGACAAACGATGAAGTAATTTATATCAACATAATAATATCCATGAATATTAGAAGATAATCATTACTATTTCAAAATATACGATGATTAATGAATGTTATCCATACTCATTGAATTGTGTAAGCATGGCATGACTGCATCTTCCTAACACAAGTATAAATTATGAGCACCCCGGTGTCAAGTCAGGCAATTGGATCATACTTTTTCATGCGCTTCAGCATTTTCAACTACACTCAATACATGCGCGTGAGCCTTAGACATAGCACTACGGGTGGAATAAAATATGGTGGTAGAGATTAATAAGGGAAGAAAGAAAGTGGATAAAGTCTCGCATCAACTAGGCGGATCAATCGGCAATGGAGAGGCTCATCAATCGATATCAATGGGAGGAGTAGGGATTGACATGCAAAGGATGCAGTAGAGCTATAAGTATATGAAAGCTCAAACTGAAACTAAGTGAGTGTGCATCCAACTTGCTTACTCATGAAGACCTCGAGCATTTGAGGAAGCCCGTTATCAGAATATACAAGCCAAGTTCTATAATGAAAAATTCCCACTAGTATATGAAAGTGACAAATTAGGAGTCTTTATATATGAAGAACATGGTGCTACTTTGAAGCACAAGTGTGGTAAAGGATAGTAGCATTGCCCCTTCTCTCTTTTTATATTTTTTATCTCTCATAGTCCAGAACCTCATCCTCATTCTTTGAAGGAATCATTAGCCTCCATCATTCATTATTGCTCACTGGGAAAATGCTCTAATAATAATGATCATCACACTTTATTTGCTTACAACTCGATAAACCTAGGACAAATTATGACTATATGAATGCCTCTGGTAGTGTACTAGGATGTGCAATGATATAGCATAACATGTATTACAATGATTAATGGTGTCTTTGCACAATTATCATGTCAACTCTATATGATTATGCAAAGCAATATGATGATGAACACACATGTCAGGAAACAGAACGGTGCAAGTAGCATGGCAGTATATCTCAAAATGGCTGTGGAAATGCCATGATAGGTAGGTATGGTGGCTGTTTTGAGGAAGATATAAGGAGGTTTATGTGTGATAGAGCGTATCATATCACGGGGTTTGGATGCACCGGTGAAGTTTGCACCAACTCTCGAAGTGAGAAAGGGCAATGCATGGTACCGAAGAGGAACCTCAACTCAAATTCCTAAAGAAACCTACTTATCTTGAACATGATTTTCTTAAAATGTTTGTTCATTACAATTGTCTTGGTGAAGAATATTCCACTAACTCTACTGTAGGATACACTATCGAAAGCTACTAAGTGGGACCTCGACAGTGGATGCACCAATCACATGAGTGGTGATAAGAATCTATTGATGGACTCTACACTAACTCCATCTCATCTGAATCATATCACCTATGCGGAAAAAGGAAAAAAGCAAGGTACTGGGTCTAGGTAGGGTTGCAATCTCAAAGAATCGACACATGGATAAAGTGATGCTTGTCGAATCCATTGGAATCAACCTCATGTCAGACTAAATGCATTGTGATCTTGATATGATTGTTATCTTTGGAAAATATCGTTGAATTGTGTTGTTGGACTCTGACCAATCGAAAGTCTTCGAGGGATTTTGAAGAGTTGACTTGTATATTGTAGACATCTCTAGAGGTCCTCAGCTCGCCACATGTCTTCTCACAAAGCTTCAAAATGCTGGCTTTGGCATCGACGACTTAGACATGCTTGCATGAGGAATTTGAACACACTCGCGAAGAAGAAGCATGTTATTGCCATAGAGGGTGTCAAAATCGTCAAGGATGATTTGTGTGGGGCTTGTGAGTCTCGAAAGATGACCAGATCCAAGCACCCCTCAAAAACTATCATGACTACCACTCGTCCCTTTGAATTGTTTCACATGGATCTCTTCGATCCTACTCATTATGCCACACTAGTAAATGCTGCATCTTTATATGGATTCGTCATAGTTGATGATTTCTCTCGTTATACATTGGTGCATATTACCATGTATAAAACTGAGGTGCTGGAAGACTTCAGATGATTTTCTCTACGGGCCTCGACGAATTTTGGCGTAAAGATTAAGCACATCAGGAGTACCAATGAGACCGAGTTCAAGAACACTAGAATTGATGATTATCTTGATGATCTCGAAATTACTCATGACTTATCTGCCCCCTACACTCCTCAGCAGAATGGCATAGTGGAGCACAAGAACAAGACTCTTATTCACATAGAGCGCACTATGCTCGATGAATATAAGACTCCTCGTTGTTGGTGGCCTAAAGAAATTGACATTGCTTGCCACATCATCAATCTGGTTTATCTTCACAAATTTCTTAAGAAGACTTCATACGAGCTCTTAACAACAAGAAACCCAATGTGAGTTATTTCAAAGTCTTCGGTGCTAAATGCTAGATTAGAGATCCTCATCACAATTCCAAATTTGCACCAAAAGCACATGAAGGTTTCATGCTTGGTTACGGAAAGGACTCGCACACCTACAAAATCTTCAATACCTACCGCAACATGGTTGTTGAAACTGTCGATGTGCGGTTCGATTAGACTAATGACTCACAAAGAGAGCACCTTCGTCCTGTGCTTGATGAAATGCCTCCTAAGGATCTATCAAGTTCATCAGCACTTGTGAAATAGTGCCCACTGAGGAAACTAGAGATGATGAGGAAGTGATCCTCCCAATCCATGAAGACATTCCTGACTCTGAAGAAAATGCTACTCAAGAAAATGCACATCCCCAACAAAGTCTTCGACATTCACATCCAAGAGTGGCAAATGAAGTGCGGATTGAGAAAATCTTCAATAACATAAATACTTCAGGTCCTCTCACTCGCTCAAAAGCTTCACAATTGGCTAACTTTTGTGGGCACTATGACTTTGTATCTATCACAAAGCCCACCAAAGTTGATGAAGCATTTCTGTAGCCTGAATGGATTCAAGCCATGCAAGAGGACTTGCATCAATTCGAGCTCAACAATGCATGTGAGCTCGTCAAGCGTCCTGATCCTCGCAAGAACAACATCATTGATACAAAATGGATCTACCACAACAAACAAGACGAAAATTGCCAAGTGCTGAGGAATAAGGCCCGTCTTGTAGCTCGGGGCTACACAGAGGTTGAGGGGATGGATTTCGATGGAACTTTTTCTCATGTTACTAGGCTTGAAGCAATTCGTATACGCTTGCTTATGCTAACGATCATAACATCATCTTATATCAAATGAGTGTGGAAAGTGCATTCCTCAATGGTATGCTTGAGGAAGAAGTATATTGTGACGCCCTGGTTTTGTGCTACAGTAATGATTGTAATTAAGCTACAGTAATCCCACGCTAATGATGACACGTCACCACGTTTACTGTTGCTAATCTCGCGTTGGATTCAAATCCCGTTCAAATTCAAATTTAAAATAAAGTCAAACAAATAAAGTTTTGAAATATCAAAACAAAAATGCTCAAAGTGTGGCAAATATTCTCTGGATATTTGTCATGTTGAAACCACACTTTTATAAAATATTTAAATGCACTGAAATAATTAAAACAGTGACAAAACAATTAATTAATTTCTTTTTATAAAGGATAAAATATTAAACTATTTATTCTATTGCCCAAAACTTATGGGGCAGTGACATAATTATTATAACTAAATTAGGAACTAGTTACATATTTTATAAAACAAAATTAGAGAGAAACTAAAACAAAACACGAAATAAATAAAACTAAAAGCAAACAAAACCAAAAAAATAAAAATAAAACGAAAACCTCCTCCCCCTCCCACTGGACCGGCCCCAGCCGGCCGGCCCCAACCGGCCCACCCCGCGGGGATAACCCCCTCTCCCGCTAACCCTAGCCCCCCACTCCCCACCTCTCTCCCCTCCCGATCTGGATCGGGACCAGATCGGGCCGGTCCTCACCACCGCCGCCGCCGCCCTGCTCCCCCACCGGCGGCCTCCCCCCTCCGCTCCACCGGCGCCGTTCGCCGTCGGACCCCGCCACCACCGCGCCTCCTATTATTCCTCCCCATCGGAACCCCCCGCCGGCGCCACACCGCCCGCATCGGCCTCCTCCTCCTCCCGCCGCGCCGCCTCGCCGCCCTGCACCGAGCCCACTGCCCCTCCCCTGCAGGCCACTGTAAGCCGCCGCGCCGCCTCTGCCTTTCCTGGCCTCGCCCGCTCCGTGCCGCGCTCCGCCCCGCCCCTGCACGCACACCCCCGCCGCTCGCGCCACGCGCGTCCACACCCGCACGCAGCACGCACCGCGCCGCCCGCTTGCCCGCTCGCTGTGCGCGCCTGCGTCGCCGCTCGCGCACCCGCTGCGCGCGCCCCCGCTCGTCGTGCGCCGGCCGCGCCCGCACGCTCCCCGCGCCCCCGCTGCGCTCCCATCGCCCCGCGGCCCTGCTTCCCCTCGCCGCTAGCCCCACCGGCCGCCGCTGACCCGGCCGCGGCCAGCCCCCGCCGCTGGCGCCCCTGGCCCCTGGCCTCGCCCCGACCGGCTCTGTTAGTGGGGGATTAGGCCCCCCACTACCCCCCCTGAACATGACAGAGGGGGCCCATGCCCCCTAAACGTTTTTAATAAAAAAAGGGAAATAGATAAATAAAAATAAATAAATAATAATTAGTTAAAAGTAATTAATTATTAAAATAATTAATTAGTTAACTAAATAATTAATTAGTTTAATTAAGATTAATTAAACTAATTAACCACTCTGTTAAATTAATTAACCTATTTAATTAATCCTGTTAATTAATTAGATTAATCAGTATATGACAGGTGGGTCCCACCCCTTTAATTAAATCTAATTAGTATTAATTAAACCTTAATTAAAACTGTGAGTATGACATGTGGGGCCCACTGGTCAGTTTGCCAGTCAACCCCACTGTTGACTGCTGGTGTCAGCATGACATCATGCTGATGTCATAATTCTATTTTTTAATTAAATTTAATCTGTTTTATTCCAGAATATTAATAAAACTTTAAAAATTAATATAAAATAATCCGTAAGTCAGATGAAAATAATTTATACATGAAAGTTGTTCAGAAAAATACCATGAATCCGAATACGCGGTCCGTTCGTCAGTCACACGCTCCTATCATAGCGAACATGGAACTTTTCCATTGTTTTCGTCTGTCCGGTAAAAGCCAGAGACCCGGGAAAAATCGTCAGATATTCTTTCGACCCGTCTGCGACGTATAATACAGCGTTAGTGCATGCCTAGCTCTGTATATTGCCATGCCATGCACCGTGATGCATTTGTCTGCTTTATATTTATTGTTTCTCCCTCCTCTTCTTACCGGTAGACCCCGAGACTGACGCTGCTGCCGGGTACGACTACACCGTTGACGATCAGGCCTCTGCCGCAGAGCAGCAAGGCAAGCAACCCCCCTTGAGCATTCCGATATCGCCCATTTCTTTCCCTCTCATTCTTGCATTTGATTTTGCTACTGTATTAGCTAGCTCCTATTTCTGATGCATAGCCTGTTTTTGATAAACTGCCACTATACCTGCAATCATATAAACTGATTAGTATAGGTTGATCAATGAATCCCCGGTGACCCCTTAGTCCTAGCTGCCCTTGCTTCTTCATCGACGACTTGAAGACTCGGTCAACCGACCGACAAGCCAGGCCCCTCACATCACCGCACACCCCCTTTGTTATACGACTCTGCAGAGCTACTATCGAGTACCGAGGGTGACACCTCGTGAAGTACTCATGATGCTAACTCTGTAGTGCAGCTAGACGGTCGTGGTTATCAAGGGTGATTCCTCCTTCACCACTCCCGACGACGACTCTGTCGTGCAACCCCTCAAGTGTGGGACCCTCAAGGGTGATTCCTCTAAGTCCACCTTGACGGTTTCATCGAGCGGGACCCTTTGAGGGTGATTCCTCAGGTTCCGTCTTGATGTTTTATACACACAGTTACTCTGACCTAGTTACAGAAACATGTTGGTGATGGGTCGGCCCTGAGGGGTACCCAAGGTTTGATGTTGATGAGGCGTGGACGGGCAGGAGAGGCCCTTGCCACACATCCTCGAGACGGGGCGACGGGACCGCACTTCATGGGTCGCGCTTGCCCCGCATTAATAAAATGCTAATGGGTTGGGTATTTGATCTGAGTTGGTCGTTGACCTTTTTACGCACCAAACCATCACGTGGGAGAAGTTATGGGTACTCAGCGTCGTTGTATCAGCCGAAGCTCTTCGGACGTCAGCAATGGACTGGCGCGCGCCCGAGTGGCCTGGACGATACATCTCTTGGATTAGAGTGTGCTAGCGCTGACCTCGGCCGCCCTCGCATCGTGCAGGAGTGCAAAGGGTGAGTGGGCCCATGACCCCTGCGCGCTTAGGATTTAGACCGGCGGGCTGGCCTCTCTGTTGAGCCTAGGTGGGGCGACGACGTGTTGATATCCCGAGGCCGGGCATGACCCAGGAAAGTGTGTCCGGCCGCAGGTGATCAAGCATGTTGGAAATGTGGTGCACCCCTGCAGGGATGAATTTATCTATTCGAATAGCCGTGTCCACGGTAACAGGACGACTTGGAGTTGTACCTTGACCTGATATAACTAAAACTGTGATTTACATTGAAATGAATGTTGGCTCCGGGATTTCTTCCTCGCAGGGAGTCGAGGAAGGATCTCTGGGCGTGGTTACTTAATAAAATTGCTACAATAATATGACTATATATGAGATACCAGTCTACTCTCTTCTAATGCTGCAAGATGCTGAAGATGCTAGTCTTCGATAGGACTAGGCCTTTCCCCCTATTCTTGCTTTCTGCAGTCAGCCCAGATATGACCCCTTTACTTGATACTGATGCATACTTAGCATAGTTCTGATGTTAGTCTTGCGAGTACTTTGGATGAGTACTCACCACTGCTTTGCTTTCTCTTTCCCCCCTCGATATGATTCTGCGTTCAGACGACGGAGCCCAGGAGATGGAGTACGCCGGAGACGACTACTACACCACCGCTGGAGCCTACTACTACGTGGAGAGTGCCGACGCTCAGGAGTAGTTAGGTTGGCTCCCAGGCAGGAGGCCTCGCCTCTTTCGATCCGTTGCTTATGTTTGTGCTAGCCTTCTTAAGGCAAAACTTGTTTAACTTATGTCTGTACTCAGATATTATTTTTGCTTCTGCTGACTTGTGCTTTGTCGAGCTTTATATTCGAGCCCTCGAGGCCCCTGGCTTGTAATATGAAGCTGTATGACTTTAATTTGTGTCTAGTGTTGTGTTGTGATATCAATCAGTGAGTCCCTAATCTTGGTCGTACGCATTGCGTGTATGTTTAGCGTACGGTCGAAATTGGGGGTGTCACAAGTTGGTATCAGAGCCGACTGCCTGTAGGAAGCCCCCTTTCCAACTCCTTGGCCGAAGTTGAGTGTAGTACTTGAAAAACTTTTACTAACATTGATGTGTGGCTTACAGGCCCACATCTCAATCGGGTGGTATTAGGATCTTTTATTCCTTGTCTATACTCTGGGTTCTGATCTCTCTTCTCTTTCGGGTTAAAGATTTTATTAACTCTAACTCTATGTTCTCGCAACTACTTCCCCCGGAGAGCCCCTCATTCCAGATGATGGCTTGATTCATCAGAAGACTCCAAAGATACTCTCTGATTTTCTCCCGAGAACTTGTGCTCGTCGATTTTGCGATTTCCTTCCATCGCCAACCCCTGCGGATAACTCCTCATCATTATCGAGGATTCGTTCGTCCCCAGTTGTTCTTGTCTTTCACAAAATTATTCGAAACGCTATTCGGTCTTCCGAAATCCTGAGCAGCCTATTGCTCTTGACTTTTCCCACCTGCTTACATGGTGGTTGATTCCTTATGTCAAGCAATATCCAGTAAAATCCTCTATGATTTTCATTTGATTCTATTGATTCAACCTGTGTGTGGATGCACGCAGTCATCGATTGTTTATCATAAATTATCCGTCCGGCTCAGACATCTTTCCAAACATGGGTTGGTTCCCGACAAATCAACCCTGATTGATTGCCCATCTAAGTCCTTTCATCTTACTTGTATTTGATCGGAACATATGTTTCCGATACACCAATTGGGAAATCTTAATTCCTTTGGTTATTTAAGCATCAAATTATTTGGATGTTCTATGATCTGATGCCTTACATTCCTTCTTCCTCTGATTGGGTACCGATACTCACATCAGGTCCTTTGTGGACCGCCAGACCCAGTGTTGGGTTATTATCCGATAGCATCCTTCACATTCAAAATTCTTGTGATGTTCTTCCCCTGATACATGATACCATTGGTAAGTTGTGTCTTCTCCCTTTGATAAGTTGTATCCTATGCTTTCGTCAGCCATGCTCTGTTTGCAAGCATGTGTTAATTACTCTTGAAGCTTGTGGTATATGTTCCTAAGATGCCCCGATGGGTTGGACCTATGCCTTCCTTAATTCGTGTGAACCCGACAGTTTTCACGAGTCATACTCTCCTGGTGTTTTGTCAGTTAAACTTTCAAAACTACAACTTCATCAAAGGCGAGGTGTAAATGGAAGGTGATGCATTGATGAAGTGGGAGTCGACCTTGAACCTTGTGTTCATGCCCATGGAAACGATGTTGATTTTATCATAGAAGCTTCTCCTTTCAATAATCATTCAATGTATGATTTGATCTTGTATCTTTGATCTTGTCCTTTGCAATCATGGTTCTGACCATGTTGTTCTACTTTGATTTCGTTCTTAGACAAGTTAAAGTGCTTGTCTTCCACAGATCAATACGCTAGTCTAACCTCCATGCTGATCTACCTCCGAGTATTATCCCTGGTATCTTGATAAATATCACGGAGCTATATAACTTCTTATGAGCTCCTCATCAACTATGATATTTCACTGATTCCAGTTTCCTCATGTTCTGAGTTGTGGGACACTCAGGGACACCGATATCTGAATCGAGTACGCTTTGCGATTCAACGACTCTTAGAATCTTCTTTGCTTATGAGTTTATACTCAACCATGTCTTTCCAAGCTGTTAGATGCTGAAGCCCGACTATATGCCTTGAATGCATTAAATGAGTCACCTCTTGAAGGGATTGAAAACCTTTCAGTTGTCCGGGATTTCCAAGATGTTTTTCCGGAAGAACTTCCAGGTATTCCCACTGCCAGAGCTGTCGAGTTTGTCATCGACTTGGTACCTGGTACCACTCCTATACCCAAGCGTCTGTATAAGATGCCATCACATGAACTCCTTGAACTTAAGCAAGAGATTGATAATTCGCTTCGTCTGGGTTGCATTCGTCCAAGTTCCTCTGCTTGGGGAGCACCTTCTCTCTTTGTCAAGAAGAAAGATGGTACGAATCGATTGGTCCAAGATTACCGTCCCATCAACCAAGCAACGATTCAAAACAAATATCCGCTACCTCGGATCAACGATCTGTATGATCAACTTGCTGGTTCATCAGTATTTTCTAAACTCGACTTGAGGTTGGGTTACCATCAGATCCGGGTTCGTGAAGAGGATATTCCCAAGACTACATTTGTTACTCGCTATGGTTCATACGAGTACACCGTCATGTCCTTCGGCTTAACCAATGCTCCAGCAACCTTCTCTCGCCTGATGAATTATATATTCATGGATTAACTCGATAAATTCGTCGTGGTTTATCTGGATGATATCCTGGTTTATTCCAAGAATAAAGAAGAGCATGTTGAACATCTTCGTCTTATACTGGAGAGGCTTCGAGAGCATCAACTTTATGAAAAGTATTCAAAGTGTGAGTTCTGGATGGACGAAGTAACCTACCTTGGTCATGTGTGATCTCCAAGGATGGTATTGCGGTCAACCCTGAACGAGTTCAGGCTATTCTTGACTGGACTCCCCCAAAGAATGTCAAGCAAGTCAGAAGTTTTCTCGGACTCGCCAACTATTGCCGTCGATTCGTCGAGAACTTCTCCAAGATTGCAAAACCCTTAACCAATTTGCTTCACAAAGGTGTTAAATATGAGTGGACAGAAAAATGTCAGGAGAGCTTTCAGGCACTTAAGGACAAACTGGCGTCTGCTCCAGTGCTTGCTCCTCCGGATACTCGTAAGGACTTCGTCATTTATTGTGATGCTTCACGTCAAGGAATGGGATGTGTCCTAATGCAAGAGCGCAGAGTGGTTGCTTATGCATCTCGTCAATTGCGTCCTCATGAAGAGAACTACCCAGTTCATTACCTTGAACTTGCTGCAGTAATTCATGCACTGAAAGAGTGGCGGCAATACCTTGTTGGTAATCGTTGCGAGATCTACACCGATCACCAAAGTCTGAAGTACCTGTTTACTCAACTAGATCTGAACCTCTGTCAACAGAGATGGATGAAGCGCATAGCAGACTACCATGTGGGTATTTCTTATACACCAGGCAAGGCTAATGTAATGGCTGATGCTTTGAGTCGCAAGTCATACTGCAACCACCTTCAGGTTCACAAGTTTCACCCCCTTCTTCAAAAGGAATTCCGCAAGCTGAACCTCCATATTGTTCCTCAGGGTTATCTCACTCCCCCTCCTGAAGGGTCCTACAAAATGAACCTCCACATTGTTTCCCAGGGTTCTCTTAATACCCTGGTTGCTAAACCAGATCTTGTGGACGTCATCAAGTGGATCCAGAAGTGTGACAATGATGTCGAGAGGATTAAATTCGATCTCGCAGAAGGAAAGCTCTCACCCTTCACTATTGCTGAGGATGGCGCTTTGTACTTCAAAGGCCGCCTAGTGGTACCGAGTAAGGAGAAAAACCATGATATGATTCAGGAGGTCATGAAGGAAGCACATGACACTCCGCTGTCTATTCATCCTGGTAGTACCAAGATGTACCAAGACATCCGTCAAACATTCTGGTGGTCTAACATGAAGCAAGACATTGCTCGCTATGTTGCTGAATGTGATGTTTGCCGTCGTATCAAAGCAGAACATCAAAGGCCTGCCGAAACTCTGCAACCTATTACGGTTCCTGAATGGAAATGGGACCATGTTGAAATGGACTTCGTCACTGGTTTTCCCAGATCGCAGAAAGGTAATGATGCTATTCTTGTCGTCATTGACCGACTTTCCAAAGTTGCACATTTTCTAGCCGTCAAAGAAACGATCACTGCTAGTCAGCTGGCAACTCTTTACATGTCCAGAGTTGTTTCACTCCACGGTATTCCACTGGTGATTAGTTCGGACCGTGGCAGCTTATTCACTTCAAGATTCTGGGCCAGTTTCCAGGAAGCTATGGGAACTCATTTGTCCTTCAGCACCGCTTTCCACCCTCAATCCCAGGGACAAGTTGAAAGAGTCAATCAGATTCTCGAAGACATGCTTCGAGCTTGTGTCATTTCTTTCGGCAAGAAATGGGAGGAATCTCTCCCGTATGCTGAGTTCTTCTACAACAATAGCTATCAAGCTAGTCTGAAGATGGCTCCCTTTGAAGTGTTATATGGACGTAAGTGTCGGACCCCTCTGAATTGGTCAGAAACTGGGGAACGTACACTTAGCGGTCCGGATATTATCCAACATGCCGAAGATCAAGTCCGCTTTATACATGCAAATCTGAAGGCTGCCCAGTCTCGTCAGAAGAGTCAGTATGACCATCATCACAAAGATATGGTCTATCAACCTGGCGAAAAGGCTTATCTTCGGGTCACGCCAATGAGAGGTACACACCGTTTTGGGATCAAGGGCAAGCTGGCTCCTCGATATATTGGTCCTTTCACTGTTCTCGAAAGGCGTGGTAAAGTGACATATCAACTGGAACTACCGCCAAACCTTTCTCAGGTTCACGATGTGTTCCATGTGTCACAACTTCGTCGCTGCTTCAAGGATCCTATCCGAGCAGTGGATCATGATATGCTTGAGCTGCAACAAGACCTCTCTTACAAAGAGCAACCAGTCCGCATTCTCGATGAAACTGAACGTCGGACTCGTCAGAAGGTTACCAAGTTCTTCAAAGTGTAGTGGGCAAATCATTCTGAAGATGAAGCCACTTGGGAACGCGAAGATCATCTTTGTGCAGAACACCCCGGGCTCTTTCCTTCTACTTCTTAATTCTCGGGACGAGAATTCTTTTTAGTAGGGGAGAATTGTGACGCCCTGGTTTTGTGCTACAGTAATGATTGTAATTAAGCTACAGTAATCCCACGCTAATGATGCCACGTCACCACGTTTACTGTTGCTAATCTCATGTTGGATTCAAATCCCGTTCAAATTCAAATTTAAAATAAAGTCAAACAAATAAAGTTTTCAAATATCAAAACAAAAATGTTCAAAGTGTGGCAAATATTCTCTGGATATTTGTCATGTTGAAACCACACTTTTATAAAATATTTAAATGCACTGAAATAATTAAAACAGTGACAAAACAATTAATTAAATTCTTTTTATAAAGGATAAAATATTTAAATATTAAACAATTAATTAAATTCTTTTTATAAAACAGTAAATTTATATTTTTAAATATATTCACTTAATCTAGAAATAAAAATAGATAAAATTAGCGTGTTGTCATTGTGACGTTATCATGATGTCAGCATCGCCAAACTTGTTTTGTTTTTGCCGTTACATCCACGCATATGTTTTCATCTAAAAAATTTGCTTGTTCGTAAAACATTCAACAATGTTTGTCTACAAAAAATCTCCCAGGTGAAGAAACTCGCTGTTGTTTCTTATCTGATTTTCTTCTCACCTCATTTCCTTCTCATCTATTGTCAAACACATAGACACGTAGTTGTAGATGTACACAAACACAAGTATGAACAGGAAAAAACAGGTTGCAAGCACAAGCCCAGCCCAGACCACATAAGACTGAAACCAGCACCACAGGGGCCCAAGAAAACAGCCCCATAAGGCAAAAAAAAGAAAACAGCCCCATAAGGAAAAAACTATGCCAACCCAAAACAATGCTGACATCAGCAATTGAGACTTAATTAAGTCTCACTGTTATCTCAAAAAAAAGTCCGACTGGACTAAGGCTACGCTACATAAGAAAATACTGCGCATCCAGGGAATCAAACCCCGTGGGAGGGTACTATGATACCACTACATCAGATGTGCGCAATGTTACTAATACAATTTACAATTTTAGTATAGGTTGCCTAAGATAAATTTCAATATTATCTACATCCGTAGACATTAATAGTATTTATGCTAGCAGGTGATCAGTGATATGTTTGCATTAGTCGATGTAGTCGTGCGGTGGGCTAGAAATTTTAGAGAGCCACCCAAAAAAAAAGTTTTAGAGAACCATTGGGGTAGAAATGTAACTAGAATGCACTCATTTCGTTTCACTATAGTCCGTGGAGATCCTAATCAGGAGACTAACTTGTTTGATATGTAGTACGTGCGTACTGATGTTGATATATTCTAGGTTTACACTAGTTGGTGCTTGAAGAAGATTTGGTACTGACAGATAAGGGAGGGGATACGATGTGATGCAGTCATGGAACAGATGGGATCCAAATGTTAGGCCAGGTGCTTCTAGAGGGGGAAAAATATTTTTTCAACATAACATAGACTCATACGCTCACATGAGATTATCCAGCAGCAGAAAACCATATACAGGTTTGTTCCACTTCTCACTCGCACAAAACCACATACACACGTCGACAGGAGAAATAGAAAACCATATGCGGGTAACCGTGTCGTGCTCGTGGTTTTCACTTTCAATGTAATTTCATCGAAATTCCAGAAATTTCATTAATTTTGGTATTGAAATGATTGTACTTCGATCAAAAAAATCAGCTTACGGTACAAACAAATTCAAATTATTTTTAAAATTAGAAAAAATTGGTTGAATCTCTGCCAAATTCAATTAAAAATTTCAGTCCTTTGGCTCAAATGAAAAGTGAAATCATTGATTTTTGGTTATTTCAGCTATGGCCGAAATATCTCTAAAACTGAAATCCTAAACTACAGTGATTCAGTCGGCTAGTTGTCTATGTGTCAGTGCTTGGTGTCGAACGCACAAGCCTATTGCATATCCAATTGAGCGCACACTTGGTTTTGTCGTACGGTTAAAAATTACATGTTTCCAAGATTTACTTTAGCGGTACATTCTATGAATGTGGTATTTTGGCTCCGGGAAGTATTTGCTCCTGTGATAACAGTAAATTCATAAAATAACTATTAGTCGCTTGACAATTTTCATGCGAACAGGAAGAGTAATGGTTTGTCTGTGAAAAAACAAACTTAAGTGGTTGAGAAATGCCAAAATGTTGGTGTCCTATTTGATTTTGATTTAACGTATCCAAATTCCTGGGATTTCCACCTAAACATTTGCAGATAACGTTTCAACAAGAATGACTATTTTTTGTTAACTTTTTTACATTTGCAAAAGTATTTTTTGTGCACGGGAGCAAATGCTCCAAAGAGCCGACCTGGACATCCGTACAGTTTGTATGAAAATGTCCATCGACTCAAAGGCCTTGAAGAAGCTCCAAGTGAAGGGTCTTGAAGAAGAAAATAAAATAAATAAAGCAGCAAAACCTCATCTCGAAAGCTGACGTTTCGTTCTCTCATTCCTGCAGGTGGGACGCCGACGTGATCATCGATCACATATATGTTAGCTTTATTAGAGCATCTACCGTCAGACCCCTCATACCCTCCTCAAACGTCCGGACAGGCCGTTCGATCACTGATCGGTCACGAAAAAGCGACTCAGACGGGCCTCTCAAACCGGTCTCAAACGTCCGGGCTGACTGGCACCCCCATATCCAGCCCAAATATGGGACGGATATGGGGGAGCCCGGGCACGCCCGCCACGTCGGCTGACGGCGTGGCCCCACGCGGACTCGCCGGTAAACCCGACGGTCCGACGGCCGCCTCGACCGTCGGCACAGTGTGAACTCCGCGTGATGCCTCTTCGGTTCCCCGCCCGAGGTCGGGGCCGGCTATTTAAGCCGGCCGGCGCCCCCAGCCCTAGCACATCCGCCTCCTACCTCTCTTCGCCGTCACCCGAGCACATCCGCCTCCTCTCGCACTCCCCTCTCCGTCAGGATGGTCCGCCGGCTCATCACCACCTACGCGCAGCTCACGCCGGAGCGGCGCCTGCAAATCGAGGCAGAGATCCAGGCTCGCCGCGCCGCCCACATCGCTGCGGGTGTCCCTCCGGACTCGCCGGAGACGGAGGAGGAGGAGGAGGAGGAGGAGCAGGAGGAGGAGGAGCAGCCGGAGGCCATGGAGGAGGACGTCCCGGAGGAGGAGGCTCCCGGCTTGAGCATGGCGCAGGCGAAGGCGGAGTTCGCCGCCATCCAATCGGAGGAGATGGTGGGGCAGCAGGCCATCCTGGATTTCATCCAGGATGTGGCCGAGGTGGAGGCCAACCGCCGGCTCGCCCGACAGAGGCAGGCGGAGGCCGACGCCCGCTTCGACAAGCTGGAGGCGGAGATCGAGGCGAAGGAGGCCGCAGCGGAGCAGCCGGAGGGGGCGGACCTGCAGCAGGCGGCCATTTATTCTCCGGCACGGAGATCGTCGACATCTCCGACGAAAAGTAGATAGGTTTTACGTAGCACATAGGTTTTATATCTTGCATGCTTTTGTATGGATTTGAGGAATCTAATATGAGATGCCCGGTTGTAGAATGAATTATTTAAGGGTCAGCGTCTGCGGGCGTTTGAGGGACCGAATTTACAAGGTCCGGCTGTAGATGCTCTTAAGTGTTAGTATGTGATTCTGTCTAGCTTGACACGGTAAGACACCTAACAATTGATCAACCTACGCATGTGCTTTCGCTTTATAAAGATGGGATGTAATTCGTCCACAATGGACTTCGATTAGTAGCAGTAGTACTGATTAAGGGCCACTTTCGATTCTCATTGGTTAGTAGGATTAAATCTTATTAGAATGGTAGTACGCGCTTTGTTGAGCCGCTTATGTTTTTGAGGTTGTACATGTTTTATATTTACAGGATAAATTATTTTAAAGTTTAGAAAATTATTGGGTGCTACTCCCTCCGTCCTATAATATAAAGCGTTTTTGACACTACAGTAGTGTCAAAAACGCTTTTATATTATGGGACGGAGGAAGTAGTTGGTTTGGTGTTTGTGGAAAAAGATGGAATGTGTTCTTTTTATTAGAGATGCTACATCTAGAAACAGACTTTACGAAATCATGACCACATATGGATGTGTCAATTTATGATTGGAGATTAGGGGAAGAATGGCCCAAGGATGAAAATCAGGGAAGTGATTGGTGGGAGAGTGCTTGGTATCACCAATCCGTAGATATCATTTTTATTTTTACTGTGGTATTTGAGTGGGTCTTTTTGACCGTGTGACTGGAGGGCGTCTTTTAATTAATACAAACATATGAGAAAGTTACCTATGTTGTTGGTCGTGTGTGTTATGCTGGTGCTAAACGTGTCATAGGAAATTTACATATTTTTATCTTCCTTTTTTGTCAATGAAGGCCCATACCATCCAGTCACTTACCAAGGAACCCATTCATCGAGAGATCCCACCACGAAGCCTAGGACGCGCAACGGCCCAATCAATCTTGTATCCAATTCAAATTGAGGACCTCAGTTGAACGAGGGGATTTAAAATTTGTGAGCTTAATGAGTTGTGTCCGCTCCTTCTTCTCCTCTTTCCTCAACCGCGTGCGGGTCGGTGTAGGCTTGCCGATGTTCGAGGCGAAGGGTCTGCTGGTGGCTCCGTCGGGCGGACCAAATTGGGGCCTTTTGGTGGTCATGGGGATTTCTGTTTGCAGGGTGACAGTCCTGGCGGTGGGAGGCATGGTGCTCGTGGGCGGAGCACACGTCTCAAGTGTGTGATGGTAGCCATGGTGTAACAACCCGAGACTAATTCTCGATGTTCTTTCCTTAATTGTTATTGTAATGTTTGTTTTATACTATTTTTCCCTGTCATGTCATCATGCTTTAATTTTCACTTGCATTTTATTACAACTACAACCCAACTAAATCCAAATATATAAATTGCATAGATCTTTGGTGTGTTCAAAATGAGGGAAATGCACATGATGATTTCTGTATATAGCATATATCATAGCCTCTCAATATTATTTCAGGGTAAAATACATTCCATTAATTTGGAATCACTCACAACACATTTGCAGATTAATCCCACTCGTTTTCAAATATTTAAATTCTTGCTTTATTCTCCAAATACACCACCTCGAATTGTGGAGCTCTGAAATAATTCAAAGAGAAGAGATGCCAAATTTTAACTAATTTTGGATTTATTTGGCCCTCTAAATAAACATGTTTGCTTCTCATTCTTTTCCTATAAATAGGAAAAGAAAAATGGTGTCTTTCATTTTAAACCAGGCCGGTCCAACTCTCTTTCTCTCTCTTTTTCCCTTGCGCTAGAGCCGTCCCATTCACTAGTAGGGAAACCCCTTATAGGATTTTCCAGTAGCAACGTTTGGCCTAAAATAAGACGCGGCTGGTAATTTGATCAACTACCAGTGGAATCCAAGAAATAATGGACACTTCTACTGGTACATATCTAGTGGCATTCGGGCGAAAGAAATGTTGCTAGTGTTGTACACCTACGAAGGTATTCTACATCGAAACACCACCAACGTTTTGTTGGGAATGTAGCATGAAAATCAAAAAAATTCCTACGAAACACCCAAGATCTAATCTAGGAGATGCATAGCAATAAGAGGAGAGAGTGTGTCTACGTACCCTCATAGATCGTTAAGCGGTAGCGTGTATCACGCGATTGATGTAGTCGTACTCTTCACGATCCAATCGCGATCCAATCCGATCAAGCGTTGAACGGACGACACCTGGTGATGGTACAGGTAATGCGATGCTTTGACGTGAGAGCGATGATTGTTCTATTTGGAATTCTTCTTCTTCATCATCGATCATAGGATGGGTTGGAGGTCGGCAGCTTGGGATTAGCAGGGTGGAAGTCGTCTTCTATTCCATTTGATTTCATCCATAGTCAGATCCTGCTCTTCTATATGATGATTGTTATGTATTGATGTATTGAGATTGTTATGTTGCAGCATGTGGCGAGTGTAAGCCAGCTCCATATACTCATCTCTTCTTCACATGTATTGTGACGATTTCCAATCTTGCGAAGCGATCCGAAATGCGTTGCCATCCTTATCGAGGCCCTCGAGCTATCACGAGGATAGTACTGCATTTTGGGCGTGACATGTTGGTATCAGAGCAGTACCGACCTAGGAGCCCTCTTGATTAATCGAACTTGGCCATTGCCGAGTCTAAAAAAAAACTATATTTTGTATCTAGTTATATATCGAAGAGTAGAAATTATTTTTACTCCTCTTCCCTTCGTTGCTCTGGTGAGGAATCGTGGCGTAGGAGTTTTGATTATATCCCTCGTCTGACTCAAAAAAATTTAGGATCATACGGGTATTTTGGAACATGTACGATGTTGGTGTGACCGGAATTATGTTCTTGGTGCCTCCTGTTTGACTTGACTTTTGTTCGGGGGAGTTGAGCTCCAAGCATAGTTTTAAACAGCGAAGATAGCGTCCGCTATTGCATCCGCAATAGCGCTAGCGCAATAGCGACCGCTATCACTCAAATTAAATGTCATTACTTTTTGTTCATGTTCTAGTGATATAAACAAGAATCTAGTGTTTTTATAAAGCCGTTACTTGGACATAGCGCCCGCAATATCGCCCGCTATCCGCATTCCGCTACGCGGAACCATATCCGCTACCAGCCCGCTATCCGCTATTTAAAACCATGGCTCCAAGGGGTTCGTGTCACACTCGCTATTGTTCACTTTCCTTAGTATCTCAGGACAAAGATGTGAGAAATCGCTTTAATACTATTTGTGGTGAGAGGAGTCTGACGCCACCCACTACTGGGGTGTGCGATCAGATGTACTACCATATCTAGTGTCGTTGCAATTACAAGGGTCTGAGATAGATGAGTTTCGGAGGTCTCTGGTTATGTGTTGACGGATGTGATGCATTGGAGAGTAGTATCATGCTAGGAGTTGAGTGATGGATTTGATTCGTGTACCGTTCGACTAAATTGCATAACCGGAAGATTTCTGGACTTCTTAGGTGGAAATTCAAGTAGTTACCTAGGATTATCTTCCAACAGATGCATGATGAGGTTGGGATTCTACATGTAGTGGTTCGTTTGTTCACGATCTTTCTTACAGTGGTTCTCGTTGCGTCTTAAAGAGTCCTTGTAGCTTGCTACAATTCGGGGATGCTTCGTATGTCATGTACACTACCTTGTACATGATGGATACTGTAAGATCGAGCCTATGGGAGCCTTATCACAAAAATATCGAGCGAAATCTATGTTATGTATTTGTTTCCGGCTTAATTTGCAAGCCCGATCCTTTGTTTTGTTGGAGTATGGTAATTCGAATTGCTTCGATGCAAGTGTTGATTCCATACCTTTCCTAAATGGTTTTCTCATATTTATTTGGGAACACAAATTCTTTGATCAATCGTGTGTGTCATTGAAATTCTTTTCCATCCGGTGATTCCTCTTCAAGCCAGGTCAATCCAATCATAATCCATTTGCAAGATCTATCCTATTTTTTTCTTCCGAAGTTCTTTTCATCTGTCCTAAGTTGTCTTCTTCTTTTGCCCACCCTCCCACAATTTTTCTTCAAGGAGCCAGACATCCCGAATCAAGTTTTAATTTATTCATGTTAAGTCTCTTCATTCTTTTTCTTCCATGTTTCAATCCGGTGATTCTTTGTGAAGATTCTCATGTGCTAAGTTCATCACTCTTTGTTCTCGTTTTCTTCTCTAGTGAATTCAATTTAAGTTTTTGATGTCATCATATCCTCTTCATTCGTTATATCCTTTTCACATCGAAAGTTCTTATCCAAGCCTCTCGTGTTAATTCACCTCTGTCTATTCTATCCGGAGTGGCAAGATATCTGAGAAGATTCATTTCTTTTTCGAAATTTGTTCAAAGTTTTCAAGACTCTAATTTGTATTGGTGCAATATCTCTTTCTAAGCAATCGTTTCAACGGTGTTCTCTTAGAGTGGGCCCATAAACCACATGCTCTTCCCCAGGATCCTACCTGGCTTTTCTAATCTTTCCCGAAGATATTCTCAAGTTCTTTCAAGATCGCGTAAGAATGAATTCCATCAGCCATGTTCCTTCTCCAAGATCGTTTTGAATTTTGTTCATCTTATCTCAACCTTTCTATTCTTCATTGTCCGAAGTATCTCAGTAATTCTTGGTGGTGTTCTTCGTCATCGTTCTCAAGTTGGAAGGCCAAAGAGAGTTTCTCTTAAATCTTTATCCATTCTCATGAAGATTCATGGTTCAAGGTTGATGCAATCCTCTCGAATTTTTTTTCCATTCGTGGGAATTGCTTTTCTTGACTATCCGGAGCATTTTAGAGTTGTTTTTGTTCTCGTTCGTCTGAAGGCCATAATTTTCGAAGATTTCCTCGCTATCAGCTTTCATCTCTCATTCTCCAATTCGTCTAAATTGACGTCTCTTCGTTTGTTCGATATTTTTATTCATTCGTACCTAAATTCTTGGCGGTGGCTTGTTTAAGATTTGTGCTAGGCAGATCGTGATCTCTTTGTTCTCATGGTTATCCATTCATTTGAAGTATCCTCATTCATTTGGAACTTCTTACTGATGTTTCGTTGAAGACATTTTCAAGTTTGTGTTATCTCTCTTCATTTTTTTAAAGAAGAATAAGTGTTATTCAAATCTGTTGCTTGTCATCACTTTAACTTGATGAAGAATAAGCATAACACAATCCTTAATCTTTTTTCCTAGAGGTGATTTAATCCCTTCTTTCAGAGTTCTTCATGATATCAAATTCTCGATTCTAAGTTTTTCATCCATTCTTTTTTGAAGTTCCAAGTTTTCTCAAGTATCTTGTCTTAAGCTGCATTTAAATCTTTGCAAGCCTTCAATCTTCTTCTTTGCAACCTTCAATTCTTTCTATCATCCTTTAGATATGGAGTTGTTCCAAGAGGTTCTTCATGGTGGTTCATTAAGGATTTAATTCTTTCTCAGCATGTTCTTCAAGATTCTTGTTGGAGAATCTCAAGTATTCCTTGTCTGGTATTTCAATGTGCAATCCATTCTCCCTTTTGTTTTCTTTTAAGAAGGTGTTATAGCATTCTTGATTCCTAAGTAGTCTCGAAGAGAATTTGTCAAGAATGAGATATTTAAACCCATCATTTGTTTCTCGGAGTTATATTGGTATAGATCTCACCTAAAGATTTTCCTAAGGATTATTGCTATTATGGTGCTTATCAATGATCCAAGTATTCTTTTATCCTCTCGGTGAAACAAGTTTTCATCTCTTTGTTGATCTCAATAAAATCAATTGTTCCGATTAGTGGCAGATTTTCACCACATAATTTTGAGATGTTTTCCATAAGCTCACAACAAGCTTATTCTTTTTGTTGTTGATTTTCCAACAACTCCGTTTAATCCTTCTTTTTAAGGATGCTTTTCAAATTCAATTGTGGTAGAAGTTATCATTTTCTTCTCCGTTCTTTCATTCCAATGATCTAGCTTTTATTCATTTGTTTCGGAGGCGTTTTGATGTTTCTCTCTTCGAACCATCATCTCGTTTTGTCAAGATCATCATCTTATTCTTGCTTATCCATTTAACTGGGGTGTTGTGTACTCTTTTCAAGTTCATTTCATCTTATTAAGTTTTTTCCTCTCTTTTCAACCGGAATGATGTCCAAATTCTTTCCTTCTCATTCATTGTCTATCTCGGTTCAACCGGAGTGGTTTTGAATTCTTGCTTGTTCCTCGTGCCATTCTTCATCTCTTGGGAACTTCCAAGGATTGTTGGTTTCACTCGTTTGTCAAACAAGCAACCTAGTTTTACCTCTTCCACTTTCTCTACATATAATCATTCTAAGATCTCGGGACGAAATCTCTTTGTAGTAGGGGAGAGTTGTAACAGCCCGAGACCTATTCTTTGCATTATTATTATTATATTGGTTGCTCTAATTTGTTTTTGCATTGCATCATGTCATCAAGCCATTAAAATTTGGAACCAATTTTCTTAACTTCGATAAATAAATTGCATAGATCTTTCGAGCTATTTAAATTGAGGGAATTCACATGGTGATTTCTCTTTATAACATATCCTCCCAATATTATTAGGGAGTTATAACAAAACATCCCATTAATTTGGAATTAACCACAACCCACTTCCAATTTAAAGTTCCTTCCGTTTCCAAATATTTTAAATCATTGGTCTATCCTCCAAATTCCCCATTCCTAGTTGTGGAGCTTTTTACTAATTCAGAGAGGCCACATTCCAAATTCAGCTCAGTTTGTATTTTTTTGGTATTCCTAATAAATATTATGCTTCTGTTTCTTTTTTCTGTAAATAGAAAAGAGGAAAATCCTTATTCTTCTTTTTAAACCAACCAAACCAGTCGGCCCAAGGCCCAGCCGCGCCTCCTCTTAACCTAGCCCCGATCAATCCTCAGCTCTGTCCCCTCGATCCCTCCCGACAGCGCCGCCAGGAGCCCCGATGCCCATCTCCCTTATCTCTCACTGCCTCACCTCGCTCGCGCACCTTCAACCACAGGAGAGGAGCGCCTGCTTGCATCGGTCTCCTGCGCTCAGTCATTCAGGCGACCAGGAGCCTAAGCCTCCCTCACGCCCTTCCTTGTCCCTGCTCCACCAGTCCACCTCATCTCCCCTTCCCCTCGTGGCGTGACCAAGCTCCGCCCGTGCAGCCGCCTCGCCCAGCTCTCCCCGGCCGCCGCCATGCTCCGTGCCCCTAGTCTCCGTTGTCGCCTCGCACACACACACCACCTCCGTCTCGAGCAACCACAGCTGCCCTGCACCCTGTGCCGCCACCAGAATCCATGGAGCTCAGCAATGGCCCTCCGACATGGCTTCCTCCTTGCCTCGACAAGGACGAGCTCGGCCACGACCCACCTACACACGCCAAGGCTATTTCACCTTCTCTACCTTCGCGCCCGCGCCACCCTCGAGCTGCTGCCCCGCAGCTCTGTTGCCGGCCTGCCTCTGCCGCCTTGTCCGAGTCCTTCTACTGCGACCTTTGCCTGCCACCGGCACTTTAACCTCATCGGTGACCCGACCATCTCCCTTCTATCGCCTCCCCTGCCACCATAGCAGTCGCCCCCCGCGCTGCACGCCTGCCTCCTGCGTGCTCGCCCATTTCTCCTCAAGCTCGTCACCCCTCTATCTGCCCCCGCTTCTTCCCGAGGCCCTCATCTGTTGCTGGCCTCTAGAACCATCACTGCCATGGGCCCTGTCGGCAAGCCCATCATGGACACCCTCGATCTAAGCATCTCCACGAACCCACTTGTTGCTGCCTGTTGTCATGGACGCCAAGACCAGTAGCTCAACCACCATGTAGCCATCATAACCAGAGCCTTGTTGCACATGTCCATCGCTGTAGGTTTCGTCAAGTTCGACAACAACCACTAGTAGAGAAATGGCTAGCCACAACTCTTGTTCGTGGCGCATCGTTTGCAACCGACGCCAGCACTATATTTTTCAAATAGCACTGGCGTCGGCCATTTTAGTATGACATAGCTAGTTACTTAGTGCTGGCGTTGAACGTATGTGGAACGCCACTAGTATATGGCCTCCAATGTTGTGTCCAGGCGTAACTTACTGTTGGCGCAACAGATTTATACCACGCCGACAGTATTTCCTATATCTATGGTGTCGCTTTCGTCTGGACGCCATCAATATATTTTGTCTGCCACTTTTGTCGGTCAACTTTGGGTCCCACATAACACCGGCATGGCGTACTATGGCATGCCAGGAATATACATATTAGTGTTGGCGCTGCATTGTTTAGCAATGCCAGTAATAAAGTCGCATCACTATTCCGACGTGATAACCCTCGTGTATCCACCTAGTATATTCCCTTCTTCTTCCTCTTGCTCTTCCTCTTCCTCCTCTCTCTCCCCTCTTCATCTTGAGAAACCCAATTATTTTATCAAGATTCTTAATTAGGTAGTTAGATCGAGCTAGGTGATGCATTAATTAAGTTTGCTAGCCTCCACACACCCACTCTCTAAGCTAGCTAGCTCTCTCCTCCACCTATTTCCATTAAATTTTCCTTCACCCTGCATTAATGGTGCCCTCCAACCTACGTACAGTCGACTGGATTCTCGCACGATCGATCGAGGACTAGCTTGACTCGTGTCTCTTCTCTTTGAGGTGTTTGTGTTAATTACCTTTCTCATTATTTAATTTCACAAACACTTTCACAAGATCATTATTATACGGTTGATTAATTTCACAAACACTTTCTCATTATTTAACAAAAACTGTGTGCATGGTATCATACATGGTTGCATTATAATAACTGTGTGCAATGATATAATACATCTCACACACATCATATGTAAAAACCGTGTGCAAAGCATCACACACGTTTACGTTTTTTCAAACCGTGTGCAATAATAGGCAACATCACACACACATTTTTTGTAAAAACTGTTTCCGCAGCATCGCACACGTATTTCATTTTGATAACCGTTTCTGTTATCTTCCCTAATCACAAACAGTTCATAAGAACAAACTGTATGCGATGCGTGCTACTTCTTGAGCATGCGTTGGTTTTCCCTTGAAGAGGAAAGGGTGATGCAGCAAAGTAGATAAGTATTTCCCTCAGTTGTTGAGAACCAACGTATCAATCCAGTAGGAGATACAAGCAAGTCCCCAATAGATGTACCTACACAAATAATCAAACACTTGCACCCAACGCTATAAAGGGGCTGTAAATCCCTTCACGGTTACTTGCAAGGATGAGATCTGATAGAGATAGATAGATAGGTTTGCTAAAACGAAAAGTAAAACAAAAGTAAAAAGATTGCAGCTAAGTATTTTTGGTATTTTTGGTTTATAGATCTGAAAATATAATATGGAAAATAAACCCGGGGGCCATAGGTTTCACTAGAGGCTTCTCTCATGAAGGAAAATAATACGGTGGGTGAACAAATTACTGTCGAGCAATTGATAGAAAAGCGAATAATTATGAAGATATCCAAGGTAATGATTATGCATATAGGCATCACGTCCGTTGTCAAGTAGACCGAAATGATTCTGCATCTACTACTATTACTCCACACATCGACCGACTCTTGCCTGCATCTAGAGTATTAAGTTCATGAAGAACAGAGTAACGCATTAGGTAAGATGACATGATGTAGAGGGATAAACTCAAGCAATATGATGAAAACCCCATCTTTTTATCCTCGATGGCCACAATACAAATACGTGCCTCGCTACCCCTACTTTGTCACTGGGTGAGGACACCGCAAGATTGAACCCAAAACTAAGCACTTCTCCCATTGCAAGAATTACCAATCTAGTTGGCCAAACCAAACCAATAACTCGAAGAGACTTGCAAAGATATGAAATCATGCATATAAGAATTCAGAGAAGATTCAAATAATATTCATAGATAAGCTGAACATAAACCCACAATTCATCGGATCTCGACAAACACACCGCAAAAGAGTATTACATCGGATAGATCTCCATGAAGATCATGAAGAACATGGTATTGAAGAACAAAGAGAGAGAAGAAGCCATCTAGCTACTAGCTATGGACCCGAAGGTCTGTGGTGAACTACTCACGCATCATCGGAGGGGCAATGGAGTTGATGTAGATGCCCTCCGTGATCGATTCCCCCTCCGGCAGATTACCGGAAAAGGCTCCAAGATTGGATCTCATGGGAACAGAGGCTTCCGGCGGCGGAAAAGTATTTTCATGGCTCTTTTTGGTATGCAGGGAATATTTGGGAATTTATAGGCCGAAGAATAGGGTTAGGAGGGCTGCCGTGGGGCCACAAGCCAGGGGGGCGCCCCCCCCCCCTAGGGCGCGCCCTGGTGGCTTGTGACGCCACGGCAGGTCTCCTGCCTTCATCTCCAAGTCTTCTGGGTTGCTTCTGGTCCAAGAAAAATCATTCCAAAGATTTTATTCCGTTTGGACTCCGTTTAATATTCCTTATCTGCAATACTCAAAAACAAGGAAAAAACAGAAACTGGCACTAGGCTCTAGATTAATAGGTTAGTCCCAAAAATAATATAAAATAGCATATTAATGCATATAAAACATCCAAAACATATAATATAATAGCATGGAACAATCAAAAATTATAGATATGTTGGAGACGTATCAAGCATCCCCAAGCTTAATTTCTGCTCGTCCTCGAGTAGGTAAATGATAAAAACAGAATTTTTGATGTGGAATGCTACCTAACATATTTATCCATGTAATATTCTTTATTGTGGCATGAATATTCAGATTAATAAGATTCAAAACAAAAGTCTAATATTGACATAAAAACAGTAATACTTCGAGCATACCAACATGGTAATTGTGTCCTTTCGAAATAACACGGCCTTAGAAAGTTATCCCTACAAAATCATATGGTCTGGCTATGCTCCATCTTCCCCACACAAAGTATCTAAATCATGCACAACCCCGATGAAAATCCAAGCAATTGTTTCACACTTTTTATGTTCTCAAACCTTTTCAACTCTCACGCAATACATGAGCGTGAGCCAAGGATATAGCACTATAGGTGGAATAGAATATGGTGGAGGTTGCAAGGAAAAAGGAGAAGATAGTCTCACATCAACTAGGCGTATCAACGGGCTATGGAGATGCCCATCAATAGATATCAATGTGAGTGAGTAGGGATTGCCATGCAACAGATGCACTAGAGCTATAAGTGTATGAAAGCTCAAAAAAGAAAACTAAGTGGTTGTGCATAAGATGGAAAATTCCACTAGTTATATGAAAGTGACAAAATAGGAGACTCTCTATCATGAAGATCATGGTGCTACTTTGAAGCACAAGTGTGGAAAAAGATAGTAGCATTGTCCCTTCTCTCTTTCTCTCATTTTTTTTGGTGGGCATCTTTGGCCTCTTTTTTTTATTTGGGCTTCGCTGGCCTCTTTTATTATTTGTAAAGTCCGGAGACTCATCCCAACTTTTGAGGGATTCATAGCTTCCATCATCCTTTTCTCTCACGGGACAAATGCTCTAATAATGAAAATCATCACACTTTTATTTACTTACAACTCAAAAATTACAACTCGATACCTAGAACAAAATATGACTCTATATGCAATATGAAAGTGATGGTGCATGTCATGAAAAACGGAACGGTGGAATTTGCATGGCAATATATCTCGGAATGGCTATGGAAATGCCATAATAGGTAGGTATGGTGGCTGTTTTGAGGAAAGTATATGGTGGCTGTTTTGACGAAGGTGGGTTTAATGCACCGGCGAAAGTTGCGCGGCACTAGAGAGGCTAGCAAAGGTGGAAGGGTGAGAGTGCGTATAATCCATGGACTCAACATTAGTCATAAAGAACTCACATACTTATTGCAAAAGTCTATTAGTTATCGAAACAAAGCATTGGACGGATGCTCCTAGGGGAGAGGTTGGTAGGAGTTAACCATCGCGTGCTCCCGACCCTCACACAAAGGTTGAGAATCATTAAACAAATCATGCTCCGACTTCGTTACATAACGGTTCACCATACGTGCATGCTACGGGAATCACAAACTTTAACACAAGTATTTCTTCCAATTCACAACTACTCACTAGCATGAATCTCATATTACCATCTTCATATCTCAAAACTATATGCAAAGAATCAAACTTCTCATAGTATTCAATGCACTTAATATGAAAGTTTTTATTATATCCCTCTTGGATGCCCATTATATTAGGACTAAATTCATAACCTAAACCAATTACCATGCTGTTTAAAGACTCTCGAAATAATATAAGTGAGGTACGAGAGTTCAATAATTTCTATAAAATAAAACACCACCGTGCTCTAAAAAGATATAAGTGAAGTACTAGAGCAACATTGCCTAGCTCAAAAGATATAAGTGAAGCACATAGAGTATTCTAATAAATTCACGATTAAATGTGTATCCCCCTCAAAAGATGTGTGCAGCAAGGATGATTGTGTCAAACTAAAAAGCAAAGACTCATATCATACAAGACGCTCCAAGCAAAACACATATCATCTGGTGAATAAAAATATAACCTCAAGTAAATTTACCGATGGATTGATGACGAAAGAGGGGATGCCTTCCGGGGCATCCGCAAGCTTAGGCTTTTTGGTATCCTTGAATATGGCTTGGGGTGCCTTGGGCATCCCCAAGCTTAGGCTCTTGCCACTCCTTATTCCATAGTCCATCAAATCTTTACCCAAAACTTGAAAACTTCACAACACAAAACTCAACAGAAAACTCATGAGATCCGTTAGTATAAGAAAAATAAATCACCACTTTAGGTACTGTTGTGAACTCATTCTTTATTTATATTGGTGTAATATCTACTGTATTCCAACTTCTCCATGGTTCATACCCCCCGATACAACCCATAGATTCATCAAAATAAGCAAACAACACAAAGAAAACAGAATCTGTCTAAAACAGAACAGTGTGTAGAAATCTATAGACTTCGAATATTTATGTAACTCCAAAAATTCTGAAAAATTAGGAAAATCAGGAAAATTTGTATATAAATATTATGTAAAAATTTCAGGTCAAAATCACGTTCCAGTGAATTTACAAAATTCCTGGACTGAGAGCAAAAGTTTCTGTTTTTCAGCAAAATCAAATCACAAACACCGTAGACCATCCCAAAGGTCTTACTTGGCTCAAACACTAATTTAAACAAGAAAACACAATTACTACAGAGTTAATAATGTGCAAAACACTCAAAAACAGAAGCAAAAACAAAAGCATAAAAATAAAATTGGGTTGCCTCCCAACAAGCGCTATTGTTTAACGCCCCTAGCTAGGCATAATGATTTCAATGATGCTCACATAAAAGGTAGTAATTGAAATATGCAAGAAAGCATCATGAATCTCATGAAAAACACATTTAAGTCTAACCCACTTCCTATGCATAGGGGTTTTGTGAGCAAACAATTTATGGGAACAAGAATCAACTAGCATAGGAAGGCAAAACAAGCATAACTTCAAAACTTTAAACACATAGAGAGGAAACTTGATATTATTGCAATTCCTACAAGCATATGTTCCTCCCTCATAATAAATTTCAGTAGCATCATGAAAGAATTCAACAATATAACTATCATATAAAATTTTCTCTTCATGATCCACATGCATGCAAAGTTGACACTCTCCCAAAATAGTGGGATTATCATTAACTAAAGTCATGACCTCTCCAAACCCACTTTTATAAAAAATTTCATAAGATTGAACACTCTCCAAAATAGTGGGATGAATAATGCCTAAAGTTGATACTCTTCCAAACCCACTTTCAATATCATATTCATCATGAGTATTAAATAAATTATCGAGATCATAAGAAGCATTATCACCCCAATCATGATCATTGCAATAAGTAGTGGTCATGGCAAACTCATCAAATATAGCATCCCCAAGCTTGTGGGTTTGCATATCATTAGCACAATAGATATTAATAGAATTTATAACAATATCATTGCAATCATTCTTTTCATTCAAGGGAACATCTTGAATCACTTCATCACAATTTTTAGATTCAAGAATCTCAAGCAAAACTTCATAGAGATAATCAAGTACACTCAACTCACTAGCAATTGGTTCAACATAATTTGACTTCTCCCATTGCAAGAATTACCAATCTAGTTGGCCAAACCAAACCAATAACTCGAACAGACTTGCAAAGATATGAAATCATGCATATAAGAATTCAGAGAAGATTCAAATAATATTCATAGATAAGCTGAACATAAACCCACAATTCATCGGATCTCGACAAACACACCGCAAAAGAGTATTACATCGGATAGATCTCCATGAAGATCATGAAGAACATGGTATTGAAGAACAAAGAGAGAAGAAGCCATCTAGCTACTAGCTATGGACCCGAAGGTCTGTGGTGAACTACTCACGCATCATCGGAGGGGCAATGGAGTTGATGTAGATGCCCTCCGTGATCGATTCCCCCTCCGGCAGATTACCGGAAAAGGCTCCAAGATTGGATCTCACGGGAACAGAGGCTTCCGGCGGCGGAAAAGTATTTTCGTGGCTCTTTTTGGTATCCAGGGAATATTTGGAAATTTATAGGCTGAAGAATGGGGTTAGGAGGGCTGCCGTGGGGCCACAAGCCAGGGGGGCGCCCCCCCTAGGGCGCGCCCTGGTGGCTTGTGACGCCACGGCAGGTCTCCTGCATTCATCTCCAAGTCTTCTGGGTTGCTTCTGGTCCAAGAAAAATCATTCCGAAGATTTTATTCCGTTTGGACTCCGTTTAATATTCCTTATCTGCAATACTCAAAAACAAGGAAAAAACAGAAACTGGCACTAGGCTCTAGATTAATAGGTTAGTCCCAAAAATAATATAAAATAGCATATTAATGCATATAAAACAACCAAAACAGATAATATAATAGCATGGAACAATCAAAAATTATAGATACGTTGGAGACGTATCAATGCGTCACACACTCAACTATTTTTTGAATCGTATTTTATGGGTCCTCCATCGCACACAGTTCGCGTCATTGGCGACAGAGCTATAACTAACCCGTTTGCAATTCGTGCATCGCACACAGTTTGGTCGAAGGGTCTTTGATTGATGTGTCATATTTGGACCATCCCGCAGTAGTGCAAGGAGACGGCCAAGGGCAAAAACATCATCATAACCGCCGAGACAAAGAAGGAAAAAACCGTGTCAAAAATAAAAGATGATTATTGCCCCCCAGCTTGCTTCAAGCTCGACGAGGATGAGCTTCATCAACTTTTCAAGTGCCTTGACGACATCAAAGTTCCTTATGGTTAGTAGGGGCTCATGGCAGATATCTTGACACAAAAAGTAAAGGTTTTGGCAACATGAAGTCCCATGATTATCATGAGATGATGACACAATTACTTCCGATAGCTCTCAGAGGGATAATGAATGATCACGTCCGCGACACACTTTTTGACTTCTGCAACATTTTCGACGTTCTCTCTCAAAAGTCGATCAGTGTGGGACATCTCACACGACTACAAGAGGAGATTATCACAATACTATGTGATCTTGAGATATATTTCCCACCGTCATTCTTTGATATGATGGTGCATCTCCTAGTTCATATTGTTTCTGAGGTTAAAGACCTTGGACCGACATTTTTGCATACCATGTTCCCGTTTGAACCGATGAATGGAAGTGTGAAGGGATACGTTCGTAACAAGGCCCGTCCGGATGGAAGCATTGTCCAGGACTAACTGACCGAAGAGTGCATATCATTATGCAATAATTATATAGATGATGACCGCCGTTGAGAGGATTGTCAAACGACGTCGCACTTGATTTGTGTACTTCATTATTCATGTACTAATTTTATGTACTTTTCATTGTGTAATACTTCACACTTTTGTGTACTTCATTTGTGTGTACCTCCTAAATTGTATTATTATACTTTGATCCACACTTCTTATGTAATATGCATTTTCACACGCCATCTATAATTAGAGCAGTCCTAACAAAACACAAATTACTACTGGTGTTGGCCACGGCATTGGCGCCAGCACTAACAACCAACCGGCACTTTAGCTATATTGTTGTGAGAAGCACTCATTTTCAGCCTTCTCCTCCGCCCCCTTCTCCCCCCTGCCGCTGGACACTGTTCCCTGGCATTCCCCGCCCAGCCGTGCTCCCACCCTGCGCCAGCTGTGCCGCCACGATGCCAGCCGTTCCCCAGGCCCACCTGCTCATCGAAGAGCCTCTCCGGACGGCGAGCTCGCCCTCGTCATGTTCGGCCATTCTCGTCCTCCGTCGTCCTGTCCGGCCGCCCTGTCTAGCCCGCACCCCCACCCCATCGCGTAGTCTTCATGGGTCTCCCCCCTCGCGCCCTCGTGACAGCCGCCCCCCCTCTCGATCCGGACGGTAAAAAACTTCCTCTAACCATTTAATGAAATGAATTATATGTTTATTTGTGAATTGATGAAATGCCTTATATATCTGTTGCATCGTGTGTTCTTGCAAATTATCTCGCGCTATGTTTCTTTTTGCAGGGAATGTCGAGAGAGTTGCCAATGTTTTGGCGAAACGTGGATTGATTTCCATTCCATCAAATTTCTGGCACTCAATATGTCCTTTTTTACCAATGGTCATGTCGATTTTTTCTGTTGATTTTTCATTCTATGAATGCAGCACAAAATGGAAGAATGACCGTACTGTTCCGACACAGGGGGTATGTGCGACGATACTCACCTTGCCAATAATAAATGCTTCTCCATCACGCTACAATGTGACTACAAATATCATACGGTAAACAATCTTAATATTGCTGGCAAATATAATTTTCTATTTTTCCTTTAAAGTGTAATTTATGTTTCTTATTTGTAAAATAATGTGTCCCTTGCTACGCAAGATGTTTTCTCCTAGACAAGTTTTTTGTCCGCTACCTGGAAGAGGTGATTCAGGTGACTGCTTACCTCAAGACGAAAGATGTTTCCAATTTCAAATGTACAATCTATAATTAGGTAGATCACACATATTTTGATTGTGCTAATTGGAAAGGATTGACCAAAGCCTACTGATTTGAGCCTGGTATGAAAATAACATTTGATATCGGCACCTATTCTCTAAGTGATGAAGACATATGGGTGGATTTAGACTTGATGCCCATTCTTCCTCCGTGTAAGTTTTGTAAATAGACATTTAAATAACATTTAGATTACACTCCGAAATAGATGTTATTCAACCATAACTTATCTTCTATATTTAAAATTGACATCTTATTTTCTATCTCCAAGAAACATACGGAACATAGTAGACAACACCTACTACACTGCTCGTAGTATGCTTACTTGGCAGGAAAAATGTTACCTTGTGTTCTTTATTGCTAACATTGTGTCCCTTAAGGGCATTTATGGATCTGGTCCAAATGATGCACGATACCTGCCACTAGTCCACACCTTGAACAAAGGCAACATTTGTAGAAAGTGCATGGTAAGAGTTTCGACTCACTGGTGCAGCGACGTGCTATGCAAACTGTTTTTAACCCCTTTCCGCGACGTAGTTCCAAACCATCGCCTTGCATGTGTGGGCGATAGGGGGGTCCATCCCACACGACACCGCAAACCCGCCGGCGATGGTGGCCAACGAACGCAAACGATCTTCAAATATAATCGTGTGCGGTGCAGGAACAAATCGCACACATAATCTTTTGGGCGTACGTGTGGGATTTGGGATCAATCACACACGTCCAAGACGAGTGAAACGCGTCTAATTGCTCATGGAAAACAAACGGAGTTTGACCTTTGACCGTTTGCGAAACGTTACCTAATCCACACCGGCCATTGTAGACACTGTGTGTGATATCTTCATCATCGCACACGAGATTTCTCTGGGAACCATGTACCATGTATAACATCATCGGGCACGTTTCCCGAAAAATGTATGCGTGGGATTGTCTTTGCATCGGGCACGGTTTCATGTTGGCTCACGTGTGAGATACGGTGCTATCGCAAACGATTGAGTAGCTCCTACGCAGACGTACAAGTGTTGGAAACCGTTTACGATTTCTTATGTATCACCGACGTTTTAGATTATATCTCGTGTGCTTTTCCTGTGGATCACAGGCAGTTGCGCTATGAGTTGCGTGTGCTTTCTGTTCTGGACCGCACACACTTAGTTGCTTGAACCGTGTGCGCTGAACTTTCCAGGTTATTGTAAAATATCGCATTTAATTCACCCTGCAAATAGCAAATTGGCCACAATATGCAATCGACAAATAGTGTTCACATGAAGAACATTCATCATAATTCGCCACAATATGCAATTGAATGAATAGTATCCACAAGCAGAGGATTCATCATAATTCATGACAATATGCAATTGCGAAAATGCTAGCTAAATTCCACAGCTGCTAAACTGACATATTCAGTACATAATCATAGTGTACGAAATACGAAGACATGATCACATGGAAAATAATGCATCCATGTGCATATGTTTAGCTGATAACACTATATGAATGCATACTTATTTTTAGGAGATTTGAATCCGAAAATCTTCGACGTCTTTAGAGGGCTTGATATAGTATTTCATAAAGGTGCTGATAAATTTCCTAACAGACAACAATTCATCAGCGGCGAGCGGTTCAGAAGTCATCGTTCCGAAGATCAGCTGCATGACTTTTAGATCAGAATGTGACATACCTGTGGAGTAGAAGATAGTAATTAAGAAGCAGACTTACTGGTCTTATCCTGTGAGCATCAACACCACATTCAGCATGTCTGCATAGGTTCATCATGTGTGCACAAACGTAGTATCCACATAGGCTGGTACCTTGTTGTTGCTGAGGGCACTAATTTTTTTTGTAAAGTATTAGTCATGTATTTGCCCTGTTAGGGACAACCTAACCGGTGTAAGTTTTTTTTCTATGGAGAGAAATAGAAAGAGGTTTACTTAGAAACATTAACATCTGACTAGCATTTTCTGAATATAATGGATTTCGTTGTCTTACCGTAGAAACGATCAAGTGCTGCAGAGGTAGTTGGCGGTCGAACCTTACCCCCCTAAAGTAATGTTCTTTGACAATACACTGCAAATGAAGATGAATTTTTGCACACTCAATTCTGGAACCAGATAGGAACACAACGCATTAACATCAAAGAATTCAATACCTATCCATGAAATCCTGAAGATGACTCAAATTCTGAGGCACATTTGACTCTCTGAGAGAATCCATGTAGTAAACCGTGTTGCGTTTTGGAACAATGACCACCAAGATCCAGTGACCTCTACAGTTTAAGAAAACCATGAACGTACGAAATATGTCAAAAACTGAAAGACGATCAATGTATGCGTGGTTGTATATTTAACTTACTCTTCATAATATGGCGACATGAAGAATTCTCCTATCTGTAAGTCGAACAAGATCTTGGCGACATAATCAATGGAAGCCGTGCGTGAGTCATTATCATGTAACAAAACGCCGTTTGCTAAATCAGGATCTATGAAATACGCATGCACCCTTGATGTTCTCTGCGTCGTCAATCCCCTGAGAGGAATACAGTACAATTAGCTTTTTTGTCATTTACAGCCTTGTATGGAGAAGTTTATCAGAGTTTGTGAAGTACTTACAACATCAAGCATTTGACAAGAGTGGCAGCAAGCTCATCGAAGTTGAAGAAGAGATGAAAGTCCTCGAATTCCACACTGATGGTACCTGGAACGTGAGAGAAATGCCAGTTGTCGTACTGCAATTCCACAATGTTATGATCTTCTCCTTTTGACATTATGTCCATGCAATATTTATGTAACTTATGACAACTGGAACTGCACTCATCAAAGTATTCGCCAACAAGAAATGGCTAGCCATGCTTGTACTTGCGTGCTTCAAATGGGTCTTCATCAGAACCGGGATTACATGGGTCTTCATCGTCCATGCCTTGGTTCTGCTCGAAGAGTCTTTTCTGCTTGAAGAGTCTTTTCTGCTCGAAGAGTCTTCATAGTAGGATGCTCTGGTACTCGACCCTCCTCTGTTTCTGTCATGTGTAATAACAAATTGCCAATTTTACCAGGAAGCTAAACATAAATGCAACATTCTTTGTAGTACAGGACGCACATCGGCAGTGTTTGAATCAAAACAAATTAATAGTGACAGCTATGTACATTCTGCTGTCAAACATTCCAATCTGTTAAAAACTATTGTCTTGCACCATGTTTTTTTCACTAAGTCTAAGAATCTGTTTATTTCAGACATGTTTCTGTGCATTATTAGACCTTGCTCGTGCTGAATGAAATGAAGTGCTTCATGTGTACTACCTTGCAGTAAATTTTCATGCAATGATAACTCATGTCGCATATAGTTTTCTTGCTGATAATATGCCTTCAGTTTAAAACTATGACAATGTCTTAATCACATCCAGAATCAAATAGCAGACGGGAAGTCTGAATCACACCTAATATAACAAATGATCTCTAACAACGAGAGTTAGGCTTACCTTCTTTGCACGTCGCAGAAACTTCCTCCCACTGTACCCAGATTCAAAAGCTCGTAACTTCACGGATTGAAATTGATGTTGACCATGAATAGGCAGGTCTTCAGCTACCCCTCTCCATTAGTTGGAAGTGATTGTCCTAGGGAGCTACAAGAGAAAGAAATGGCGCAAATGGACCTGTCGCTTTAAAATCCCCAATTCCAAAACAAAACCCTAAGCCTAGTTGAGCCAGAGAGAAGAGAGACGAATACCTGGCTGGTGAGAGTTTCGTCGTCGTCAGAGATACCGCTTGAGGGGTCACTCGAGGAGACCATGGCGTGTCCGCCGCGGTCGGATGCTGGAGGGAGAGATGTGGGCGGCGGCGCGCGGGGGGGGGGGGGGGGGGGTGGGAGGGGTTGGAGGGGTTGCAGGGGAAATGTGGCCCTTTGGCGGGGGGGAGGAGAGGGGGGAGGCAGATATTTCATCGGTTGGCGAAATTTTTCACTCGTTGCAGGGAATCTTGGCACGCAAAGTTTCATCATACACGGTCTTTCAACTTTTATCATATGCGATGATACAGAACATACAAAAATTCGCCCCTCCCCACGTATTCCCTGGTTATAGTGCACATCCACGTCATTGCATAATGTAACATCAACTGCTAACTTGGGTATAGCAAATAGCGGACACACATAGCTCACAGTTACTAAACCGAGCAAGTTCACTAAATAATCAAGCTGCTTGAACTAGACATAGCTCTTACAAAAGACCGGCTCTCTGAACAAAGGCTATTAGTACTACGCATAATTTTAACAAAGAGGCCGACGAGCAGCCGCCCTATGCCTCGCCACTGTTCGATGAGATGTCGACGACTTGTCCGGGTGACATTCCGCCGGTGCTGGACCCCGCCTCCCCCAGGCTGACTTCGACCGCGGCGAAGTGCTCATCCTCGGCATTGTCGTCGTTATCGGCGTCGCCCTCATCTTCGTAGTACTCGTAGTAGTGGTGCCGCCATAGCTCGCGTTGGTACTCCATCGCTGATTCCTCGATGGACAGGTGCTTCTCGACCTCCTCCTGAGCCACGTGCAACTCCTCCCAGCACTCGGCGCTCTCGGACGGCTCCCGCATCTCCAGCTCTCGCTCGGAGATCTCGTGCAGAAGGGGCTCCATGGCCTCCGCCGCCGCATCGTCGACATTCATCTCGGCATCTGCAGCAGCCGCCTCTTCGGACGTGTGGTACATGCTGGATTCTGGCGAAGCTTGGAGTAGCTTGGCATGGGCGTTCTCGGTGATATAGGCCTGGATGGCCTTGACCCGGGCCATGGCGGCCTCCGCGGCACGACATGCTGCTCGAGCGCTCTTGGCATTTGTAGTCGCCGTCGTAGCGGCTGCAGCTGCCGTATTCGCGGCTACAGATGCCCTTTTGGGTGCCGCAGAGGCCCTGTCGGCCGTCGTAGAGGCCCTTTCGGCAGATGCGGCCGCGCTTAAGGCGGATGCTGCTGCGCTCTCGGTCGAGGCAGCCACGTTCTCGGAAGAGGCGGGAGCGCTCGGGGGCCGAGGGGGCGGTCGTACGCACCCTTACGAAGCATTCCCACGGCGTCATTCTTTGCACAGAGGGTTTGTTGGGGAATGGGGGTCGAGGGTGAACGGAATCCGAGCTAGACGAAGCCGACAAAGCTTCCCTCGTAAGACATAAATAGATCCATGAATTTTCATCGCAAACTCTTTCCGTATGGAACCGTGTGTACGCGGTTCACTTTTTGTATCGAACTGTAAAACTATTTTTGGGTACAGCGGTAACGGATATTGTTTTATTTGCAAGAAAAGATCCCTACCGTCAAAATCCACTAACAACATCCTAAAATTAGGAAATATTCGGGGTACAATTGGCATTTTCATGCATTAAGTTAGTTTCTACAAATTTTACGGCCATAATTCAAAATTGTAACACACGAACATGCAAGATGAAGCAAAAACTGCTGGAAAAATCATATTTATGCACTACTTGCTTCCCAATATATGACGCTTGCAATAAATTTTAAGGAGTTCCAAACATCTTGGGTAACGGTTTGGACACATGTGCACGCATTGGGAATCTAGGTTTTAAAATTCAAAAAATGAAAAAAATGCTCTGAAGTACATGATAATAATCTGCATGATTTCCCGACATGGGGCAAAGATGTCGTGGTCAAAGTAACGGCTTGTTCGAGATAAGCTTTGAGACATGCCTCTCACAAAACGTAGCATCACATGAAGGGGCGCGGTTCCGAGAGGGGACATGAGCCTTGTTTGATGACGAGCCGCTAATCATTGTCTCATTTGGCCTACCTTTTTTGATTTCGTTACAATGCATGAATACGTCCGGCAACCTGAAATTTGGACATTTTCGGGGTTCAATGAGCATTTTTGTACATGAAGTTAGTTTCTAGATATCTAGTGGCCATAATTCAAAACTAAAACACATGGACATGTTCAAGATGAAGCAAAAACCGCAGGAAAAAATCATTTTTATATATGTACTAGTGCTTCCGTCTATATGCCACGTGCAATAAATTTGAAGGAGTTCCAGACATCTTGAGTAACGGTTTGTACACAAGCATTGAGAATAATATAGGTTTTTAAATTCAAAAAATAAATAAAAATGCTATGAAGTACATGAAAATCAGCATGATTTCCCGACATGGGGCCAAGATGTCGTGGTCAAAGTGATGGCTTTTTCGAGATAAGCTTTGACACATGCCTCTCACAAACCGGAGCACCACGCGCATGCTTGTATATATAGTTCTGAGAGGGGGCGTGGGGTGTTGTGTGATGACGAAACGGATCGCTACCTCATTCGGCCTAGTTTTTTTTCATTGATGCAATGTACGAATATGACCGTTATCCTAAAATTTGAAAAAAATACGTCATTCAATTGGCATTTTTATACATGAAGTTAGTTTCCAGAAATTTAATGGCCATAGTTCAAAACTGAAATAGATGAACAAGCAAGATAAAGCAAGAACGGCTGGAAAATCATATTTATGTACTACTTGCTTCCGTATATATACCACATGTAATAAATTTGAAGGAGTTCCAAACATCTTGAGTGACGGTTTTGACACAAAAGCATTGGGAATCTAGGTTTTTAAAGTCAAAAGTTGAAAAATGCGCCGAAGTACATGAAAATATGCATGATTTCCGCACATGGGGGCCAAGATATCGTGATCAAAGTAACGGCTTGTTCGAGATAATCTTTGATGCATGCATGGTTTACTGTTACCCGCGTCCCCATGGGTAATTACTCTATTAGGGCACGGGTGCGAGCTTGAATGCCCATCTGGAAGTTGGTGGGTCAAATACCTTACGTACCGAGCGTGCAGGACGGGGATGAGGATGGGATAGCATTACCCGGCTTACACATGAATTGAAGTACTTACATGTGAGCTCTGAAATTAGTAGACCCCACGTAATTTGGGGCCTCGGTCACCCAAATTTACACACATCCCATCCCTCTGGCCCAAAATTCCCTAAGAAATCCCAAACCTAGCCACAACATATTGTTTATTGCGTTGAAATACTATTTTTTGTACTGAAATACGTGAAGGTTGTTCTTAAATGAATGTGTGAGTTTCCCCATGGTAATAAAGAACTCGGTGGGGACATGGATGGGAAACTTTTTATCCCCGCGCACGAGTATGTAGACGGGGACGGGGATGGGAGGGCGGTGATTGGGACGGAGATGAGCCTCCAATACACGCCTAAGAAATCCCCAGCTTTAGACACAAGCATCTCACCAAACGGAGCATCACACGAAGGCGCGTGGTTCCAAGGGGGAACGTGGGGGCATGTGTGATGACAAACCGCCAGTCACTGTCTCATTCGACCTAGTTTTGTTTCATCGATACAATGCATGAATACGACCGGCATCCTATTTTTTTTCAAAAATGGCGTTCTATTGGAAATTTTATACATTAAGTTAGTTTATAGAAATTTAATGGCCATATTTCAAAACTGAAACACATGAACAAGCTAGATGAAGCAAAAACCGCCCGAAACTCATATTTATGTACTACTTGCTTACATATGTATGTCACGTGCAATAAATTTGAAGGAGTTCCAAACATCTTGAGTGACGGTTTGGACATAAAAGCATTAAGAATCTAGGTTCTAAATTCAAAAATAATGATAAAAATTCTCTGAATTCTGAAGTACATGATAATATGCATGATTTCCCGCCATGGGGCCAAGATGTCGTGGTTACTGCTCTCGGACTTGCTTCCGTAACACAAATGACAGGCATGCATTACATTTGGATAAAAAATGTAAATATTTGGCAAAACAAACAGGTCCCACATGATTGGCGCCCTGTTTCGCGTTTTGAGTTTTGGAAACCAATTTTCGCGGTCTATTAATCACACGCGGTCATGCATTGGGAACCGTCGGTGATGTTAATTCACACACGGTTGTTGAGTAGGAAATCGTGTGCAATCACTGCTGGCGTCGATCAAGATTCCAGCCGCCTATAAATGCTGCCCCTTGAGACGTCATCCTTCCTGCATTCTCTCGTCTCTCTATCCCACCCCTTGCACAAAACTCTGCCATGGCGCGGCCGGTCTGTGCACAAGCAAAGGAGGAGGCACCACCCCGCGAGGACATGGCGAAATGCAGCGATGAGGAGGACCCCTTCGCGCCCCCAGACGAGGTCGCGCCAGACCCCCCAACTGAAGATTGGTTTTGGGGCCAGTAAGATCTGGCTTTGTGGAAGGCGCTGCCGCCGGCTAAGAGAGCCAGGCAGGTGGCGTTCAAGAAGGAGCGGGCTGAGGACCGCGCCAGGAACCTTGCGGCCTGGAATGCCCTTAGTGCCGCAAGGGAAAAGGAGGAGCTGGAGCTTTGGTGGCGGGCAAGTTCACGAGCGGTGGAGGTGTACGAAGATGGCCGGTACCACCCAAGGAAAGCCAGAGGAGCTAGGCGCTTCACCGCTGCGTGGGCGTGGGCCGATAAGCTCGAGCGTGCCACCGCCAAAGAGCTCTATTGGGCACCCACTGAACTGTCCTGCATGGTCACGCGCCTCCGCCAACAAGAGGCTGATCGACAAGTCGAGCACTGCGAGGCGGAGGAGGCGGCGAACTCCCTCCGCGTTGGGAAGCCACTGCGCACCAGGGAGCTGCTGGCGAGAGGCTGCCATTTTACTGCTCCCCGCTCCAGGAGGGGTTATTATTAGTTTAGTTTTTATTCATTGTATGTATTAGTTAAGTACTATTATCACGTATATGTGATGATATATGCTGTATATGTATCATGTCTTCAATGAGCTATTCAACAATTAATATATATTATTAGTTTCACATTTCTATCTGTTTTCATACTAATTTTCTCACTCTAACCGTTAGCCTTTTACACATATTGAAACATAACAATAGAACATAAATCATTCATACATCGAAACATATCAATATTGTGATTGTTGTCCAGACATTGGGATCGACTTCTTAAGGATTCAACAAAATAAAACGCGTCCATGACTACACCCTAACCTATGGAAGCTCTTGGGTGTGCCTAAACTCGGTCAGGCGTTCGTCCATGCGGTTTACACGCTCGCGGTATAGTTGTAGCGCGATCTCGAGCTCCAAGCTAGCTATTTCGTCAGAGATTACCATCTCGAGGATGCTACGACCATTTTCTTCTACTGCTCCCCGCTGGACACCTGGGCCAAGGAGGCGCTCGAGCCTACCGACGAGCCCGTTAGCATCGAGGGGGGCGCGGACAAGGCGAACGGCGCGACCCATGCAATCGGCGCGGCCTGCGTCCGGTGTAAGGACAGTGCGGCCGGGCTCTGGTGCAACTACGGCGCAGATGGCCGCTGCCCATTCTTGGCGAGAAATAGGGCTACTCACGTGCCTTGGACATCGCTGCAACGTCATGGCGGGTGGGATAGCAGGCAAGCGGGGATGGAACCGCTCTTGCTCTGCCGCGCGCCGCGCCTCTCGCTCTGTGGCCCTCCATCGGTCTTGCTGTGCGGCGCGCCTTGCCCTCTCGGCGCGGACGCGCATGTTTTGCTCTACGGAGCACCACCGATGATCTTCTTGTGCGGCATTCTGCAACCTCTGGGCGGTGAGGCGGCTATGTTGCTCGGCAGCGCTGCCGCGCCCTGCGCCAAGGGTCTGCTCAACCCTTGCGATGACGCGCAGCACAGCGTTGTCCGGCGCGTCGCCGGACACGCCATCGGCCTCGACAGGCCGTTGTGCCTGCACCGGATCGTTTTCGTCAGCGAGGAGGTTGATGGCAGAGGTGGCGCTTTGTCGGGTTGGCATGCTTCGTAGATGGGCTAGGCTGCACTAGGTGTGCATCCGCGTGTGACGCGCGCAGGCTCTTATGCTCATTCGCTTCTAGCGGGAAAGCGATGGGGAAGCTTGCGCGGGAACATGCGCAGTTCCACGCGGGAACGTGGCCAAAAGAAACGCCGGTACGGTGCCGAAGCGTGCACTGGAATCCTCGGGCAAAAACGTGGTGACAAGACGTGAGAGAGGAAGAAGAGGTGATGCACAGTCAGACTGGTAATAATAATAAAACATCTGCGATATTAATACGGGCAAACGGCACTTCCGTACATACCGTCGGTAATGTTTTCATCAATTGCTGACAATTTTTTGGCAACAACCGTCTGCCCACAACACACACAACTTGTCCGGATGAATCGTTTCGGTTATTATTGGTCTTCCCACACAATTCTGATGAATGAACCGATTGCTGCATATCACACACACCTTCTTACGCTAACCCGTTTGTGTTCTGCTGGATCATCGCAAACAGTTTATCCGAGTGAACCGTGTGCCGTACTTCACACACGTACGAAGTTTTGTTAACTGTTGCTGTTATCTTAGCTAATCCCAAACAGTTCATAAGAATAAACTGTCTGCCGTGGATCACACACGCAACTATTTTCCAAATCGTATTTGACGGATCCACCATCACACACAGTTAGTGCCATTTGCGATGGAGCTTGAACAATACCATTTGCAATTAGTGGATCACACACAGTTTCGTCTAAGGCTCTCTGATTGATTTGTCGTCTTTGGACCATTCTGTAGTAGTGACTATAGCATGTCTTTCACAAATATACATTCTTCTTACACAAGAGAAGTGTGGGTTACTATATTGCTCACAGTGTTACTATTTTGTTCAAGGACAGAAGCTCTCAAGATGTGTCGTTACTCTGGTGATGGATGACCACCGGGATGATATGACCATTATTTCCGTTGACAATATCTATTTCAGAGGTACATACTTGATTGAACTAGATGGACAACTCGAAATAAATGAATGGAGGCAACTACTAAGTGACTGCAACTTGAAGATTGGAGATAGGTGAATCTTTGTGCTCCACCATGGAGATGCAGGGGTTTTCCTATTCTTCAAGATTGTTCCTAAAGGAGATAAGTACCGTACTAGTAGTTACGATGGTTGATATATATATATAAAGTACGTACCATTGACAAGAAGATAGCTAGTGGTTAATGTATGCATATAAATAAATGGTGTGTACCACGGTATTAATTATGGTATACATGTCGTAATATATTATCGGAATAAATGTGGGACGCAAACGTCTTTATGTATATACTGATACAAAATTGCGCTGTCGTGGCAGTATTTTTCGCTGTCGTGGCAATGTTTTTTTTGCTCCATTTTGTCAATTACTAATGCCGTGCGGAAATAGGTACAACGCCCGTAATGATCTGTCTAGTTTCTGATGTTGGGAAAGATTGCACTCCACAGATATGTATGATATTGCTGTCGTGGAGATATAGCTCATGCCATAGGTACTCATAATAATGCTAGCGTACTCTCCAACGCCAGCACTATTTTTTAACTGTGGCCCCATGTTGGTGGGGTCGGGTATCCATGCCAGCAAGGCCATTTTGCCACGCCATAGCTAGGCTTTTCTGCACTAGTGAACCTTCATAAATGTTGAATGTGTCAAGTAACTCTCAAACTATGTACAACTACCGTCGAGGCCCGAGGACACCGAGTACGACTACACCCGGCGATACGTCAAGTTCCACTACCGATGACCCTAGACATCTACGAACATGTACCACTATCATTGCCGTGGAACCGACAAGACCATTGGGTGAACGACTAATTCCACGGCATGAGTACAACTACTTCCACAACGTCCGCTATGACCCTTGAACATCTAAACCTCTACGAACTCGATCCACCCCAAAACGCACGCTACAAAGGTATAACCGCCGAGACGAACGCCCGTGGATGAATGCGTGTGTTGTATGAGATGCACCACTTGTTTTCATCATGTATGATTTGTTTTGTGCACGTTCCTCATTTGCCATTGTCAATGACATGTGGGACACCCGATAATCGATCACTCCCCATCACTCTTGTAGGTTCCGCACATCCGCACACTTGTTCTTTTGCACCAGTATCTCAACAAGTTACCAGATCATCGAAATGTTGCCGTGGCACCATTTCCATTATCGTTGCCATGGTACCCATTTGTTTCCGCCATTATGACAAATTCTCGATATCATATTATGCCAACGTTTTCAGAACATTGCATAGTACTTGAATATGTCATCCGCATCCATGTCAAGAACATTTAAATTGTTGCTTGATTAAAAATTGCTAAATGCCATGCTAAAACCGTTTATTTCATAACTAAATAACCGCAGCTCCGAATTAAATAAATTATATATGTAACATCCCAAAATTCTAAATTTTGGATTGTCATATTAATTAAGTATGATTGCCTGCGTGATTGTTGTTTGAAAGTGAGTGAAATTTGTAATTTTTTGGAAAATTTAAATAGAGGGAATAAAAGGTCTTTCCCAAAAAAAATCCATTTGAATCCCTATTCAATTTGGAGTTCGAATCTTTTCAAAATTCTCTGATAAAGAAATAAAGAGAGGAGGAGCATAACCCTTCAAAACTCAGAGGAAACATTGGAATACATGTGAAAAAAATAAAAATAGAAAAAGTTTTGAGGATAAAATTCCCTTTTATTTGGAATTTCCAAAAATATATTTTAGTAAAGTATCTTATTTGACTATGGAAAATAGTTCATATTTTTTTTTGCAAAATTCTAAGAATTTTGGCATATAACATGTATACTACCTTTTCTATTTTATTTTCTAATTCCCTTTTTATTTCTCAATTATTTTAGAAAAAAAACTTAAAAAACATTTTTGGCCACCAGGCCGGCGCCAACCGCCAGGCCCAACTGGCCTTTAGGCTCATGGCCTGCGTCACCCCGCCGAAATGGCACGCCCCGGCGGCCCGCACGCCCCCTCCCTCGCCCGCTCACCCTGCTGCCACTGACACGTGGGCCCCGCCCCGTTCATCTTCCTCCTCACGCTAGGGCAGAGCCCAACTCGTGCACGAGTGATACCTCTCCGTCATATCTATAATTTTTTATTTCTTCATGCCAATATTCTACAATTTTCATATACTTTTGGCAACATTTTATAATACTTTTGGGACTAACTTACTTACCCAGTGCCTAGTGCCAGTTCCTGTTTTTTGTATGTTTTTTGTTTCGTAGAAATTCCATATCAAACGAAGTCCAAATGCGATAAAAATTTACGAAGATTTTTTTTGGAATATATGTGAATTTTGAGAGTTGGATGGCTAGATGGCTTCTGGCCAGCCCTTAGGTCGGTTGAGGCTCTCCTTCTGGCGCAAGAAAGATATTTTCGCGATAAAACCCCCTGAAAATTTCAGCCCGATCGGAGTTACGGATCTCCGGATATTTAAGAAATGGTGAAGTGGTCCGAAAACAGTCACGAAAACAGGAGAGAAACAGAGAGAGAGATCCAATCTCCGAGGGGCTCTCGCCCTCCGGGAGCCATGGCAGCCATGGACCAGAGGGGAAACCCTCCTCCCACCTAGGGAGTGATATGTCCATTTTGCATCATGATTTCCTACTGTTATTTATTGTGTTTTGTTGAATAATATAGCTTTAGGGAATGATTCTAATGCCTTTTCTCTCATAATATGCAAGGTTTACACAAAGAGGGAGAATACCGGCAGCTGGAATTCTGGACCTGAAAAAGCACATCAGATATACCGATTCTGCACAACTCCAATGAAGCCGAAACTTTACGGAGATTATTTTTGGAATTAATAAAAATACTAGAGCAAAGAACTATCGGAGGGGGCCACCCTGGCGGGCACAAGACACCAGGGCGCGCCAGGCCCCCCCAGGCGCGCTCTGGTGGGTTGTGCCCTCCTCGGTGATGGGGAACGTTGCATGGGAAACAAAAATTTTCTTACGCACACGCAAGATCTATCCATGGTGATGAGCATCTAAAAGAGGGAGAGTGGATCTACATACCCTTGTAGATCGCTAAGCGGGAAGCGTTAAGAAATGCGGTTGATGTAGTCGAACGTCTTCGCGATCCAAATCGCTAGCCGTCCCACGATCCAATCACGATCTAGCGCCGAACGGATGGCACCTCCGCGTTCAGCACACGTACAGCTCGATGACGATCTCCGCCTTCTTGATCCAGCAAGAGGGAGCGGAGAGGTAGATGAGTTCTCCGGCAGCGCGACGATGTGGCGGCGGTGGTGGTGAAACTATTCCAGCAGGGCTTCGCCTAAACACTGCTGAAAAACTAGAGGAACTGATCTATCGGGAGAGAGGGCTGTACCGTGGCCTTTTTGGGTTGAAGTGCTATGGCCCTCTCTCCCTCTAGTATATAGAGGAGGGAGGGGAGGGACCGGCGCCGTAGGGATCCTCCCCTAGGGTCGGCCGAAGTGGGGAGGTGGAGGAGTCCAACTCCAATCCTAGTAGGAGTAGGATTCCTCCCCCACTTGGTTTTCCTTTCCTCCACTTGGACTTTCCCACCCCTAGCCGCATGGGCCTTGTGGGGGGGGGGGGGGTTGGCCAGCCCACCAGGGGCTGGTTTACCTCCTCCCACAGCCCATGAGGCCCTTTGGGGCGAGAGGCCCCTCCCGATGGTCCCCCGGTACCCACCCGGCACTCCAGGTACACCACCTAAGTACCCGAAACTTTTTCGGTGGCCAAAACGGGACTTCGTATATATCAATCTTTACCTCCGGACCATTCCGGAGCTCCTCATGATGTCTTGGATCTCATCCGGTACTCCGAACAACCTTCGGTCACCACCATACGTAACTCAATACTACCGAAACGTCACCGAACGTTAAGTGTGCAGACCCTTCGGTTCGAGAACTATGTAGACATGACCGAGACACCTCTACGGTCAATAACCAATAGCGGGACCTGGATGCCCATATTGGTTCCTACATATTCTACAAAGATCTTCATCGGTTGAACCTCTATGTCAAGGATTCAGTTAATCCCATATGCTGTTCCCTTTGTTCTTCGGTATGTTACTTGCCCGAGATTCGATCGTCGGTATCTCTATACCTAGTTCAATCTCGTTACCGGCAAGTCTCTTTACTCGTTCCGTAATACAAGATCCCATGGCTAACACTTTAGTTACATTGCTTGCAAGGCTTATTGTGATGTTGTATTACCGAGTGGGCCCTGAGATACCTCTACGTCATACGGAGTAACAAATCCTAGTCTTGATCCATGCCAGCTCAACAGACACCTTCGGAGATACCTGTAGAGCATCTTTATAGTCACCCAGTTACGTTGTGACGTTTGATATACACAAGGTATTCCTCCGGTGTCAGTGAGTTGCATGATCTCATGGTCATAGGAACAGATACTTGACATGCAGAAAACAATAGCAATAAACTGACACGATCATATGCTACGTTCATAGTTTGGGTCTTGTCCATCCCATCATACTCCTAATGATGTGATCCTGTTATCAAATGACATCTCATGTCTATGGCTAGGAAACCTTGACCATCTTTGATCAACAAGCTAGTCTACTAGAGGCATACTAGGGACACAGTGTTGTCTATGTATCCACACATGTATCAGTGTTTCCAATTAATACAATTATAGCATGGATAATAAACGATTATCCTGAACAAGGAAATATAATAATAACTACTTTTATTATTGCCTCTACGGCATATTTCCAACAGTCTCCCACTTGCACTAGAGTCAATAATCTAGCTCACATCACTATGTGATTTACATTGCAATGAATCTAACACCCATAAAGTTCTGGTGTAGATCATGTTTAGCCCTTGGAAGAGGTTTAGTCATGGGATCTATAACATTCAGATCCGTGTGCACTTTGCAAATATTTATGTCGTCCTCCTTCATGTAATCGCGGATGGAATTGAAACGTCGCTTTATGTGTCTGGTCCTCTTGTGAAACCTTTGTTCCTTGGCTAGTGCAATGGCACCAGTGTTGTCATAGAACAGAGTCATTGGGTTCAGTGCACTAGGCACTACTCCAAGATTTGTCATGAACTCCTTCATCCAGACACCTTCCTTTGCCGCCTCCGAGGCAGCGATGTACTCCACTTCGCATGTAGAATCAGCTACCATGCTCTGCTTGGAACTGCACCAGCTTACCGCACCCCCATTAAGAATAAATATGTGTCCGGTTTGAGACTTAGAGTCATCCGGATCAGTGTCAAAGCTTGCATCGACGTAACCCTATACGACGAGCTCTTGATCACCTCCATAAACGAGAAAAATGTCCTTAGTCCTTTTCAGGTACTTCAGGATATTCTTGACCGCCGTCCAGTGTTCCATTCCTGGATCACTTTGAAACCTTCCGGCCATACTTATGGCAAGGCTGGCATCGGGTCTTGTGCACAGCATTGCATACATGATAGAGCCTATGGCTGAAGCATAGGGGACGACACTCATCTTTTCTCTATCTTCTGCAGTCACTGGGCATTGAGTCTTACTCAACTTCACACCTTGCAATACAGGCAAGAACCCCTTCTTGGACTTATCCATTTTGAACTTCTTCAAAACTTTGTCAAGGTATGTGCTCTGTGAAAGTCCTATTAAGCATCTTGATCTATCTCTATAGATCTTGATGCCTAATATGAAAGCAGCTTCTCTTAGGTCCTTCATTGAAAAACTCTTGTTCAAATATTCCTTCACGCTTTCCAACATTTCTATATTGTTTCCAATCAGCAATATGTCATCCACATATAATATTAGAAACGCTATAGATCTCCCACTCACTTTCTTGTAAATACAAGATTCTCCGTAAACTTGTATAAACCCGAACGCTTTGATCACCTCATCAAAGCGAAGATTCCAACTCTGAGATGCTTGCACCAGTCCATAAATGGATCGCTGGAGTTTGCAAAGTTTGTCAGCATTCTCTGGATTGACAAAACCTTCTGGTTGCATCATATACAACTCTTCCTTAAAGAAACCGTTAAGGAACGCTGTTTTGACATCCATCTGCCAAACTTCATAATGGAAAACGGTAGCTATTGCTAACATGATTCTGACGGACTTAAGCATCGCTACGGGTGAGAAGGTCTCATTGTAGTCAACTCCTTGAACTTGTGAAAAACCCTTTGCCACAAGTCGAGCTTTATAGACAGTGACATTACCGTCCGCGTCCGTCTTCCTCTTAAAGATCCATTTGTTCTGAATGGCCTTTCGCCCTTCAGGTAATACTTCCAAAGCCCATACTTTGTTTTCATACATGGATCCCATCTCGGATTTCATGGCCTCTAACCATTTCTCGGAATCTGGGCCCATCATCGCTTCTCCATAGGTCGTAGGTTCATCGTTGTCCCACAACATGACTTCTAAGACAGGGTTGTCGTACCACTCAGGAGCAGTACGCGTCCTTGTGGACCTACGAGGTTCGATATGAACTTGATCCGAAGCTTCATAATCATCATCATTAACTTCCTCTTCAACCGACGTAGGCTCTACAGAAACATCTTTCTGTGCTGCGCTACTCTCTGGTTGAAGTAAAGGTTCAACAACCTCATCAAGTTCTATCTTCCTCCCACTCAATTCTTTCGAGAGAAACTCTTTCTCAAAAAATGTTCCGTTTTTAGCGACAAACACTTTGCCTTCGGATCTGAGATAGAAGGTATACCCAACTGTCTCTTTTGGGTATCCTATGAAGACGCATTTCTCCGCTTTGGGTTCCAGCATTTCAGGCTGAAGCTTTTTGACATAAGCATCACATCCCCAAACTTTAAGAAACGACAACTTTGGCTTCTTGCCAAACCACAGTTCATATGGCGTCGTCTCAACGGATTTCGATGGTGCCCTATTTAAAGTGAATGCAGCTGTCTCTAATGCATAACCCCAAAACGATAGTGGCAAATCGGCAAGAGACATCATAGATCGCACCATATCCAATAAGGTTCGATTACGACGTTCGGACACACCATTACGCTGTGGTGTTCCAGGCGGTGTCAACTGTTAAACAATTCCATACTGTCTTAAGTGACTGCCAAACTCATAACTCAGATATTCTCCTCCTCGATCAGATCATAGGAATTTAATATTCTTGTTACGATGATTCTCAACTTCACTCTGAAATTGCTTGAAATTTTCAAACGTTTCAGACTTGTGTTTCATTAAGTAAATATACCCATATCTACTTAAGTCATCAGTGAAGGTGAGAAAGTAACGATAACCACCGCGCGCCTCAATGCTCATCGGACCGCACACATCAGTATGTATGATTTCCAACAAGTCACTTGCCCGTTCCATTGTTCCAGAGAACGGGGTTTTAGTCATCTTGCCCATGATGCATGGTTCACATGTGTCAAGTGATTCAAAATCAAGTGACTCCAAAAGTCCATCAGCATGGAGCTTCTTCATGCGTTTTACACCAATATGACCTAAACGGCAGTGCCACAAGAAAGTGGTATTATCATTATCAATTCTACATCTTTCGGCATCAATGTTATGAACATGTGTATCATCACTATCGAGATTCAATAAGAATAAACCCCTCACATTGGGTGCATGACCATAAAAGATATTACTCATATAAATAGAACAACCATTATTCTCTGATTTAAATGAGTAACCGTCTCGCAATAAACAAGATCCAGATATAATGTTCATGCTTAACGCATGCACTAAATAACAATTATTCAGGTTCATCCTAACCCCGATGGTAATCGAAGAGCGAGCGTGCCCACGGCGATCACATCAACCTTGGAACCATTTCCCACGCGCATGGTCACTTCGTCCTTTGCCAGCCTCCGTCTATTCCGCAGTTCCTATTTTGAGTTGCAAATGTGAGCAACCGCACCGGTATCAAATACCCAGGCACTACAACGAGAGTTGGTAAGGTACACATCAATAACATGTATATCATATATACCTTGTTTGGTGTTGGCTGCCTTCTTGTCAGCCAGATACTTGGGCAGTTCCGCTTCCAGTGACCAGTTCCCTTGCAATGAAAGCAGTCAGTTTCTGGCTTGGGTCCAGTTTTGGGTTTCTTCACGAGAGGGGCAACTACTTTGCCACTCTTCTTGGAGTTACCCTTCTTACCCTTGCCATTCTTCTTGAAACTAGTGGTTTTATTGACCATCAACACTTGATGCTCCTTTTGAATCTTAGACTCAGCGACTTTCAACATCGCAAACAGCTCGGCGACTGACTTGTGCATCCCGTGCATGTTATAGTTCAACACGAAGATCTTGTAGCTAGGTGGCAATGATTGAAGAACTCTGTCAGTGATCGCCTCTATTGGAAGGGGCATTCCCAATTCAGCCAGACGGGTGGAATACCCAGACATTTTGAGTATGTGTTCACTGACAGACCCGTTCTCCTCCATCTTGCAGGCATAGAACTTATCGGAGGTCTCATACCTCTCGATCCGGGCATTCTTTTGAAAGATAAAATTCAACTCCAGGAACATATCATATGCACCATGACGTTCAAAACGTCTTTGAAGTCCCGGTTCTAAGCCATACAACATTGCACATTGAACCATTGAGTAATCATCAGAACGAGCCTGTCAGGCGTTCGCAACGTCTGGAGACTCTCCTGGAGCGGGTGGATCACCAAGCGGTGCATCAAGGACATAAGCCTTTTGGGAAGCCGTAAGGATAATCCTTAGATTACGGGCCCAGTCTACAAAGTTACTTCCATCATCTTTCAACTTAGCTTTCTGTAGGAACGCATTAAAATTCAGGGGTGCTACTGCGCGAGCCATTGATCTACAACATAAATGTTGCAAAGACAACTTAGACTATTGTTCAAGATAATGAGTTTAGTTAATCATATTACTTAAAAACTCCCACTCAAATTGACATCCCTCTGGTCATTCGAGTGTCACATGATCCAAATTCACCAACTCAAGTCCGATCATCACGTGAGTTGAGGTGGTTTCAATGGTGAACATCTTCATGTTGATCATATCTACTATATGACTCATGTTCGACCTTTCGGTCTCTTGTGTTCCAAGGCCATGTATGTACATGCTAGGCTCGTCAAGTTTAACTCGAGTGTTCCGCATGTGCAACACTGGCTTGCACCCGTTGTATGGGAACGTAGAGTCTATCACACCCGATCATCACGTGGTGTCTCAAAACGATGAACTTTCGCAACGGTGCACACTCGGGGAGAACACAATTTTATCTTGAAATTTAAGTAAGGGATCACCTTATAATGCTACCGTCGTCCTAAGCAAAACAAGATGCATAAAAGGATTAACATCACATGCAAATCATAAGTGACATGATATGGCCATGAACTTGTGCTTTTGATCTCCATCTCCAAAGAACCAGCATGATCTCCATCGTCACCGGCATGACACCATGATCTCCATCATCTTGATCTCCATCAACGTGTCGCCATGAGGTTGTCACTCCGACTATTGCTTCTACGACTATTGCTAACTCATAGCGATAAAGTAAAGCAAAAACAGCGAAAATCAATTAAAGACAACCCTATGGCTCCTGCCGGTTGCCGTACTCATCGACATGCAAGTCGTGATATTCTATACAATACATGATCATCTCATACATCACATATATCACATCATGTAATTGGCCGTATCACATCACAACATTCCCTGCGAAAACAAGTTAGACGTCCTCTAATTGTTGTTGCATGTTTTACGTGGCTGCTACGGGTATCTAGCAAGAACAATTCTTACCTACGCAAAAACCACAACGGTGATACACAAATTGCTATTCAACCTTCTCAAGGACCACCTTTGTCGAATCCGATCCAACTAAAGTGGGAGAAACAGACACCCGCCAGCCATCTTTATGCAACGAAGTTACATGTCAGGTGATGGAACCGGTCTCTCGTAAGCGTACGAGTGATGTTGGTCCCAGCCGCTTCATCCCACAATACCGCCGAATCAAGAAAATACCAAGGGAGGAAGCAATCTGAATATCAACGCCCACAAACTCCTTTGTGTTCTACTCGTGATCGCATCTACACATAAACCTGGCTCTGATACCACTGATGGGGAACGTTGCATGGGAAACAACAATTTTCCTACGCACACCCAAGATCTATCCATGGTGATGAGCACCTACGAGAGGGAGAGTGGATCTACATACCCTTGTAGATCGCTAAGCGGGAAGCGTTAAGAAACGAGGTTGAAGTAGTCGAACGTCTTCGCGATCCAAATCGCTAGCCGTCCCGCGATCCAATCACGATCTAGTGTCGAACGGACGGCACCTCCGCGTTCAGCACACGTACAGCTCGATGACGATCTCCGCCTTCTTGATCCAGCAAGAGGGAGCGGAGAGGTAGATGAGTTCTCCGGCAGCGCGACGGTGTGGCGACGGTGGTGGTGAAACTATTCTAGCAGGGCTTCGCCTAAACACTACTGAAAAACTAGAGGAACTGATCTATCGGGAGAGAGGGCTGCACCGTGGCCTTTTTGGGTTGAAGTGCTATGGCCCTCTCTCCCTCTAGTATATATAGGAGGGAGGGGAGGGGCCGGCGCCCTAAGGATCCTCCCCTAGGGTCGGCCTAAGTGGGGAGGTGGAGGAGTCCAACTCCAATCCTAGTAGGAGTAGGATTCCTCCCCCACTTGGTTTTCCTTTCCTCCACTTGGACTTTCCCACCCGTAGCCGCATGGGCCTTGTGGGGGGGGGGGGGGGGGGTTGGCCAGCCCACCAGGGGCTGGTTTACCTCCTCCCACAGCCCACGAGGCCCTTTGGGTGAGAGGCCCCTCCCAATGGTCCCCCGGTACCCTCCCGGCACTCCCGTTACACTACCGAAGTACCCGAAACTTTTCCGGTGGCCAAAACGGGACTTCCTATATATCAATCTTTACCTCCGGACCATTCTGGAGCTCCTCATGACGTCTTGGATCTCATCCGGGACTCCTAACACCCGTTGGTCACCACCATACATAACCGAAACGTCACCGAACGTTAAGTGTGCAGACCCTGCGGGTTCGAGAACTATGTAGACATGACCGAGACACCTCTACGGTCAATAACCAATAGCAGGACCTGGATGCCCATATTGGTTCCTACATATTCTACGAAGATCTTCATCGGTTGAACCTCTATGTCAAGGATTTAGTTAATCTCGTATGTTGTTCCCTTTGTTCTTCGGTATGTTACTTGCCCGAGATTCGATCGTCGGTATCTCTATACCTAGTTCAATCTCGTTACCGGCAAGTCTCTTTACTCGTTCCGTAATACAAGATCCCGTGGCTAACACTTTAGTCACATTGCTTGCAAGGCTTATTGTGATGTTGTATTACCGAGTGGGCCCTGAGATACCTCTCCGTCATACGGAGTAACAAATCCCAGTCTTGATCCATGCCAGCTCAACAGACACCTTAGGAGATACCTGTAGAGCATCTTTATAGTCACCCAGTTACGTTGTGACGTTTTATACACACAAGGTATTCCTCCGGTGTCAGTGAGTTGCATGATCTCATGGTCATAGGAACAGATACTTGACATGCAGAAAACAATAGCAATAAACTGACACGATCATATGCTACGTTCATAGTTTGGGTCTTGTCCATCACAGCATTCTCCTAATGATGTGATCCTGTTATCAAATGACATCTCATGTCTATGGCTAGGAAACCTTGACCATCTGTGATCAACAAGCTAGTCTACTAGAGGCATACTAGGGACACAGTGTTGTCTATGTATCCACACATGTATCAGTGTTTCCAATTAATACAATTATAGCATGGATAATAAACGATTATCCTGAACAAGGAAATATAATAATAACTACTTTTATTATTGCCTCTAGGGCATATTTCCAACAGTCTCCAAAAATATATTTTAGCAAAGTATCTTATTTGACTATGGAAAATAGTTCATATTTTTTTTTGCAAAATTCTAAGAATTTTGGCATATAACATGTCTACTACCTTTTCTATTTTATTTTCTAATTTCCCTTTTTCTTTCTCAATTATTTTAGAAAAAAAACTTAAAAAACATTTTTGGCCACCAGGCCGGCGCCAACCGCCAGGCCCAACTGGCCTTTAGGCTCATGGTCTGCGTCACCCCGCCGAAATGGCACGCCCCGGCGGCCCGCACGCTCCCTCCCTCGCCCGCTCACCCTGCTGCCACTGACACGTGGGCCCCGCCCCGTTCATCTTCCTCCTCACGCTAGGGCAGAGCCCAACTCGTGCACGAGTGATACCTCTCCGTCATATCTATAATTTTTTATTTCTTCATGCCAATATTCTACAATTTTCATATACTTTTGGCAACATTTTATAATACTTTTGGGACTAACTTACTTACCCAGTGCCTAGTGCCAGTTCCTGTTTTTTGTATGTTTTTTGTTTCGCAGAAATTCCATATCAAACGAAGTCCAAATGCGATAAAAATTTACGAAGATTTTTTTTGGAATATATGTGAATTTTGAGAGTCGGATGGCTAGATGGCTTGTGGCCAGCCCTTAGGTCGGTTGAGGCTCTCCTTCTGGCGCAAGAAATATATTTTCGCGATAAAACCCCCTGAAAATTTCAGCCCGATCGGAGTTACGGATCTCCGGATATTTAAGAAATGGTGAAGTGGTCCGAAAACAGTCACGAAAACAGGAGAGAAACAGAGAGAGAGATCCAATCTCGGAGGGGCTCTCGCCCTCCGGGAGCCATGGCGGCCATGGACCAGAGGGGAAACCCTCCTCCCACCTAGGGAGTGATATGTCCATTTTGCATCATGATTTCCTACTGTTATTTATTGTGTTTTGTTGAATAATAATGCTTTAGGGAATGATTCTAATGCCTTTTCTCTCATAATATGCAAGGTTTACACAAAGAGGGAGAATACCGGCAGCTGGAATTCTGGACCTGAAAAAGCACATCAGATATACCGATTCTGCACAACTCCAACGAAGCCGAAACTTTACAGAGATTATTTTTGGAATTAATAAAAATACTAGAGCAAAGAACTACCGGAGGGGGCCACCCTGGTGGGCACAAGACACCAGGGCGTGCCAGGCCCCCCCAGGCGCGCTCTGGTGGATTGTGCCCTCCTCGGTGATGGGGAACGTTGCATGGGAAACAAAAATTTTCTTACGCACACGCAAGATCTATCCATGGTGATGAGCATCTACAAGAGGGAGAGTGGATCTACATACCCTTGTAGATCGCTAAGCGGGAAGCGTTAAGAAATGCGGTTGATGTAGTCGAACGTCTTCGCGATCCAAATCGCTAGCCGTCCCGCGATCCAATCACGATCTAGCGCCGAACGGACGGCACCTCCGCGTTCAGCACACGTACAGCTCGATGACGATCTCCGCCTTCTTGATCCAGCAAGAGGGAGCAGAGAGGTAGATGAGTTCTCCGGCAGCGCGACGATGTGGCGGCGGTGGTGGTGAAACTATTCCAGCAGGGCTTTGCCTAAACACTGCTGAAAAACTAGAGGAACTGATCTATCGGGAGAGAGGGCTGCACCGTGGCCTTTTTGGGTTGAAGTGCTATGGCCCTCTCTCCCTCTAGTATATATAGGAGGGAGGGGAGGGGCCGGCGCCCTAGGTATCCTCCCCTAGGGTCAGCCGAAGTGGGGAGGTGGAGGAGTCCAACTCCAATCCTAGTAGGAGTAGGATTCCTCCCCCACTTGGTTTTCCTTTCCTCCACTTGGACTTTCCCACCCCTAGCCGCATGGGCCTTGTTGGGGGGGGGGGGGTTCGGCCAGCCCACTAGGGGCTGGTTTACCTCCTCCCACAGCCCATGAGGCCCTTTGGGGCGAGAGGCCCCTCCCGATGGTCCCCCGGTACCCTCCCGGCACTCCCGGTACACCACCTAAGTACCCGAAACTTTTTCGGTGGCCAAAACGGGACTTCCTATATATCAATCTTTACCTCCGGACCATTCCGGAGCTCCTCATGATGTCTTGGACCTTATCCGGTACTCCGAACAACCTTCGGTCACCACCATACGTAACTCAATACTACCGAAACGTCACCGAACGTTAAGTGTGCAGACCCTTCGGGTTCGAGAACTATGTAGACATGACCGAGACACCTCTACGGTCAATAACCAATAGCGGGACCTGGATGCCCATATTGGTTCCTACATATTCTACAAAGATCTTCATCGGTTGAACCTCTATGTCAAGGATTCAGTTAATCCCATATGCTGTTCCCTTTGTTCTTCGGTATGTTACTTGCCCAAGATTCGATCGTCGGTATCTCTATACCTAGTTCAATCTCGTTACCGGCAAGTCTCTTTACTCGTTCCGTAATACAAGATCCCATGGCTAACACTTTAGTTACATTGCTTGCAAGGCTTATTGTGATGTTGTATTACCGAGTGGGCCCTGAGATACCTCTACGTCATACGGAGTAACAAATCCCAGTCTTGATCCATGCCAGCTCAACAGACACCTTCGGAGATACCTGTAGAGCATCTTTATAGTCACCCAGTTACGTTGTGACGTTTGATATACACAAGGTATTCCTCCGGTGTCAGTGAGTTGCATGATCTCATGGTCATAGGAACAGATACTTGACATGCAGAAAACAATAGCAATAAACTGACACGATCATATGCTACGTTCATAGTTTGGGTCTTGTCCATCACATCATACTCCTAATGATGTGATCCTATTATCAAATGACATCTCATGTCTATGGCTAGGAAACCTTGACCATCTTTGATCAACAAGCTAGTCTACTAGAGGCATACTAGGGACACAGTGTTGTCTATGTATCCACATATGTATCTGTGTTTCCAATTAATACAATTATAGCATGGATAATAAACGATTATCCTGAACAAGGAAATATAATAATAACTACTTTTATTATTGCCTCTAGGGCATATTTCCAACAGTCTCCCACTTGCACTAGAGTCAATAATCTAGCTCACATCACTATGTGATTTACATTGCAATGAATCTAACACCCATAAAGTTCTGGTGTAGATCATGTTTAGCCCTTGGAAGAGGTTTAGTCATGGGATCTATAACATTCAGATCCGTGTGCACTTTGCAAATATTTATGTCGTCCTCCTTCATGTAATCGCGGATGGAATTGAAACGTCGCTTTATGTGTCTGGTCCTCTTGTGAAACCTATGTTCCTTGGCTAGTGCAATGGCACCAGTGTTGTCATAGAACAGAGTCATTGGGTTCAGTGCACTAGGCACTACTCCAAGATTTGTCATGAACTCCTTCATCCAGACACCTTCCTTTGCCGCCTCCGAGGCAGCGATGTACTCCGCTTCGCATGTTGAATCAGCTACCACGCTCTGCTTGGAACTGCACCAGCTTACCGCACCCCCATTAAGAATAAATACGTGTCCGGTTTGAGACTTAGAGTCATCCGGATCAGTGTCAAAGCTTGCATCGACGTAACCCTTTACGACGAGCTCTTGATCACCTCCATAAACGAGAAAAATGTCCTTAGTCCTTTTCAGGTACTTCAGGATATTCTTGACCGCCGTCCAGTGTTCCATTCCTGGATCACTTTGAAACCTTCCGGCCATACTTATGGCAAGGCTGACATCGGGTCTTGTGCACAGCATTGCATACATGATAGAGCCTATGGCTGAAGCATAGGGGACGACACTCATCTTTTCTCTATCTTCTGCAGTCACTGGGCATTGAGTCTTACTCAACTTCACACCTTGCAATACAGGCAAGAACCCCTTCTTGGACTTATCCATTTTGAACTTCTTCAAAACTTTGTCAAGGTATGTGCTCTGTGAAAGTCCTATTAAGCATCTTGATCTATCTCTATAGATCTTGATGCCTAATATGAAAGCAGCTTCTCCTAGGTCCTTCATTGAAAAACTCTTGTTCAAATATTCCTTCACGCTTTCCAACATTTCTATATTGTTTCCAATCAGCAATATGTCATCCACATATAATATTAGAAACGCTATAGAGCTCCCACTCACTTTCTTGTAAATACAAGATTCTCCGTAAACTTGTATAAACCCGAACGCTTTGATCACCTCATCAAAGCGAAGATTCCAACTCCGAGATGCTTGCACCAGTCCATAAATGGATCGCTGGAGTTTGTAAACTTTGTCAGCATTCTCTGGATCGACAAAATCTTCTGGTTGCATCATATACAACTCTTCCTTAAGGAAACCGTTAAGGAACGCTGTATTGACATCCATGTGCCAAACTTCATAATCGAAAAAGGCAGCTATTGCTAACATGATTCTGGCGGACTTAAGCATCGCTACGGGTGAGAAGGTCTCATCGTAGTCAACTCCTTGAACTTGTGAAAAACTCTTTGCCACAAGTCGAGCTTTATAGACAGTGACATTACCATCCGCGTCCTTCTTCCGCGTAAAGATCCATTTGTTCTGAATGGCCTTTCGCCCTTCAGGTAATACTTCCAAAGCCCATACATTGTTTTCATACGTGGATCCCATCTCAGATTTCATGGACTCTAACAATTTCGCGGAATCCGGGCCCATCATCGCTTCCCCATAGCTCGTAGGTTCATCGTTGTCCAACAACATGACTTCTAAGATAGGGTTGTCGTACCACTCAGGAGCAGTACGCGTCCTTGTCGACCTACGAGGTTCGATATGACCTTGATCCGAAGCTTCATGATCATCATCATTAACTTCCTCTTCAACCGATGTAGGCTCTACAGAAACATCTTTCTGCGCTGCGCTACTCTCTGGTTGAAGTAAAGGTTGAACAAGGAAATATAATAGTAACTACTTTTATTATTGCCTCTAGGGCATATTTCCAACACTTGGCCCACCTTCGGTGCCCATCTTCTGGTATATAGGCTCTTTTGACCTAGAAAAAATAATGAGGGGACTTTCGGGATGGAGCGCCGTCGTCTCGAGGCGGAACTTGGGCAGGAGCACTTTTGCCCTCTGGCGGAGCGATTCCGCCGGGGGAACTTCCCTCCCGGAGGGGGAAATCGAAGCCATCGTCATCACCAACACCCCTCTCATCTTTGGGAGGCCAATCTGCATCAACATCTTCAACAGCACAATCTCCTCTCAAATCCTAGTTCATCTCTTGTGTTCAATCTTTGTATCGGAACCTCAGATTGGTACCTGTGAGTGACTAGTAGTGCTGATTACATCTTGTAGTTGATTACTATATGGTTTATTTGGTGGAAGATTATATGTTCAGATCCATTATGCTATTCATTACCCCTCTGATCTTGAGCATGATTATTATTTGTGAGTAGTTACCTTTGTTCTTGAGGTCACGGGAGAAGTCATGTTGCAAGTAATCATGTGAATTTGATATGTGTTCGATATTTTGATGATATGTATGTTGTGATTTCCTTAGTGGTGTCATGTGAACATCGACTACATGACACTTCACCATTCTTGGGCCTAAGGGAATGCATTGTGGAGTAGTTATTAGATGATGGGTTGCTAGAGTGACAGAAGATTAAACCCTAGTTTATGCGCTACTTCGTAAGGGGCTGATTTGGATCCACACATTTAATGCTATCATTAGATTTTATCTTAATATTTTTCTCATAGTTGTGGATGCTTGCGAGGTGGTTAATCATAAGTGGGAGGTTTTTCAAGTAAGAACAACACCCAAGCACCGTTCCACCCACATATCAAATTATCAAAGTAGCGAACAAAAATCATACCAACATGATAAAAGTGACTAGATGAAATTCTCGTGTACCCTCAAGAACACTATGCCTATTACTAGAGACTGTTCTGGCATGTCCTTTGCCGAAAAAGGATAGGGCTACCTTGCTGCACTTTATTTACCATTACTTGCTTGCTACCAATTATCTTGCTATCAAACTATCTGTTACCTACAATTTCAGTGCTTGCAGAAATTACCTTTCTGAAGACCTCTTGTCATTTCCTTCTGCTCCTCATTGGGTTCGACACTCTTACTTATCCAAAGGACTATGATTGATCCCCTATACTTGTGGGTCATCAAGACTCTTTTCTGGCGCCGTTTCCGCGGAGTGAAGCGCTCTTGGTAAGTGGAAATCGGTAAGGAAAAACTTATACTATGTGCTGAAGTTTATTGTCACTTGCTACTATGGAAAACAATCCTTTGAGGGGTTTGTTCGGGGTATATTCAACTCAAACGGAACCACAATTAATTTCCCCTCAACCTACTGCACCTACTGAAAATATTGGTTATGAAATTCCTTTGGGTATGGTGGAACAACTGCTTGCTAAACCTTATGCAGGAGATGGAACTGAACATCCTGATATGCACCTTTTATATGTGAACGAAATTTGTGGATTATTCAAGCTTGCAGGTTTACCCGAAGATGAAGCTAAGAAGAAGGTTTTCCCTTTATCTTTGAAGGTAAAAGCATTGACATGGTATAGGCTATGTGATGATCTTGGATCGTGGAACTGGAATCGTTTGCAATTGGAATTCCACCAAAAGTTTTATCCCTTGCATCTAGTTCATCGTGATCGGAATTATATATATAATTTTTGGCCTTGTGAAGGAGAAAGCATCGCTCTAGCTTGGGGGAGGCTTAATTCAATGTTATATTCATGCCCCAATCATGACATCCTGAGAGAAGTTATTATTCAGAATTTTTATGCTCGGCTTTCTCATAATGATCAATCCATGCTCGATACTTCTTGTGCTGGTTCTTTTATGAAGAAGACTATTGAATTCAAGTGGGATCTCTTAGAAAGAATTAAACGCAACTCTGAAGATTGGGAAATCGACGAAGGTAATGAGTCATGCATAAAGCTTGAGTTTGATTGTGTTAAATCTTTTATGAATACCGATACTTTTCACAAGTTTAGCACTAAATATGGACTTGACTCTGAGATAGTAGCCTCTTTCTGTGAAGCATTTGCTACTCATGTTGATCTCCCTAAAGAGAAGTGGTTTAAATATCATCCCCCTATTAAAGAAGAAATTAAAGAACCGGTCATAGCTAAAGATGAAACCATCATTTACAATGTTGATCCAGTTGTGCCTACAACTTACATTGAAAAACCACCTTTCCCTATTAGGATAAAGGAACATGCCAAGGTATCAATTGTGGTTCGTAAGAGTAATATTAGAGCACCTAAGCACCCTGAGCAAATTAAAGTAGAACCTAGTGTTGCTATGGTTAAGGATCTCTTAGTAGAAAATATTGATGGGCATGTTATCTACTTTTGTGATGAAGCTGCTAGAATTGCCAAACCTGATGAAAAAGATAAACATAGACCCATAGAGGGCATGCCTGTTGTCTTAGTCAAAATAGGAGATCATTGTTATCATGGTTTATGTGATTTGGGTGCTAGTGTGGGTGCTATTCCTTTTACCTTATACCAAGAAATTATGAATGAAATAGCACCTGCTGAAATAGAAGATATTGATGTTACTATTAAACTTGCTAATAGAGACACCATCACACCACTTGGGATTGTTAGAGATGTTGAAGTCTTGTGTGGGAAAGTAAAATACCCTACTGATTTTCTAGTTCTTGGTTCCCCACAAGATGACTTTTGTCCCATTATCTTTGGTAGACCTTTCTTGAGCAGCGTTAATGCTAAGATAGATTGTGAAAAACAAACTGTCGGTGTCAGTTTTGGTGGTGTGTCTCATGAGTTTGATTTTTCCAATTTTAGTAGACAACCTCGTGATAGAGCGTTATCTAGTAAGGATGAAATAATTGGTCTTGCTTCTATTGCCGTGCCTCCTACCGATCCATTAGAACAATATTTGCTTGACCATGAAAATGATATGCACTTGCGTGAAAGAAATGAAATAGATAAAATTTTCTTTGAACAACAACCTCTCCTGAAACACAATTTTCCTATCAAAACTCTTGGAGGTCCTCCTCCACCTAAAGGTGATCCTGTGTTTGAATTAAAGCAATTGCCTGACACTTTGAAGTATGCTTATCTTGATGAGAAAAAGATATATCCTTTTATTATTTGTGCTAACCTTTCAGAACATGAAGAAGAAAGATTATTAAAAGTTCTAAGGAAGCACCGGTCTGCTATTGGATATACTCTTGATGATCTTAAGGGCATTAGTCCCACTCTATGTCAGGACAAGATCAATATGGAACCTGATGCTAAACCCGTTGTTGATCACCAACGGCGATTAAATCCTAAGATGAAAGAAGTGGTAAGAATTGAAATATTAAAGCTTCCGGAAGCAGGTATAATCTATCCCATTGCTGATAGTAGATGGGTAAGTCCCGTTCATTGCATCCCTAAGAAAGGAGGAATTACCGTTGTTCCTAATGATAAGAATGAGCTCATTCCACAAAGAATTGTTACTGGCTATAGAATGGTAATTGATTTTAGGAAATCAAATAAATCTACTAGAAAAGATCATTACCCTCTGACTTTCATTAATCAAATGCTAGAAAGATTATCTAAGCACACACACTTTTATTTTCTGGATGGATATTCTGGTTTCTCTCAAATACCTGTGTCATAATCTGATCAAGAGAAAACCACCTTTACTTGCCCTTTTGGAACCTATGCTTATAGACGTATGCATTTTGGTTTATGGAATGCACCTGCTACCTTTCAAAGATGTATGACTGCTATATTCTCTGATTTTTGTGAAAAGATTGTGCAGGTTTTCATGGATGATTTTTCCGTTTACGGAACTTATTTTGATGATTGCTTAAGCAACTTTGATCGATTTTTGCAGAGATGTGAACAAACTAATCTCGTCTTGAATTGGGAGAAGTGCAACTTTATGGTTAATGAAGGTATTGTCTTGGGGCATAAAATATCTGAAAAAGGTATTGAGGTGGATAAAGCTAAAGTTGATGCAATTGAGAAAATGCCATGTCCTAAAGATATTAAAGGTATTCGAAGTTTCCTTGGTCATGCTGGTTTTTATAGGAGGTTCATTAAAGACTTCTCTGAAATTTCTAGGCCTCTTACTAATCTTTTACAAAAGGATATTCCTTTTTTCTTTGATGATGATTGTGTGGAAGCCTTTGAAACACTCAAGAAAGCCTTAACCTCTGCACCTATCGTTCAACAACCTGATTGGAACTTTCCTTTTGAAATTATGTGTGATGCTAGTGATTATGCTGTTGGTGTTGTTCTAGGACAAAGAGTTGATAAGAAATTGAATGTTATCCATTATGCTAGTAAAACTCTAGACAGTGCTCAAGGCAATTATGCTACTACTGAAAAAGAATTTTTAGCAATTGTGTTTGCTTGTGATAAATTTAGATCCTATATTGTTGACTCCAAAGTTATTGTTCACACTGATCATGCTGCTATAAAATATCTCATGGAAAAGAAAGATGTTAAACCTAGACTCATTAGGTGGGTTCTCTTGCTTCATGAATTTGACTTACATATTGTTGATAGGAAGGGAGCTGAGAACCCCGTAGCTGATAACTTGTCTAGGTTAGAAAATATTCTTGATGACCCACTACCTATTGATGATACTTTCCCTGATGAACAGTTAGCTGCAATAAGTGTTTCTCAAAACACCCCTTGGTATGCTGATTATGCCAATTACATTGTCGCTAAATATATACCACCTAGCTTCACATACCAACAAAAGAAAAAATTCTTCTATGATTTAAGACATTACTTTTGGGATGACCCACATCTTTATAAAGAAGGAGTAGATGGTATTATTAGACGTTGTGTACCTGAGCATGAACAGGAACAAATCCTACGGAAATGTCATCCCGAAGCTTACGGAGGACATCATGCGGGAGATAGAACTACTCACAAAGTATTGCAATCTGGTTTTTATTGGCCTACTCTCTTCAAGGATGCCCGTAAGTTTGTCTTGTCTTGTGATGAATGTCAAAGAATTGGTAATATCGGTAAGCGCCAGGAAATGCCTATGAATTATTCACTTGTTGTCAAACCATTTGATGTTTGGGGTTTTGATTATATGAGACCTTTTCCTTCCTCTAACGGGTACACTCATATGTTGGTCGCTGTTGATTATGTCACTAAGTGGGTAGAAGCTATTCCAACTAGTAGTGCTGATCACCACACCTCCATTAAAATGCTTAAAGAGGTTATCTTCCCGAGGTTTGGAGTCCCTAGATATTTAATGACTAACGCTGGTTCACACTTCATTCATGGTGCCTTCCGTAAGATGCTTGCTAAATATGATGTTAACCATAGAATTGCATCACCCTATCATCCTCAATCTAGCGCTTAAGTTGAACTTAGCAATAGAGAAATAAAATTGATATTACAAAAAACTGTCAATAGGTCTCGAAAGAATTGGTCTAAGAAACTAGATGATGTACTTTGGGCCTATAGAACAGCTTATAAAAATCCTATGGGTATGTCTCCATACAAAATGGTATATGGAAAAGCTTGTCATTTGCCTCTAGAATTAGAACATAAAGCATTTTGGGAAATTAAAGAACTCAATTATGATTTCAAACTTGCCGGTGAAATGAGGCAATTTGATATTAGCTCACTAGATGAATGGAGAACCCAAGCCTATGAAAACGGCAAACTATTCAAAGAAAAAGTAAAAAGATGGCATGACAAAAGAATCCAAAAGCGGGAATTCAAAATAGGAGACTATGTTCTTTTGTTCAACTCTCGTTTAAGATTTTTTGCAGGTAAGCTTCTCTCCAAATGGGAAGGACCATATATTATCGAAGAGGTTTATCGTTCTGGAGCTATCAAGATTAATAATGCTGAAGGTACTAACCCGAAGGTGGTCAATGGACAAAGAATTAAGCACTATATGTCAGGTACGCTGATTAACGTTGAAAGAAATGTTATCCAAACCATGACACCGGAGGAACACATAAAAGATACCTTCTGGAACACTCTAGAATTCTGAAAAATAGGAGGTACGTGATACGGTAAGTACACGGACTCCAAAAAATCCGCAAAAATATTTTTTGTCACTTTTGGAATATTAGAGAATTTTAGAAATTAAGAAATAAACCGGAAGGTGATCGAGGTGAGCACGATACACCAGGGCGCTCCAGCCCTGCCAGGTGCGCCCTGGTGGGTTGTGCCCACCTCAGACACCTTCCCGACTCTGTTTTCCTTCCATATGCTTGCTTTCCAAGAATAAAAATTCTCTATATATATCCCCGACTGTTTTGACGACCGCATCACAGAAAAATCCTATGTTCTTGTTTCTTGCTGTTTTCTTGTCAGATCTAGATCTCCATGGCTCCACCAAGCTCCTCCAGGGACAAGTTCTTCGAGAAGGTCATCAACCCGTACTTTCGGAGGTGATGAAGCACCCTGAAGCCATTGAGATGCGTGAGGGGGTGCTCCACATCCGTGATGTTCAGGGACCCAAGAGAACCGGAAGCGTGGAGGCTAGGCTCGAGGCGGTGGAGCAAGACATCTTCAAGTGCCAAAGGATGGTGGAGCATGGACTTAGTGCCAATCACTCCATGATCACGGAATTCACCCGTGATCAGATGGTGGATGGCCGGTCTGTGAAGGACACCATCTCCACCCTCAACGAGCAAATCAATTTTCTGCAAAGCCAAGTTTATGATCTTCAAAACCAAGTTTTTGAATATGAAGCAAGATTTAAAGGTATGAGTTTAGATGCCAGTTCCAGGACTCAGGGGACTCTTGCGTCAACTTTTGATGGGGAGCCCTTGCCCTGGAAGCTGGAGGACAATCCTACCACATCATCATCACCACCTTCTTCATCACCACCACCAAAGGAGACTTGAGCACACGGGTATGGGTACTCCCCTTGGCTTGATCCAAGCTTGGGGGAGATGCCCCGGTATCGTATCACCATAACTTTTATTCACCTTTACCTATCCTAGTACGATCTTTAGTTTTCCTTTGATTTAGTTGAATAAAAGTTTAGCATGATCTATTTTCGTGTGTTAGTTTCGTGGTCTATCTATCTATGTAATCGATTGAGAGTAATATAATAAAGTTTAGTTCGAGTTTTGCCTCTCTACTTTCTTGTTGCAATCAAAATAAATAAATGAAAATAATCATATGCTAATATTATGGTGAGTAACGACATCACATAAGGAAAAGTATAAGTAGTAAAATTTATTGGAGATTGACAAACATAGCATTGGTCAATGATGCAATTCATGAAAGAATTAATAAGGGAAGAGAAGATTCACATGCAAATACACTATCTTGGACATCTTTTATGATTGTGAGACCTCATTAAATATTATATGTCAAAATGTTTGACGTTGGACAAGGAAGACAACGTAATGATTTATGGTAGAGATACTTACCTACGGATCCGCACTAAGTAGAGATACTACTTGTGCATCCAAAAATTCCGGGCTAAGTAGAGATACTACTTGTGCATCAAAAAACCCAAACCCAAATTCATTCTTTGAGAGTCCACCATACCTACCTACGGATCGAGTAAGACCCATTCAAGTAAGTTGTTATCGGTGCAATAAGGCAATAAAAATTGCTTCTAAAAGTGTTTTGATCAATTAGTGTAAGAGAAAATTGAGCGCTATACGAACTTATGATGGCAAAATAACAAAAGCGACAAACTGCATAAAAAAGATTGCTATCATAGGGGGCAATATAGCGTGACGTTCTTTTACATTAAGGGATTGGGCATACAAACCAAAAAGCGCATGACAAGCTCTGCTTCCCTCTGCGAAGGGACTATCTTTTACTTTTATGTATTTACTTTTATGCAAGAGTAAAGTATTCTTCCCTATTCCCTTTTTACTTTTTATTTTGCAAGCATCATGTGGTGAGGAAAGATCTAGGCACATATATCCAGTTGGATGTGAGTGGGCATGAGTTATTATTGTTGACATCACCCTTGAGGTGAATACGTTGGGAGGCGAAACTGTAAGCCCCTATCTTTCTATGTGTCCGGTTGAAACTTTTTGCTCATGGGTATGCTGTGAGTGTTAGCAATCATAGAAGACTAAATGATGGTTGAGTATGTGGACTTGCCAAAAGGCTTTGACATGAGACTCTTCCTGAAAATATGATGAATTGTAGTTGCAAAGTTGACTGAGAACATAGTTTGTTGCTTTTTAATAGGGTTTATGCTTCATACTTCTATGTTGTGATGAATTGTTACTTGTGCATGAGAAGCTATATGATGAATGTATATGAATAAGTTTTATGCTAGAGTTTGTTGCTGTTATGATAATAAGCATGATGTTTCTATGTCTGTATTTTGTTTTTATCAACACCTCTCTCTCAAACCATGTGGACATGTGTCGGTGTCAAAGCCGGCGGATCTCGGGTAGGGGGTCCCGAGCTGTGAGATTAGGATCGATGGGTAACAGGGGACGAAGGAGATGATGTTTACCCAGGTTCGGGCCCTCCTATGGAGGTAAAACCCTACGTCCTGCTTGGTTATACTGATTGTGTATGAAGATTATAGAGTCGATCTACCTTGAGATCAAGTAGCCAAAACCCTAGATGAGCTTGTCTGCCCTCTACGATCTAAACCTCCCGGTTTATATAGACACCGGGGGTACCTAGGGTTTACACATGATAAGTCTCCAGCCGGAAGTAAAGACGCTGATCCCCTAATCTTGACTTGGAGTGCACGTTGCGTCTTCGGAGGTTTCCTTCTAGAATACGGGGTCATCACATATGCCGGCCCTTCCTGCGATAACCAGAGAGCGACCAACCAAGCCGGCCTATGAGAGATAGGCCGGCGGTCCGAGGACCACTTAGTCCAGGACTCCCTCAACATGCTTTTCAATATCGGCTTTTCGCTTCAGGACAAGTGAGGTCTAAGCTCGGGGGAGCTGATACGTCCATTTTGCATCATGATTTCCTACTGTTATTTATTATGTTTTATTGAATAATAATGCTTTAGGGAGTGATTCTAATGCCTTTTCTCTCATAATATGCAAGGTTTACACAAAGAGGGAGAATACCGGCAGCTGGAATTCTAATCCTGAAGAAGCACATCAGAGATACCTATTCTGCACAACTCCAATGAAGCTAAAACTTTACGGAGATTATTTTTGGAATTAATAAAAAATATTGGAGCAAAGAACTACCGGAGGGGGCCACCCTGGTGGGCACAAGAAACCAGGGCGCGCCAGGCCCACCCAGGCGCGCCCTGGTGGGTTGTGCCCTCCTCGTCCCACCTCCGGTGCCCATCTTCTGGTATATAGGCTCTTTTGACCTAGAAAAAAAAATAAGGAGAGGACTTTCGGGACTGCACGCCGCCGTCTCGAGGCGGAACTTGGGTAGGAGCACTTTTGCCCTCCGGCGGAGCGATTTCGCCGGGGGAACCGTCCCGGAGGGGGAAACCGAAGCCATCGTCATCACCAACACCCCTCTCATCTTTGGGAGACCAATCTTCATCAACATCTTCAACAACACCATCTCCTCTCAAACCCTAGTTCATCCCTTGTGTTCAATCTTTGTACCAGAACCTCAGATTGGTACCTGTGGGTGACTAGTAGTGTTGATTACATCTTGTAGTTGATTACTATATGGTTCATTTGGTGGAAGATTATATGTTCAGATCCATTATGCTATTCGTTACCCCTCTGATGTTGAGCATGATTATTATTTGTGAGTAGTTACCTTTTTTCTTGAGGTCACGGGAGAAGTCATGTTGCAAGTAATCATGTGAATTTGATATGTGTTCGATATTTTAATGATATGTATGTTGTGATTCCCTTAGTGGTGTCATGTGAACGTCGACTACATGACACTTCACCATTCTTGGGCCTAAGGGAATGCATTGTGGAGTAGTTATTAGATGATGGGTTGCTAGAGTGACAGAAGCTTAAACCCTAGTTTATGCGCTACCTCGTAAGGGGCTGATTTGGATGCAAACGTTTAATGCTATGGTTAGATTTTATCTTAATACTTTTCTCGTAGTTGCGGATGTTTGTGAGGGGGTTAATCATAAGTGTGAGGTTGTTCAAGTAAGAATAGCACCCAAGCACCGGTCCACCCACATATCAAATTATCAAAGTAGCGAACACAAATAAAACCAAAATGATAAAAGTGACTAGATGAAATTGCCGCGTACCCTCAAGAACACTTTGCCCATTACTAGAGACTGTTCTAGCCTATCCTTTGCCACAAAAGGATTGGGCTACCTTGCTTCACTTTATTTACCGTTACCGTTACTTTCTCGCTACCAATTATCTTGCTATCAAACTATCTGTTACCTACAATTTCAGTGCTTGCCGAAATTACCTTGCTAAAGACCGCTTGTCATTTCCTTCTGCTCCTTGTTGGGTTCGACACTCTTACTTATCAAAAGGACTATGATTGATACCCTATACTTGTGGGTCATCAGGGAGGAGGCCAAGGAAGAAGAAGAAGGAGGGGGGCTCTCTCCCCCTCTCTCCCGGTGGTGCCAGAGCACCACCGGGGCATCCATCGTGATGACGATCTACACCAACAACTTTGCCGCCGTCATCACCACCACCATCACCTTCCCTCATCCATCTATAGCAGTCCACTCTCCCGCATACCGCTGTACCCGCTACTTGAATATAGTGCTTAATGCTATATATTATTATGCAATGATGTGTGGCTATCCTATGATGTTTGAGTAGTTCCCTTTTGTCCTATGGATTGATTGATGATCTTGATTGGTTTGAGATGTGTGGTTTATCTTGGTGCTGTCCTAAGGTGCTTTCCATGAGGCGCATTCGTGAAAGATTCACACTGGAGGGTGTTGCAATATGTTCATGATTCGCTTATAGTGGGTGGCTAGAGTGACAGAAGCTTACACCCGAGTAAGGGGGTTGTTTCCGTATGGGAGTAAAGGAGACTTGATGTTTAATGCTATGGTTGGATTTTACCTTAATGATCTTTAGTAGTTGCGGATGCTTGCTAGAGTTTGATACGTCTCCAGCGTATCTATAATTTTTGATTGTTCCATGCTATTATATTATCTGTTTTGGATGTTTTATATGCATTAATATGCTATTTTATATTATTTTTGGGACTAACCTATTAACCTAGAGCCCAGTGCCAGTTTCTGTTTTTTCCCTGTTTTTGAGTATTGCAGATAAGGAATATCAAACGGAGTCCAAACGGAATAAAATCTTCGGGATGATTTTTCTTGGACCAGAAGAAACCTACTAGACTTGGAGAGCGGGGCAGGAGACCTGCCGGGAGACGACAAGCCTGCAGGGCGCGCCCCCTGGCTTGTGGCCCCCCTGCAGGCCTCCTAACCCTAATATTCCTCCTATAAATTCCCAAATATTCCCCCAATACCAAAAAGAGCCACGATAATACTCTTCCGCCACCGGAAGCCTCTGTTCCCGTGAGATCCCATCTTGGAGCCTTTTCCGGTAATCTGCCGGAGGGGGATTCGATCACAGAGGGCATCTACATCAACTCCATTGCCCCTCCGATGATGCGTGAGTAGTTCACCTCAGACCTTCGGGTCCATAGCTAGTAGCTAGATGGCTTCTTCTCTCTCTATGTTCTTCAATACCATGTTCTTCATGATCTTCATGGAGATCTATCCGATGTAATACTCTTTTGCGGTGTGTTTGTCGAGATCCAATGAATTGTGGGTTTATGATTAGATTATCTATGAATATTATTTGAATCTTCTTTGAATTCTTATATGCATGATTTCATATCTTTGCAAGTCTCTTCGAGTTATTGGTTTGGTTTGGCCAACTAGATTGGTAATTCTTGCAATGGGAGAAGTGCTTAGTTTTGGGTTCAATCTTGCGGTGTCCTCACCCAGTGACAAAGTAGGGGTAGCGAGGCACATATTTGTATTGTTGCCATCAAGGGTAAAAAGATGGGGTTTTCATCATATTGCTTGAGTTTATCCCTCTACATCATGTCATCTTACTTAATGCGTTACTCTGTTCTTCATGAACATAATACTCTAGATGCAGGCAGGAGTCGGTCGATGTGTGGAGTAATATTAGTAGATGCAGAATCGTTTCGGTCTACCTAACACGGACGTGTTGCCTATATGCATAATCATTGCCTTGGATATCATCATAACTATGCGCTTTTATATCAATTGCTCGACAGTAATTTGTTCACCCACCATATTATTTTCCTTCAAGAGAGAAGCCTCTAGTGAAACCTATGGCCCTCGGGTCTATTTTCCAAATTATATTTTCAGATCTATAAACCAAAAATACCAAAAATACTTTACTGCAATCTTTTTACTTTTTTTTTACTTTTCATTTTAGTAATATTTTATATCTATCTCTATCGGATCTCATCCTTGCAAGTAACCGTGAAGGGATTGACAACCCCTTTATAGCGTTGGGTGCAAGTGTTTGATTGTTTGTGTAGGTGCAAAGATTGGGGCCTTGCTTGTACCTCCTACTGGATTGATACCTTGGTTCTCAACAACTGAGGGAAATACTTATCTACTTTGCTGCATCACCCTTTCCTCTTCAAGGGAAAACCAACGCAAGCTTAAGAAGTAGCAAGAAGGATTTCTGGCGCCGTTGCCGGGGAGGATACATAGCAAGTCAAGACATCAAGCCTACCAAGTACCCATCACAAACTCATCTCTTGAATTTACATTATTTGCCATTTGCCTCTCATTTTCCTCTCCCCCACTTCTAAAACAATTTTCAGAAAAAACCAAAAAGATTTGCCTTTTTATTCGCCCTTTTCTCCGTTCGTCTTTTTGTTTGCTTTTTGTTTGCTTGTGTGCTAGATCGATTCGTTGCCACCATGTCTGAATCTAGGGAGGTTTTCATTGAAAAGGATAGTAATAATCTTGAGGGAAATTTTGATGACTTTGCTAATAATGACCCCCATGAAGAACCTACTATCACACATACAAAAAAATTCCGCATAGGTAGCGGTAATATTATTGGAAAAGGTGTTATTCAAGATTTGTTTACTTGTGCTAGTACGCTACCTACTTTAGGAGGGTATATTCTCAATAAAACTAATAGTCTTGCGGATGCAATAACACTGTTAATAATTGAACTTGAGAGGCAATTTGTTCATATGCATCCTTGCATACAAAGGATTTTTCTAGAGTTCTCTAATATTCAGCATTCTTCCGTTAAGCGTGCCGCCACTATATTTCTAGCCCACGAGTTTAGATTCATCATGAAAGAGGCTAGCGAAATTTTTGCTCATTATAAAATTAATGGTGGATGTCCCCCTATAGAGGAGATCCTTTTTAATCAAGAAGAAATAATGAGATTGCAATCTCCGGATTATGTTGCCTATGATGAAAATTTGAGAAAAAGGGTCCCTACCGAGGTTTTGGTTGATAAGATTTCTGAACTCAATGATAATTTTGCTATACAAAACAACGGACTAGAGTTCATATTAAGAGATAGGCTTTTGACTTTCCACCAAAGGAAAGCTTACAATGATGAATTGATTATACACTATAGGGGGCCGAAGGAGGAACCTATCCCTCCCGCACTTGATCTTAAGGATCCTTATCCTATTAAATGTAGCCCTTTTGATTACTTTTGCTTGCCACAAATGAAACTTGCCGCTGAAAGAAGGGAGTATGAGATGAGCATGGATGATCTCCCTTACTATTATGACAATACCTAGATCTATTGCGTTATGCCTAGCTAAGGGCGTTAAACAATAGCGCTTGTTGGGAGGCAACCCAATTTTATTTTATGTTTTTATTTTTGTTTGTTTTTGTTTATGTGTTTTACACATTATTACCTCTTAAGTAATTGTGTTTTATTGTTTTAATTAGTGTTTGAGCCAAGTAAGACCTTTGGGATGGTCTACGGTGATTGTTGATTTGATTTTGCTGAAAAACAGAAACTTTTGCGCTCAGTCCAGGAATTTTATAAATTCACCAGAGCATCGAATGAGTCTGAAAACTTTACACAAGATTTATATACAAATTTCCCAGATTTTCCTAATTTTTAAGAATTTTTGGAGTTACAGAAGTATTCGAAGTTTACAGATTGCTACAGACTGTTCTGTTTTTGACAGATTCTGTTTTCTTTGTGTTGTTTGCTTATTTTGATGTATCTATGGGTTGTATCGGGGGGTATGAACCATGGAGAAGTTGGAATACAGTAGATATTACACCAATATAAATAAATAATGAGTTCACAACAGTACCAAAAGTGGTGATTTATTTTTCTTATACTAACGGATCTCACGAGTTTTCTGTTGAGTTTTGTGTTGTGAAGTTTTCAAGTTTTGGGTAAAGATTTGATGGACTATGGAATAAGGAGTGGCAAGAGCCTAAGCTTGGGGATGCCCAAGGAACCCCAAGGAATATTCAAGGATACCAAAGAGCCTAAGCTTGGGGATGCCCCGGAAGGCATCCCCTCTTTCGTCTTCAATCCATCGGTAAATTTACTTGAGGCTATATTTTTATTCACCACATGATATGTGTTTTGCTTGGATCGTCTTGTATGATATGAGTCTTTGCTTTTTAGTTTGCCACAATAATCCTTGCTGCACACATATTTTGAGAGGGACACGCATTAATCGTGAATTTATTAGAATACTCTATGTGCTTCACTTATATCTTTTGAGCTAGGCAATTTTGCTCTAGTGCTTCACTTATATCTTTTTAGAGCACGGTGGCGTTTTATTTTATAGAAATAATTGAACTCTCGTACCTCACTTATATTATTTTGAGAGTCTTTAAACAGCATGGTAATTGGTTTAGGTTATGAATTTAGTCCTAATATAATGGGCATCCAAGAGGGATATAATAAAAACTTTCATATAAAGTGCATTGAATACTATGAGAAGTTTGATTCCATGCATATAGTTTTGAGATATAAAGATGGTGATATTAGAGTCATGCTAGTAAGTAATTGTGGATTGGTAGAAATACTTTTGTTAAGGTTTGTGATTCCCGTAGCATGCACGTATGTTGAACCGTTATGTAACAAAGTCGGAGCATGATTTTTTTAATGATTGTCATCCTTTGTGTGAGGGTCGGGAGCGCGCGATGGTTAACTCCTACCAACCTCTCCCCTAGGAGCATGCGTCTAATACTTTGCTTCGATAACTAATATACTTTTGTAATAATTATGTGAGTTCTTTATGACTAATGTGAGTCCATGGATTATACGCACTCTCATCCTTTCACCATTGCTAGCCTCTCTAGTACCACGCAACTTTCGTCGGTGCATTAAACCCACCTTCCTCAAAACAGCCACCATATACCTTCCTCAAAACAGCCACCATTCCTACCTATTATGGCATTTCCATAGCCATTCCGAGATATATTGCCATGCAACTTCCACCGTTCCGTTTATTATGACACGCACCATCATTTTCATATTGCTTTGCATGATCGTAAGATAGCTAGCATGATGTTTTCATGGCTTGTCTGTTTTTTGATGTCATTTGCTATGCTAGATCGTTGCACCTCCTGGTACACCATCGGAAGCATTCATATAGAGTCATATTTTGTTCTATATCGATTTTTAATTCTTGAGTTGTAAGTAAATAAAAGTGTGATGATCATCATTAGAGCATTGTCCCATGAGAGGAAATGATGATGGAAGCTATGATTCCCTCACAAGTTGGGATGAGTCTCCGGACTTTAAAAATAGTAAAAGAGGCCAATGAAGCCCAAGTAAATAAATAAAAAAGAGGCCAAAGATGCCCACCAAAAAAATGAGAGAAAAGAGAGAAGGGACAATGCTACTATCCTTTTTCCACACTTGTGCTTCAAAGTAGCACCATGATCTTCATGATACAGAGTCTCCTAATTTGTCACTTTCATATACTAGTGGGAATTTTTCATTATATAACTTGGCTTGTATATTCCAATGATGGGCTTTCTCAAATTGCCCTAGGTCTTCGTGAGCAAGCGAGTTGGATGCACACCCACTTAGTTTCTTTTTGACCTTTCATACACTTATAGCTCTAGTGCATCCGTTGCATGGCAATCCCTACTCACTCACATTGATATCTATTGATGAGCATCTCCATAGCCCGTTGATACGCCTAGTTGATGTGAGACTATCTTCTCCTTCCCCTCACAACCTCCACCATATTCTATTCCACCTATAGTGCTATATCCATGGCTCACGCTCATGTATTGCGTGAAAGTTGAAAAGGTTTGAGAACATAAAAGGTGTGAAACAATTGCTTGACTTGTCATCGGGGTTGTGCATGATTTAAATACTTTGTGTGGGGAAGATGGAGCATAGCCAGACCATATGATTTTGTAGGGATAACTTTCTTTGGCCATGTTATTTTGAAAGGACACAATTGCTTTGTTAGTATGCTTGAAGTATTATTGTTTTTATGTCAATATTAAGCTTTTGTTTTGAATCTTACGGGTCTGAACATTCATGCCACAATAAAGAATATTACATGGATAAATATGTTAGGTAGCATTCCACATCAAAAATTCTGTTTTTATCATTTACCTACTCGAGGACGAGCAGGAATTAAGCCTGGGCATGCTTGATACGTCTCCAACGTATCTATAATTTTTTATTGTTCCATGCTATTATATTATCTGTTTTGGACGTTTTATATGCATTAATATGCTATTTTATATTATTTTTGGGACTAACCTATTAACCTAGAGCCCAGTGCCAGTTTCTGTTTTTTCCTTGTTTTTGAGTATTGCAGATAAGGAATATCAAACGGACTCCAAACGAAATAAAATCTTTGCGATGCTTTTTCTTGGACCAGAAGAAACCTACCAGACTTGGAGAGGGGGGCAGGAGACCTGCCGGGAGATGACAAGCCTGAGCGCGCCCTAGGGGGGGGCGCCCCCTGGCTTGTGGCCCCCCTGCAGGCCTCCTAACCCTAATCTTCCTCCTATAAATTCCCAAATATTCCCCCAATACCAAAAAGATCCACGATAATACTCTTCCGCCGCCGGAAGCCTCTGTTCCCGTGAGATCCCATCTTGGAGCCTTTTCCGGTAATCTGCCGGAGGGGTATTCGATCACAGAGGGCATCTACATCAACTCCATTGCCCCTCCGATGATGCGTGAGTAGTTCACCTCAGACCTTTGGGTCCATAGCTAGTAGCTAGATGGCTTCTTCTCTCTCTATGTTCTTCAATACCATGTTCTTCATGATCTTCATGGAGATCTATCCGATGCAATACTCTTTTGCGGTGTGTTTGTCGAGATCCGATGAATTGTGGGTTTACGATTAGATTATCTATGAATATTATTTGAATCTTCTCTGAATTCTTATATGCATGATTTCATATCTTTGCAAGTCTCTTCGAGTTATTGGTTTGGTTTGGTCAACTAGATTGGTAATTCTTGCAATGGGAGAAGTGCTTAGTTTTGGGTTCAATCTTGCGGTGTCCTCACCCAGGGAGAAAGTAGGGGTAGCGAGCCACGTATTTGTATTGTTGCCATCAAGGGTAAAAAGATGGGGTTTTCATCATATTGCTTGAGTTTATCCCTCTACATCATGTCATCTTACTTAATGCGTTACTCTGTTCTTCATGAACTTAATACTCTAGATGCAGGCAGGAGTCGGTCGATGTGTGGAGTAATAGTAGTAGATGCAGAATTGTTTCGGTCTACTTGACACGGACGTGATGCCTATATGCATAATCATTGCCTTGGATATCGTCATAACTATGCGCTTTTCTATCAATTGCTCGACAGTAATTTGTTCACCCACCGTATTATTTTCCTTCAAGAGAGAAGCCTCTAGTGAAACCTATGGCCCTCGGGTCTATTTTCCATATTATATTTTCAGATCTATAAACCAAAAATACCAAAAATACTTTGCTGCAATCTTTTTACTTTTGTTTTACTTTTCGTTTTAGTAATCTTTTATATCTATCTCTATCGGATCTCATCCTTGCAAGTAACCGTGAAGGGATTGACAACCCCTTTATAGCGTTGGGTGCAAGTGTTTGATTGTTTGTGTAGGTGCAAAGATTGGGGCCTTGCTTGTACCTCCTACTGGATTGATACCTTGGTTCTCAACAACTGAGGGAAATACTTATCTACTTTGCTGCATCACCCTTTCCTCTTCAAGGGAAAACCAATGCAAGCTCAAGAAGTAGCAGAGTTCCAATCATAAGTGCATATGATCCAAGTACGGAAAGTATGTTAGCTCATGCCTCTCCCTCATAAAAAGCTGCAATAATGATTACAGATCTAGTTATCGATTGCCTAGGACAATCTCGCAAATCCTATCACCACTTTTCCACACTCGCTATATTTACTTTATTGTTCTTTAATTAAAACATCAACCAACTTTTATTTTCACGTTCTTTATTATGTTACAAAACTATCTTTACACCTACAAAGTACTTCTAGTTTTATTCCCACAAACTAGTTTCATACTTGTTCTAGGTAAAGTAAGCGTTAGCGTGTGTAGAGTTGTATCGGTGGTCGATGGAACTTGAAGAATATTAATTCTACCTTTAGCTCCTTGTTGGGTTCGACACACTTACTTATCGAAAAAAGCTACAAACGATCCCCTACACTTGTGGGTTATCAAGACCTTTTTCTGGCGCCGTTACCGGGGAGCAATAGCATAGTGGTTGATATTCTCGTGTGTGCTTGTTTGCTTTATCACTAAGTAATTTTTATTTTCTGTTATTAGTTGTTTTATTTTATGTTATTAATGGTTTTCTATCTTTATATATGGGTAGGAAACGCAAAATACCAAAAATATAGATGTACTTGCTGCTCCAAAAGTTGAGGAATCACTAGTGTTCCGTACTATCGAACAATATTACTTGGACCACCTTAGATCCCTTTGTGCTTGTGCTGAAACCCCAACTAGCTTAGTTGATGGAAAATCTTTAGATGATCATGCTTATTTTGTGCGTCACCGGTTGTCTCAAAAAGGAAGAATTTTAGACCATCAAATAAAATGTTTGATGTGCTATGCTTGGAATCTATGTGAAATTTATGATTTTACTTGTTGTTCTGAAGAAACTAAAAAACACCTTCCCTACCAATGTGTGTTTAATGATAATGAAATACTATCTTCTTATGCCAAGGAAGCCTATTGTTATTATGATGTTGAACAAATTGAAGAATTTGTTGCTTTTAAGGGTGCTTATGAAATTGCTACTTTGATTGAAAAGTGTGATGCTACTCTTTACAAGTCTAATTTTTTTGCCGTACTCAAATATTTCTATGAAAACTATGCTTCTAATGCTTATGTTAAAGAATTTATTGAAAGAATGACCGCTGCCTTGGAAGAGACTAATATTTTGCAGGAATCTATGGAAGAAGAAATTACTGAAACTGTGAGCTCATTAGATGAAAAAGATGAGGAGGAGAGAGAAGAACAAAAGGAGGAAGAGCGGATTAGCTACCCGTGTCCACCTTCTAATGAGAGTAACTCTTCAACTCATACATTTCTAATTTCCCTCCGCACATACCGAAGGATGAATGCTATGATGATTGCTATGATCCCTTGGATTCATTTGAAATATCCCTTTTTGATGAACTTGATGCTTGCTATGCTTGTGGCCATGATGCCAATATGAATTATGCTTATGAAGATGAACGTGCTATAGTACCTTATGTTAAGCATGAAATTGTTGCTATTGCACCCACACATGATAGTCCTATTATCCTTTTGAATTCTCCTAACTACACTATATCGGAGAAGTTTGCACTTATTAAGGATTATATTGATGGGTTGCATTTTACCCCTACACATGATGATTTTGATGGATATAATATGCATGTGCTTGCTGCTCCTACTTGTAATTATTATGAGAGAGGAACCAAATTTTCACCTCTCTATGTTTCCAATATGATAAAATTGCAAGAAACTACTTATGCTATGTATTGGCCTTTACTTGATGTGCATGAATTGTTCTTGTATGACATGCCAATGCATAGGAAGAGATTTAGACATCATTGTCAAATGATATATATCACTTTGTGCTCACTACTAAGTTACAAATCATTGTTAATTAAAATTGTCTTTGATATACCTTGGGATCCGGGTGGATCAATTACTTGAGCACTATATGCTTATCTTAATGGCTTTAAAGAAAGCGCTGCTAGGGAGACAACAAGGAAGTTTTAGAGAGTCATTTATTTATGTTTTGTGCTTTTAAAATAATTAAAAACAAAAAAATAAATTGGGGAACTTAAAACCTTTTCAAAAAGAGAAGTGAAAGTGAGAAGGACGAGCACCGTTGAAGTGGGGGCTAGCCTTGAACTTTGTTCATGCCCATGGAAACATTGTGAATCTTGATTACAGAAACTTTTCAAAAAAATATATTATTCCCTTGTATAGACCCATTGTATTATAAAAATAATGTGCCAAGAATTACCTTTAGGATGTTTAAATTGCTTGTTTGATATGTGCTGTGCAAAAACAGAAAGTTTGTCTGTTGTGTTTGATTTTTCATATTTTACTGGAACGTCAAAAGTTTCTGAATTTTTTACACAGTACTTTTATGCAAATTATTTATGACTTCCTAATTTTTCATAATTGTTTGAGTTACATAAGTATAGTGACCAACTAGATCTTTACAGACTGTCCTGTTTTTCACAAATTGCTGTTATAGTTGCTTTGCGTGCTTATGTTTGAATTCTTGTTGAGCCTCATTGACTTGGGAGCCATTGAATTGTGATAGAATACAGTGGGTAATGTTACATTATAATTATGCAATAATGTTATGGCAGGACATGATGAGATTTGATGATTATGTACTAACATTTCTAATAAAAGTTTTGTCAAGTTTTGTGTGGATGAAGTGTTCGAAGATCGAGGAGGTATTGATATGCGAAGAATAAGGAGAGGCAAGAGCTCAAGCTTGGGGATGCCCAAGGAACCCCAAGTAAATACTCAAGGAGACTCAAGCGTCTAAGCTTGGGGATGCCCCGGAAGGCATCCCATCTTTCTTCTTCAACAACTATCGGCATGTTTCGGTTTTTGTTTTGCTCACATGATATGCGTAAATTCTTGGAGCGTCGTGTGCCTTTTATTTTCCTTTCTTTAATGCACCATGCTGGTACGGGAAACTCCATGGTTTATTTATAGAATGCTCTTTGCACTTCACTTATATCTTTTGAGTATGGCCTTATAGAATGCTTCATGTGCTTCCCTTATATCATTTGAAGTTGGATGCCTATTTCTCTACATATAGAAAACCGTTATTTGTAGAAGGCTCTTTTGCTTCACTTATATTTCTTAGAGCATGTCCAGGTATTTTGTAGAAAGAATTAAACTCTCATGCCTCACTTATACCTATTTAGAGAGTCAACAAGAATTGGTCATTTACATGGTTAGTCATAAAATCCTACATAAAACTTGTAGATCACTGAATATGATATGTTTGATTCCCTGCAATAGTTTTGCAACATTAAGATAGTAATATCTGGGTCCACTAGTAGATGGTTGTGGATTAGTAAGAATATTGATGTTATGGTTTGTCATTCCTGAAGCATGCACGTATAGTCTCTAGTTATGTGATGAAGATTGGAGCATAATTTATCTTTGATTGAAATCCTTTGTGCTGTTGAATCGGGGGCACACGATGGTTAAGTCCTCCCAACCTCCTCCCTAGGAGCATGCGAGTAGTACTTTGATTTGTGATAAAACTAATAAAACTTTGCAATAAGTATATGAGTTCTTTATGACTAATGTGAATCCATGGACATACGCAATCTGACCTATTCATATTTTGCTAGCCTCTTCGGTACCGTGCCTTGCCCATTCTCACCTCGAGGATCGGTGCAAATTTCGCAGGTGCATCCAAACCCCGTGACATGATACGCTCTGGTGCACATAAGACTCACTATATCTACCTCAAAACAGCCACCATACCTACCTATCATGGCATTTCCATAGCCATACTGAGATATATTGTCATGCAACTTCCACCATCACTTCATATGACTTGTACTTCCATTGTCATATTGCTTTGCATGATCGTAAGATAGCTAGCATGATATTTACATGGCTTGTCCATTTTTTAATTTCTTTTGCTATGCTATATCATTGCACATCCTGGTACACTGCCAGAGGCATCCATATAGAGTCTTATCATCCTATCAGTTTTTCATGATGAGTTGTAAGTAAATAAAAGTGTGATGATCATCGTTATTAGAGCATTGTCCCAGTGAGGAAAGGATGATGGAGACTATGATTCCCCCACAAGTCCGGACGAGACTCCGGACGAAAAATAAAATAAAAATGGGGGAGGCCAAATGAGCCCACCATAAAAAAATGATGAATGGGGGAGGCTAAAAAAAGGAAAAAAAGAGAAAAGCTCACCATGAAAAAAAATGAGAGGAAAAGAGAGAAGGGACTTTGCTACTATCCTTTAGCACACTTGTGCCTCAAAGTGGCACCATGTTATTCATATAGAGAGTTTCTTGTTTTGTCACTTCCATATGCTAGTGGGAATTTTTCATTATAGAACTTGGCTTGTATATTCCGATGAAGGGCGTCCTCAAATGCCCAAGGTCTTGATGAGCAGGCAAGTTGGATGCAAACCCACTTAGCTTCAGTCGAGCTTTCATACACTTATAGCTCTAGTGCATCCGTTGCGTGGCAATCCCTACTCCTCGCATTGATATTTATTGAGCGCTGCCGGGGCATCCATCGTGACGGCTATCTACACCAACAACTTCGCCGCCGTCATCACCACCACCATCACCTTCCCTCATCTATCTACAGCGGTCAAATGTCCCGCATCCCGATGTACCCCCTACTTGAATATGGTGCTTAATGCTATATATTATTATCCAATGATGTGTGGCTATCCTATGATGTTTGAGTAGTTCCCTTTTGTCCTATGGGTTGATTGATGATCTGGAGGGTGTTGCAATTTGTTCATGATTCTCTTATAGTGGGTGGCTAGAGTGACAGAAGCTTACACCCGAGTAAGGGGGTTGTTTACGTATGGGAGTAAAGGGGACTTGATGTTTAATGCTATGTTTGGGTTTTACCTTAATGATCTTTAGTAGTTGCAGATGCTTGCTAGATTTCCAATCATAAGTGCATATGATCCAAGTACGGAAAGTATGTTAGCTCATGCCTCTCCCTCATATAAAACTGCAATAATGATTACCGATCTAGTTATCGATTGCCTAGGACAATCTCGCAAATCCTATCACAACTTTTCCACACTCGCTATATTTACTTTATTGTTCTTTAATTAAAACATCACCTAACTTTTAGTTCCACGTTCTTTATTATCTTGCAAAACTATCTTTGCACCTACAAAGTACTTCTAGTTTTATTCCCGAAACTAGTTTCATACTTGTTCTAGGTAAAGTAAGCACTAGTAGAGAAATGGCTAGGCACAACTCTTGTTGGTGGCGCGCCATTTTCCACTAACGCCAACACTGATATTTCCAAATAGCGATGGCGTTGGACGAAATGGTACGCCAGCGTTGTGCAGTTAGTGCTGGCGTGGACATAAAGTGGAACGCCACCAGAAAGTGGGCCTTGCTGAGCTGACCAGTCGGAATGCATTGCTGGCATCATATGTCCTAACACGCCATAGATATATTATGTATTTCTGGCGTTCCCTGTTCGTGAACGCCAGCATTAAGTTTTGCCTATATAAGCTGGTGTTGGAAGCCCCTTTGTTTCTCAAAATACATTCACTTCCAATTCTTGTCCCTAATAACTAGTTAGCTCCTCTTAGTTATGGACCCACGTCGACGGAGCGTGTCGAAAGTTTGGGACTCCGCCGCCCTGGCCGAGCTCCCGTCTGGTCCTGTTGGCTACACCATGAGCTCGCCACGGCCAATGCAGTCCGGCGAATCATCCCGCCGCCGCAGTGCCACTTCTGTACAATCCGGCAGCTACGCCACCAGCGTCGAAGATACCGGCCCTGTGCTGCTTTGCGGCTGTCGTCGCCTTCTTGATAAGCATATGTCACACACGGAATGGAATCCAGAGCGAGAGTTGTACATCTGCACCAACCGTGGAAAGGTACGTATGTACATATTGATTGGCTTTCAGCTAATTTGCACAATTCAACTCCTCTAGCGTCGCTCACATCAATATGCATGCGTGTATATATATATATATATATATATATATATATATATATATATATATATATATATATATATTGTGATCCACAAAAGACAGGGGGAAAATATTGCTTCACATGGATATGGGTTGATCTCGTCCAAAAGTACGTAAGCGAGGTTCTTGACTACTCCATTGGACCTTTGAGACTACACATAGACGAGATGCAACTCCAGAACGATGTGATGCGAGGCCAAATAAAAAAAATTCAAGATGCTTCGATATGCTCTTTTAGCCGGTTGCCTGCTTGGCCTATTTCTCCCTGCTGGATCGATGACACCATTCCTTCTGGTGGCCGTCATCACACTGATGATGTTCTTAATCTAGATCTAGAAGTAGTAAACTATAATTGTTATTTTTTAAAATCCTTCTGTAATGTATGTAAGCAGGCCAGATTAATGAATGAAATCTATGTTGTTCATCTATATGAATTATATTTTGAACTAATATTTTAATTCTGTATATATATCTATTCACAAAAGATGACAATAAAATAATAATAAACTGAAATGGCGTTGGCCACGTGGGCCAACGCTATTAAACACACCACACCCCCGTCAAATCCAACCACTCGTATATACACACCCGGATCTAATCCCCACACAAATGCCCCCAAATCAATCCCAACCCGCCGCCGCCGCCAACGACCAAGCCCCGCGGCCGCCGTCGCCATCTCCGACTCCACATCGCCGCCGTCTCCCTCTCCTTCTCCACCTCCGCCGTCGCCGTCTCCGCGCCTCCTCCGTCGTCGCGGTCTCCGCGCCACCAATGCCGTCGCCGTCTCCGCGCCTCCTCCGCCGTCACCGTCTCCATGCCACCACCGCAGTCGCAGTCGCCGTCTCCGCGCCTCCACCGCCGTCCCGTCGCCTCCATCGCGGGTGAGTAATTGTAGTTTCAGATTTTAGTGTAGTTGTGTAGTGCAGATTTGTGTTGGAGTTGTGTAGTTTCAGATTTTAGTGTAGTTGTGTAGTTTCAGATTTTTAGTGTAGTTTGTGTAGTTTCAGATTTTTAGTGTTCTTGTGTAGTTTCAAATATTTAGTGTAGTTGTGTGGTGCAGATTTGTGCTGGAGTTGTGTAGTTTCAGATTTTAGTGTAGTTGTGTAGTTTCAGATTTTTAGTGTAGTTTGTGTAGTTTCAGATTTTTAGTGTAGTTTGTGTAGTTTCAGATTTTTAATGTAGTTTTTTAGTTTAATTACATTGTCTATAGATTGTATATATATATATATATATATATATATATATATATATATATATATATATATATATAGGTGTTGCAGGTACAGTCATATGGCTCCGAAGTTTCGTGGTGTGCAACAGAAGGGTACTAAGTACTATGCAACCATCACGAAGGACAATGTCGTCCACCAGATTGGTCACTGGGACACCGTAGAGTTAGCGGTGCGCGCCTACGATCTAAAGGCGGTTGAGTATCACAAGGAGAAAGCGATTCTAAACTTCCCTAAGTGCCGTGAGTACGCGCAGTTCCTCGCGCCGGAGAACATAAGGATATGCACTAGGGCTGAGGAGAAGGAGAACCTCCAGGCCGAGAAACAATTGTTCGACCCATTAGTGACGGAGCTTGCGAGAGATGACAAACTCTTAGAGACCAACAAGATGAAGGTCCTTCAGTATGCAGCGAAGAAGAGCGCAGAGGAGGATCCCATAGATTGGGATAAGCTCGAGGAGGAGGAGGAGCATGAGGAGGAGGAGGTTCAGTCGCTACCGCGTCGTCGTAGGTCCACCAGGGACGACCATGAGGCCGGCCCCTTTGGCCGGTAGCTTGCTAGAGATGGACATAGCATTAGCTATTTCGTATAACTGTTTAACTTTATGCATGTTATTATATGTTTGAACCGTGCATCATTTCTAGAATTGCTTAATTACTAGTGCATATATGTTTATTTTGATGTGTTAGTTATTTAGTTTAATGATCTATGCTTACTTTGATCAACGATATTGACAGCAACAAATGGATGCCCCGTGTAAGACTTGTGGTGCTTTGAGACGCCAGAAGGATAGGAAGTTCTTCATCGATCTTCCGAATGACTTCATTCCTAAGATGGTATATATATATATATATATATGATTTAGTTCAACATGTTCTGATTGAGTTTCATATGGTACGTTTGTGGCCGAAATTGTCTAACTAGTTATTTTTTCAAATTTCGCTCAGGTCATCCCTTGTTGGGCAAGGTGTGACTTCTTAGAGAAGTTTCGAGTTCCGATTGATGCAACCATCACGTTTCAATGCACCCTCATGAAGATGCTTACGGCCGAACGCTACAATTGTCTTGTCACCAACGAGTCAGACCGCACCTATTTCGGTTGCCCTGGTTAGACAGCTCTTGCAACTGCTTACCAGATGGAAGCTGGGGAGAGAGCCACGTTCTACCTTGACTACGATCGTGACGAGATCATGGTCTACTACAGGCCTGCTGGCAGCGATGATGATGGTCCACTTACTCCAGACTATGATCCTGACTCTGCCCGACGTATTGTCTGAGTTAGCTAGCTAGTAGGGCATGCATGTGTGTACTTGTGTTATATGCCTCTTTTTGATACTTTTCGGAATAATGTCAATAAATAATGACTCTTGAACTTATATTTTGGTATTTGAAATGTACTGTTTAATTACTATCAAAACCTTTGATTATGATGTTTTTTTGCCGTATCGCGCTGTTGTACAGATTTGGTTTAAATCTGAAAATTACATTGCTGGCGTAGCACTAACATCCAATGCCACTACTGACGTATATTACTATTGGCGTTTGACAAGTGGCACGCCATAAACGCATGGAATAGTGCTGGCGTCGAACCCAACGCCAGTAGTAGTTTTTTAACAGTGGCGCCTTATTGGTGGCGTCGGGACTCCACGCCAGCATGGCCATTTTCACCACACCATAGCTAGGCTTTTCTGCACTAGTGAAGCGTTAGCGTGCGTAGAGTTGTATCGGTGGTCGATAGAACTTGAGAGAGTATTAATTCTACCTTTAGCGCCTCATTGGGTTCGACACCCTTACAAAAAGTCTACAAACGATCCCCTACACTTGTGGGTTATCAATGAGCCGCCGCCGAATCCCGGATCTCTCGGGATCGTGTCCCCAACATTTCCCTTTGCGCAAGTCCACGCCTACATAAACCCCAGGATTCCCTCGACCGATTCCCACGAAAACCCATGCCCGAAACCCACCATAAAGCACGTCGTCCTCATTCCAATCTCACCGAAGCCGTAGTTTTTCGCCGTCGATTCCGTCGCCGGTGAGTCACTTCGAGATCCCTCCTTTTTTAAATCGGATCCCCTCGCCTTTCTTTACTACTTTGACATACTTGGACGCCTAAGTTGCGCCGGAGCTACCACCTCGAGCTCACCCGAGCCGTTAGAGCACCGGAGCTCCACCGAGATACAGTGCTCCTCTCCGTTACAACCGTTGTCAAACTCCACCACCACTAGGACCCGTGGGACACCTCTGCTGTGGGACACCTCTGGTGACCCCGCTGACGACCGAAGCCTTCGCCTTGCCGTCGTCATGTTCTCTGCCTACATCGTCCTCGCTGTAATTTAAGCCAACTCCTGTGCCTCTATTGTTTCCCGAAAAAAAAGGATTTGATTTTTTAGGTTTAGTAAAAACCAACCACAGGTTTTCTTTTTAGTTTAACAGCTTCGCCGAATCCCTTAAGTTCCGGCCGCTGGCACGATAGTCACTGTACCGCACAACCGTAGCCAACATTAGTTCACCACGTGTACCCCTGGTCGGCCTGTAGTGTGTAGTTTTTTTCAGTTTCTATTTTGAAAACAGATTTGATTTTAATTTAAGATTAATCATATCTTCTATGTTTTTAATCCGATTTGAGTGTTTCAAATTGCAATAGTTTCACAAAATTATGCAGTTTCTGATGAAACCAAAAGTTTTCATATTTGAAAATTTTAAATTTGATTTCTGGCAGATTTGCTTTAAACCCAAGATTGATAATAACTTTTAGTTAAAAATAGCTTTTTAATTAATTCCTTTTGATGATGTTTTCCAGTTGAATTGTTTATCCAGTGCTTTAATAAAATTTAATATGTAAACTCTTTTAGATCTGTTTAAAATAGTTTCAAAACAATACCTATTATGCCTAGTTTTGTTAAAATAAATTGTTTTCTTTTATTTTAAAAGTAATTTCTTTTTGCCACTTTAATTTAGTTGCATTAAAGTTTTTGTTAGTTAAGAGAAACACAATTTCATAGTTTATTAAAATTGTTTTAAGCAGTTTTGTGCGAAAACTTGTTTTTCTTCATAAATATATAGTTTTATAATAGCTTTTTAATTGATTCTTTTTTGCTAGTGAAAATATTTTAAATACTTTATGTTTAACTAAAACTTTTATATTTTTATTTTCTGTTAATTTAATAGTTTAGTATTTTCTTTTCTATTAAAACTTTCATTAGGACATAAATTACTTTTGTTTAGTTGTTAATTATATAGTTTTCCTTTAGTTTTCTTTGAAGTTTTCTTTGGATTTTCTTTTGGCTTTCTTTGTTTTCATTATGGTTTTCCTTATTGATTTTTATTTGTTTATTGTTCTGTTAATTGCTAGAATGTTTGCTTATATGAATGCAACTAATTTACTATATAGATTTTCATCGGAGTGTGACGAATAATTATATCAAGTAATTTCTGGGAGCGATAAAATCTTCATCAACTTGACCAGCCAAGTTCACTTTGACCATATGCTCATACCTATATTTTACTGCATTTAGTGTCACCATTTCAACAATTCCTCCAATAGTATATTAAATCTTGTAGTTGAGTAGAAGCATGAGGTACGAACCCACACCCCTGTTATCAAGCCTAGGGAACGTTATTTATTTTAAAGCTATGCTATTGTAGACGAGGATTGGTATGAGTGTTCGTGAGTGGTGTGAGAAGGAGAACTCTACGATCAATGACGACAACTTCAAGAAGGCAACTTCAAGGCATGCATCTTCAAGAGCTCACGACTTCAAGACCCGAGATAAGAATTCAATACACACTACTGGGTGGAGGATGGTTTTGATGGGCACCCTGGAGTAACCAGTGGATGACCCGGGATGCATGGAGAAGCGTCATGACATCTTGTGGAAAGCTTCACCCAGACTTAAAGAGACGGAAGAATATTTCATGCCCAGAAGCTTACCTATACAGCCACAAGTCATTATGAGCTCTGGCTTGGTTGACCTTAGTTGTGACTCTGGCTAGGACGGTGCTAGCAGATGTAGTCGGCGGTAGGATTGGATGGGCACGAGACAGTGGTGAGGGGAACTCTTTGAAAGACCATGACAACACTCTGCAGAGTTAAAACCTAATCGATTAGTCGTGTCCCCGGTTACGGACAATTTGAGCCTATGGACTTGGATCTATCTCCGAACTCTCAACACCGGGTTGATAACAAATTGTGCGAACTTATGATACTTGTGGGCTATGAGACATCGGTTGGCGGAACCATGTCATAGTAGATAACTCCGTAGTGAAGACTCTTGAATTATTCCTTTGTTGTAGGGAAAATAAAACCAACTTTTATGCAAAAACTCAGATATAGAGCCTCAAAACCATATTGCATATAGAATAGTATTTTCATATGTTTCTATTGTGATATTGACGGTACATTCAATATACTGACCTACACGGCTGCAACATATCATGTTGCAGGATTTCTACAAGGAGTAAGAGTTACGATATAGGGTTACAGTCTACACTCAACTTGCCGTTAGCGTTGATGGGACTTCACACCCTTAATGATCTGTTTCCACTGTGATATAAGGTATACTCTCAATCTATGGTATTTGTTTTACGTGTGATGTTATGGTATTTCATCGAAGTACTGTGTGTGCCAGCATACTGATCCAGGGATGGCACAGAAAGCACAGAGACTTAACCGTATTGGGTCGGGTCGCTACAGAGATGGTATTAGAGCACATGTTGACTGTAGGACGTGACCCTAGAAACTGGAATGCCCTAGGAAAGGATATCTCTAAAACTATATTTTCAAAAAAAATCCTTTACTTCTCATCCTTTTCTGATGGTCTCTCTTACCTCAAATAGTTAGAATACACCCATTCCCTTTTGACCACACGGAGAATCAACTAAGGATCACTTCAGAGTAAAACGGATATATCATGCAGAATTGAAGCTACAACAATTGAAGGCTCGAAGAAATTGAAGACCCTGAAGAATTTGAAGATTTACATGACACTTTAGAAGACCAAAACCCCTATTGTATACTCAACTTAGATACGATCATTTGTGAGTTTGACGTGGCTTGAGACTGCGTCGGTATTTCCCCAAAGAGGAAGGGATGATGCAGCACAGCGATAGTAAGTATTTCCCTCAGTTATGAAACCAAGGTTATCAAACCAGTAGGAGGATCACCACCACCCAAGAAGCAGCACCTGCACACAAACAACAAATACTTGCAACCAGACGCGAAAGAGAGGTTGTCAATCTCTCCACGGTAAAAAGATAGATTAGTTAGTGATAGATAGGAGAGATAGATCTCTCAAGAACCCAAAATAAAAAGACCAAATAAAATATGCAACAATATGTTTTTGGGTTTTTGGTTTTGTAGATCTGAAAACAGAGATGCAAAAAGATAGATCTGAAAGCAATATGTTCGAAAAGTAGACCCGGGGCCCATAGGGTTCATTAATGGCTTCTCTCATGAGTATAGCGCACGGTGGGTGAACAAATTACTGTTGGGCAATTGATAGAAAATCGAATAGTCATGACGATATCCAAGGTGATGATCATTATATAGGCATCACGTCCAAGATAACTAGACCGACTCCTGCCTGCATCTACCACTATTACTCCACACATCGACCGCTATCCAACATGCATGTAGTGTATTAAGTTCATGAAAAAATGGAGTAATGCAATAAGAACGATGACATGATGTAGACAAGATTTATTCATGTAGGAATAGACCCCATCTTTTTATCCTTAATAGCAACGATACATGCGTGTCTTGCTGCCCCTTCTGTCACTGGGAAAGAACACCGCAAGATCGAACCCATCACAAAGCACCTCTTCCCATGGCAAGAAAAATCGATCTAGTCAGCCTAACTAAACCAAAGATTCGAAGAAGAAATACGAGGCTATATGTAATCATGCATATAAGAGATCAAAGAAGACTCAAATAATACTCATGGATAGAAACTGATCATGAACTCAAAATTCATCGGATCCCAACAAACATGCCGCAAAACTTTACATCAAATAGATCTCCAAGAGACCATTGTATTGAGAATCATAAGAGAGAGAGAGGAAGCCATCTAGCTACTGCCTATGGACCCGTAGGTCTATGGTGGACTACTCACGCATCATCGGAGAGGCACCTATGAGGAAGATGAACCCCTCTGTGATGGTGTTTAGATTGGATCTCGAGGTTCTGGAAGTTGCGGCTGCTGGAATTGTGTTTCGTCGAATCCCCTAGGCTTTTTGGAATATTTGGGAATTCATAGGCATCAGATGCGGTGGAGAGGGGCCCCGAGGAGGGCACAACCCATCAGGGTGTGCCGGGGCCACCCTGGCGCGCCCTGGTGGGTTGTGGTCTCCTCGGCCCACTCCCTCGGCACTTATTTGGTCCACTGGGTGTCTTCTGGTCCAGAAAAAATTTCCAAAAAGTTTCGTCGCGATTGGACTCCGTTTGGTATTGATTTTCTGCGAAGTAAAAAACAAGCAAAAACAGCAACTGGCACTTTGGCACTATGTCAATAGGTTAGTCCCAAAAAATGATATAAAGTTGTTATAAAATGATTGTAAAACATCCAAGAATGATAATATAACAGCATGGAACAAGCAAAAATTATAGATACGTTGGAGACGTATCAGCATCCCCAAGCTTAATTCCTACTCGTCCTCGAGTAGGTAAATGATAAAAACAGAATTTTTGATGTGGAATGCTGCCTAACATGTTCATCTCATATTATTTTCTTTTGTATAGCATGGACATTTGGACTTGTAACGATTCAAAGCAATAGTGTAGTTTTAACATAATGACTTCAATACTCAAGCATGTCAACAAGCAACCATGTCTTTCAAAATATCAACACTAAAGAAAGTTATCCCTAGCCCATCATGCTCAATCATTGATCCATTCATGAAACACACTCAAATATTAGCTATGCCCAATGCTCAAGTACGATCATAGTGCCCCCTAGTTGGTGCTTTATAAGAGAAGATGGAGACTCAAAGTAAAAATAAAATTTGCATAAAGTAAATAGATAGGCCCTTCGCAGAGGGAAGTAGGGATTGGTAAAGGTGCCAGAGCTCAAGGTTTTAAATTGAGAGAGAAAAATATTTTGGGTGGCATGCTTTTCCTGTCAACGAAAACGACAAAGTAGCTCACAATACTTTCCATGCTAGATATATCATAGGCGGTTCCCAAACAGAAATTAAAGATTATTCCTTTTTCCACCAAACTTTCACTTTCAATGGCGGGCCGTATCCACGGTTGCCTTCCATACCAAAACTTTCCAAGGAATTTATTATTTGACAATATAAAGTAAATATTTTTTCTTTTTCATTTCGGGAATGTGCATCCCTATTACCGCCGCACTCTCGTGCAATGACAAGTGAATAAACACTCATCTTGAGAATAACACATCTAGCATGGAAAAATATTGGACACTCCCCACCGTTTCATGAGCGGTACGAGCACACAAAAGAGAAAATTTATTTTGAAAATTTAGAGATGGCACATACAAATTTGCTTGGAACGGCATGTAAATACCGCATATAGGTAGGTACGGTGGACTCATAAGGCAAAACTTGGTTTAAGGTTTTTGGATGCACAAGTCGTATTTCTACTTAGTAAATGGAGGCTAGCAAATAGATTGAGAAGCAACCAAACCAAGAAACGAAAATTCACATAAGCGAGCATTGAGCATAACTAACACCGAATAATGCACCATAAGTAGGATATAACTTCATTGCATAACTATTGACTTTCGTGCATGCATAGGGAATCACAAACCTTAACACCAATATTCCTACTAAAGCATAATTACTCACTAACACGACTCACATATTACTATCATCATGTTTCAAAACTATTACAAAGAATCTAGTTTAATTTTCCCAATGATCTTTATGAAAGTTTTTATTATATCCTCCTTGGATATCTATCACTTTGGGACTAATTTCATATATTGCCATTGCTTTTTGGCAAGCTCAAACAAATTTAAGTGAAGCACATGAGCATAAAGATTTCATCTCTCAAAATAGTATAAGTGAAGCATGAGAGGATTTCTTCAAAAATTTCTAACTCTCAAATTAATCTAAGTGAACCATGAGAGTATTTCTACAAAAATTTCCAAGCACACCGTGCTCAAAAAGATATAAGTGAAGCACTAGAGCAATTCTATAGCTCAAAAAGTTTAAGTGAAGCACATAGAGCAATTCTAACAAATCATGGCATAATTTTGGCTCTCCCCAATAGGTGTGTACAGCAAGGATACAAGTGACAAACTAACAAATAAAGCAAGCAAAGATACAAGACGCTCCAAGTAAAACTCATGATATGTGACGAATAAAAATATAGCTCCAAGTAAAATACCGATGGTCGTTAGAAGAAAGAGGGGATGCGACCCGGGGGCATCCCCAAGCTTAGTTTCTTTTTACTCTTTGGATATATCTTGGGGGTGCGGTAGCATCCCCAAGCTTAGGCTTTTATCACTCCTTATTCCTTCATCCATCATGATCTCACTCAAAACTTGAAAACTTCAATCACACAAAACTCAACAAAATCTTCGTGAGATCCGTTAGTATAATAAAGCAAATCACTACTTTAGGTGCTGTTGCAAACCCATTAAAATTTTGTTATTGCATTATACCTACTGTATTTTAACTTTACCATGGCTAATACCCTTCAATATAACTCATAGATTCATCAAAACAAGCACACAATGCAACGAAAACAGAATCTTTCTTAAACAGAACAGTCTATAGTAATCTGTACTCTAACCATACTTCTGTAACTCTAAAAATTCTGAAAAATTAGGAAAACGTAAGGAATTTGTATAGAAACACTGTGTTATAATTTCAGCTCAAGGCCACGTTCCAGAAAAAAATTAAAATTCATATACTGGACGCAAAGTTTCTGTTTCAGATTCAGCATCGCTTCTACTCATCCTATCAATCATCCTAAAGGCTTTACTTGGCACAAACACTAAATAAACCATAAAAACACAATCATAACAGAGGCATAATTGTGTCAACACTAAAAAACATAAAGGAAAAAGTAAAAATAAATTTATTCATTGGGTTGCCTCCCAACAAGCGCTATCGTTTTACGCCCCTAGCTAGGCATAACGCATAGATTCAAGTATTGCCATCTTTGGTTTTGCATCCATAGGATGCCCTCATGATTGATTCATATGGTGGCTTAATTCTTGTTCTAGGGAAGTGTTCCATACCCTTTCTCAAGGGAAATTTAAAATGAATATTGCCTTCTTTTATATCAATCACGACACCTATAGTGCGTAAAAATAGTCTACCAAGTATAATGGGACAAGACGGATTGCAATCAATATCAAGCACAATAAAATCAATAGGCACATAGTTCCTATTTCCAAGAATAAGAATATCATTAATTCTTCCCAAAGGCTTTTTAATAGTAGAATCCGCCAAGTGCAAATTAAGAGAACATTCTTGAATATTGGTAAGACCAAGTACATCACATAGAGATTTCGGAATCGTGGAAACACTAGCACCCAAATCACACAAAGCAAGGCACTCATAATTTTTAATCTTGACCTTAATGGTAGGTTCCCACTCATCATGCAATTTTCTAGGAATAGAAATCTCCAACTCCAACTTTTCTTCAAAAGATTTCATCATGGCATCAACGATATGTTTAGTAAAAGCTTTATTTTGCTCATAAGCATGGGGTGAATTCAACATAGATTGCAACAAAGAAATACATTCAATCAAAGAGAAACTATCATAATTAAAGTCTTTGCAATCCAAAATAGTGGGCACATCACTAGTTAGAGTTTTGATCACTTCAAATCCACTTTTGTCAAAATTTTCATCAAGATTTTCACCCTCCAAATTATTGGGACGCCTTCTAGCTAAAGTTGACTCTACTTCAGTCCCTTTATCATCAATCTTAATATTACTATACAAGGAATCAATAGAAGAAACACCAATCACTTTAAGATCTACATCTTTTTTATCCTCTAGGGAGATTGGTTTGGCGGCCATTTGATTTATCAAAGTAGCTTGCGCGTCAGATATTTTACCAAGCAAATTTTCAGCATGAGCATATTTAGATTGAAGATTACAAACTTCTCTACTGATATCATCAAGTTTTTTCGTTATGGCATCTAGCACGGTAGAGTGTTCTCTAAGCTCATCGGTAAAATACTTATTATGCTCAAATTGCGTAGTCATATATTCCTTAGTACTTTTCTCAATTTCAAGAAAAATATTGGGGTAAGGAACATCGTAGTACTTTCGTTAGGGCATCATGACTATGCAAACAAGATTTCAAGCAAAGAGATCCGGCAAGACAAAGGCAAAACGAGAGAGAGGGCGAATAAAATGGCAAATTGGTGAAGTGGGGGAGAGGAAAACGGGAGGCAAGTGGCAAATAATGTAATTGCAAGGAGATGAGATTTGTGATTAGGAACCTGGTAGATGATGATGGAGTCCCCTCGGCGCCTACGATAGGCAGGTAGAAGAGACCGCTTCCTCCCCGACAACGGCGCTAGAAGTTCCTTTGACGTGGCTTGAGACTGCGTCAGTATTTCCCCAACGAGGAAGGGATCGATGATGCAACACAGCGACAATAAGTATTTCCCTCAGTTATGAAACCAAGGTTATCAAACCAGTAGGAGGATCACCACCACCCAATAAGCAGCACCTGCACACAAACAACAAATACTTGCAACCCGACGCGAAAGAGAGGTTGTCAATCTCTCTACGGTAAAAAGATAGATTAGGTAGTGATAGATAGGAGAGATAGATCTCTCAAGAACACAAAATAAAAAGAGTAAATATGCAGCAATATGTTTTTGGGTTTTTTGGTTTTGTAGATCTGAAAACAAAGATTGCAAAAAGATATATCGGAAAGCAATATGTTGGAAAAGTAGACCCGGGGGCCGTAGGGTTCACTAGTGGCTTCTCTCATGAGTATAGTGCACGGTGGGTGAACAAATTAGTGTTGGGCAATTGATAGAAAATCGAATAGTCATGACGATATCCAAGGCGATGATCATTATATAGACATCACTTCCAAGACAAGTAGACCGACTCCTGCCTGCATCTACCACTATTACTCCACACATCGACCGCTATCCAGCATGCATCTAGTGTATTAAGTTCATGGAAAAACGGAGTAATGCAATAAGAACGATGACATGATGTAGACATGATCTATTCATGTAGGAATAGACCCCATCTTGTTATCCTTAATATCAACGATACATGCGTGTCTTGCTACCCCTTCTGTCACTGGGAAAGACCACCGCAAGATCGAACCCATCACAAAGCACCTCTTCCCATGGCAAGAAAAATCGATCTAGTCGGCCTAACTAAACCAAAGATTCGAAGAAGAAATACGAGGCTATAAGTAATCATGCATATAAGAGATCAAAGAAGACTCAAATAATATTCATGGATAGAAACTGATCATGAACTCAAAATTCATCGGATCCCAACAAACACACCGCAAAAGTTTACATCAAATAGATCTCCAAGAGACCATTGTATTGAGAATCATAAGAGAGAGAGAGAGGAAGCCATCTAGCTACTGCCTACGGACCCGTAGGTCTATGGTGGACTACTCACGCATCATCGGAGATGCACCTATGAGGAAGATGAACCCCTCCGTGATGGTGTTTAGATTGGATCTCGAGGTTCTGGAACTTGCGGCGGCTGGAATTGTGTTTCGTCGACTCCCCTAGGGTTTTTGGAATATTTGGGAATTTATGGGCATCAGAGACGGTGGAGAGGGGCCCCGAGGAGGGCACAACCAATCAGGGCGCGCTGGGGCCCCCTTGGCGCGCCCTGGTGGGTTGTGGTCTCCTCGGCCCACTCCCCCGGCACTGCTTTGGCCCACTGGGTGTCTTCTGGTCTAGAAAAAATCTCCAAAAAGTTTCGTCGCGATTGGACTCCGTTTGGTATTGATTTTCTGTCAAGTAAAAAACAAGCAAAAACAGCAACTAGCACTTTGGCACTATGTTAATAGGTTAGTCCCAAAAAATGATATAAAGTTTTTATAAAATGATTGTAAAACATCCAAGAATGATAATATAATAGCATGGAACAAGCAAAAATTATAGATACGTTGGAGACGTATCAGAGTTGTCATGGTGTGATTTTGTTTCTTTCGGCATCCACAAATCAAACTATTTTCAAAACTATTGTTTGTATTGTGTGTATCTCCCTGTCCCTCTCTCTCTCTCTATCTCGCTCTCTCTCTCTCGTATCTCATCCCAAAACTCTTGGACCCAATAGATGATGAATGAAGATGGACTTGTATTCTCTGCACCGATGACTCAGCTGGAGGCAGAGCTATGGATCCAAAACATGGAGAATCACTTCCGGAAGAATGTTGTTGGAAGAAGGTATGGGGTTCAATATTGAAAGGACGTGGATGTCGCCTAGAGGGGGGTGGTGAATAGGCGCTTTAAAATAATTACGGTTTAGGCTTGAACAAATGCGGAATAAAACTAACGTTTAATATGTCAAGCACAAAACCTAAAACAACTAGGCTCACCTATGTGCACCAACAACTTATGCTACGCAAGATAAACAACTAAGTGATAGCAAGATATAAAGCATGAAACAATATGGCTATCACAAAGTAAAGTGCATAAGTAAAGGGCTCGGGTAAGAGATAACCGAGGCACGCGGACACGACGATGTATCCCAAAGTTCACACCCTTGCGGATGCTAATCTCCGTTCGGAGCGGTGTGGAGGCACAATGCTCCCCAAGATGCCACTAAGGCCACCGTAATCTCCTCACGCCCTCGCACAATGCAAGATGCCGTGATTCCACTAAGGGACCCTTGAGGGCGGTCACCGAACCCGTACAAACAAGGTTGGGGCAAACTCCACAACTTAATTGGAGGCTCCCAACAACACCACAAAGCTTCACCACAATGGATTGTGGCTCCGAGGTGACCTCAAATGCTCGGGGCAATCTCCACAACCTAATTGGAGACCCCGAAGCTTGCCCGGAGCTTTGCACCACAATGATTGAGCTCCGAGGCACCACCAACCGTCTAGGGCGCCAAAGCACCCAAGAGGAACAAGCTCAAGGGTGCTCAAACACCCAAGAGTAATAAGCTTCTCAACTTCTCACTTCCACGTATCACCGTGGAGAACTCAAACCTATGCACCAAATGCAATGGCAAGGGCACACGGAGTGCCCAAGTCCTTCTCTCCCAAATCTCACCAAAGCAACTAATGCTAGGGAGGAAAATGAGAGGAAGAACGAAGAACACGAAGAACTCCAAGATCTAGATCCAAGGGGTTCCCCTCACTTAGAGGAGAAAGTGATTGGTGGAAATGTGGATCTAGATCTCCTCTCTCTTTTCCCCCAATAACTAGCAAGAATCATTGGAGGGATTGAGAGTTAGCAAGCTCGAAGAAGGTCAACAATGGGGGAAGAACACGAGCTAAAGAGATAAGGTTCAATGGGGAAGAAGACCCCCTTTTATAGGTGGGGAAAAATCCAACCGTTATGCTCACAGCCCTCACAGAGCGGTACTACCGCTCATGGGAGCGGTACTACCGCTAGGGCGGTGGAAGCCCTTTGAAAAAAAACAGCGAGGAGGCAAAAGGCCAGTAGAACCGCCGGAGCGGTACTACCGCTCGTTCTCACGGTACAACCGGTAGGGATAGCGGTACTACCGCAAAGGGTAGCGGTACTACTGCTTGCGAGTGGTACTAAAAAAATACATCCGTGCCTACCACTGCTGGACTTAACACGAGATTTTGGTCCGGAGCGGTACTACCGCTCTGGAGCCGCGGTAGTACCGCTCTGGAGCGGTAGTAAAAAATTATATCCGCTCCAAGCGGTAGTAGCCGTAGTAGTACCGCTGCAGCCTTTTAAGAACACCAAAACTGCCACAACTTCTGCAAACGGACTCCGAATTCAACGAAATCAAGTTTGTTGGAAAGCTAACGACATGGGCTAACACAATCTTGATAGAAATATCAATAAGAAGCAAATGAGAAAAGGCCCATAAGAAAATGGTGAGAACCCTTCCTCGGATAAGACCGGTAAAACCTCCAACACCGAAAACGCAATAGAAGAAGCATATGAAATCCGTTTTCGATGTACTAGAGCTTGTCACGAAGATAACCACAAGCTCTAAAACCTCAAAAAGAGAAAATACAAATAAGAATCAAGAAAGATGATGTAAGGATGCAATGGTTTGAGCTCTCGGCGAACGGTACGATCAAGCTACTCACTTGAGAGCCCCCCTTGATAGTACGGCTATCGATCCTATAACCCGGTCTCCAAACAATCACCATGAGACCGGTAAAATAGAAAACCTATCAAGGGCAAACCTTTGCCTTGCACGAAGTCCACTTGAGCTAGATGATGACGATCTTGACTCCCTCAAGTTGGACCACCTTTCCTGATTGCGTTGGCTCGATGAAGGCTAGTTGATTGCTCCCCCATACTCCACTATGGTTGAGTCACTCTTCGGCACACCTTCACAAGTCCATTGTCACCACAATGGACGGCAAGCTACAAGCATGATTTCTTCGTGATGCTCCACTTGAGCTTGCACAACATAACCTTGAGTTGATGTCATCCTCCATGGGTTGTATGAGATCTTCCTCTTGACGCAAGCCCATGGAAGCAAACCTAACCCCACATAGAACTCTCACAAAGACCATGGGTTAGTACACAAAGCGCAATGGACAATGCTTACCAACACAACCTTGATTTGATGTCATCCTCCATGGGTTGTATGTGATCTTCCTCTTGACGCAAACCCATGGAAGCAAACCTAACCCCACATAGAACTCTCACACCGACCATGGGTTAGTACACAAAGCGCAATGGACAATGCTTACCAAACCGTGAGATCACTTGATCCCACTCGGTGTATCTTCTACGCTTTGTGTGAAATCTTCTCTCTTCATAAAGATGATGTCTTGAAGATACACATGAATGTTCACACAATCTTCTTCTTCAAGACATGCTAGCAATTAGCTCAACACTCACTAGACCAATCTTTGGATAGATCCTTGGATATCACCTTGGTCAACACATAAACTCCTTGAAACCAACAAATGGACTTCGAGAAAAGCCAATGGACAAATCCTACGAATATAACTCAACGCAACCATTAGTCCATAGAGATTGTCATCAATTACCAAAACCAAACATGGGGGCACCGCGTGCTCTTTCAATCTCCCCCATTTTGGTAATTGATGACAATCACTTTCAAGAGAGTTTATATAAGGAATTGACCACAACCATGCAAAGCAACAACACATAATGCATGAGCATGATATGCAAATGCTTAGGAACAAAACCAAAGCATGAAACCAAAGAGCCACAAAGATTCTCTAAACTTCTTCAAACAATTCCCTCTAAACTCTCTCGAAACTTCTCCCCCATTGGCATCGATTGCCGAAATGGGCGAAATGCTTAGAAAGCCAATATAATATGTGTTCCTCCATAAGGTGTGTATTTCTCAAAATATGAGTGGAATACACTACATATATCCAATGATGAATAGTTGGAGGAAGACAAACAATATTGAGGACCCAAAGATTGCTAAAGGATGATCTGCATAACAAAGAGAGAACCAAGCAATCAAAAGATACCAAATGAAACAATCCAACAACGGATCCTACGAGCCACACGGATACAAGATATTATGATATGAGCAAAGGAGTGTTCTAAAGAACATAGAGAAGCTCCCCATGATTTGTGCAATATTCAGTTTTGTATTTGGATACAACATGCACAAATTAGGATCATCACTCCCCCAAAATCAATAGAAACACACAACAAGTGCAAGTAAGCATATAGGAAACTAAGCCTAGCACTTGCAACAAGCATATGGTTGAGCAACATGTAAAAGAGGCAACTAGGAATAGGCTCAACCAAAAATGATGTGTGTGAGTCAAGGCAATGCACTTGAGAAGACTAGTATAAGGATGAGCATTAAGCATCAACATAGTCTTGAAGAAATGAGACACAAAGTGCAGGCCATATCCTTCCCACATACACAAACCACTGGCAAATGGGTCCACAAGCTTACTAATAAGAGAATTAAAAACCAAAGCTTGTGACAACCCCTGGTGAAGATAGGAAATAATAGCATTGTCAGGAGGAGGGATACCAATCGAAATGGCAAAACCCTCATGAAGACAAGCATGAGGAAAATAGTCTTCACCACCAGAGATTGCATCAAGATGAAAGGATATAAGATCCGCACTCAAGACAGATTCTTTCACGAAACCACCAAGTAAATAAAAAGGAAATGCAATGGTGGACGTGAAAGAAAAGAGGATATCAACTAGAGATGTAACTTCTCTCATGTGTATAAGATTCTATGTAGAGGGCAATCATGATGATATATCCACAAAGAATGATATACACACGAAATAGTTACAAGAAGGAACAAACAAGATATCCAAAAGGAAGTCATAAATATACCAATAAGATCTTTGCTTGAAAGCATAGCACATAGCCTAATATTTTCTTATTGTACATAAATGAACTCCCAAGACACGAACATCAAAGACATCACAACTAGCAATATGACATCATCGTTGAGACGCTTTGAGAAAGGAAACAAGTACCACAAGAATGACTCAAGAAATTCAGGCCATTATGCAACCTATAAAAGGTTGAATGCGAGAAATGTATGCATGAAGTAGATACTTGTTACCGAGATAGCATTGGATTGATGTAGTAGACAATGGTTCTTCGATCATCCTAGCATGGCTCCAATAAGCATATGGTGTCAACACCTTCCTTGTAAGGGAGCCGAGTGTCCAACGTATCTCCAATTGTTCCTAGAGCAACAACACAAACAAAGTGGTACCCAAACTCATTGGGACCAAAGAGTTAGATGACCAACAACACATAGGACAAACTCCACATAAATATGTGCATATAGATATGAAATTGAATTTCATGCACACTTTAGCCAATTTATGTCATAGTGGAGTTTCCCCTATATATTGGGTCAAGGAAAGAGACCATGCCAACGAAAGTACATGTAGTAAATATGCATGCTCAAGGCTTTCAAGAATCAAATCAACACACAGTTGACAAGATACCGAAAGATAAGGTATCAAGTGAAAATAAGATACCAAACGAAAAATTATCACTTGACGGATACGAACAAAAAGATACATCAAGGAATGAGATATCCATTGACACATGCCAAATAGAAGGAAACAAGATACCAATTGAAGGAAAACAAGAGGTATCAAGTTCCCAAAAGAGAGCTAGGTTCCAAACAAACCAAACCCTCTGCAAATTTTCATGATGGCAGAAAGCACCATAGAGAAAAGGCTTGCCTCTCACCAACACACACTTGATGAAAATCAAAATATTTTATGATAAAAACATAAAGAGAGTGTTCTAAAGAAAATAGGATAGCTCCCCCCAAGAGATGTGCATTATATAGAATTTGCATTTGAATACAAAATGCACACGATGGGGTCATCACTTTCCCTATATCTATAGAAACACTAGACATGCTCAAAAAGATCCACAAGAGGCAAGGAAGACAAACGATAAATAAAAACTTATGTAAAGATGATTAGCAAATTCTACCAATTAAAAGGAATACCAATTGTCAAAGGACAAGTAGTATTTGGAAATAATTCCCATTGGTAGATTGCAAATAGATCCAACATCATCTTTACTCCTAAATCACAAGCAAATGACACTTGTAGAGCTAGCATGCCACCTAGGAACAAGGTAAATTATAATATCAAATCTAAGTGGCAATATCTCAAATGTACACATTCTCTGGGCTTGTAATATGCACATAGCATATTACTCCCCCATAATGTGATAACCCAACATTATTAACAAGTGGCAAATGAAATCCAACAAGATGATTAATGGACCATTTAGAATTTGAATTTCTCATGAGAAGACATACCACATAGAAGCTAGATAATCTTGTAATATCAATACTAAGTGGTATTCCTCATGTACACACATTTTGAGGATCGTGAAGTGCACAAAGCACATCACTCCCCCAAAATGGGATAATCCATTAATCTCTCAAAAGAGCCGACAAAGATACAAACAAAATACAAAAAGGCTCAACACAATACGCACACGTACATGATGTGGAAACCAACATACCCATACTTGATTACTCAAGATAAGCAAGACGGAGGCACACCATATACAAACACATGCAAAGTACAAAACCACAACATGCAAAGGGGCAAGTAACTAACAATGTAAACAATTTTAAGTACAAGTTATCGCAACGAGGCACATTGGATATAAGATAGAAACTCGATAATCCAAATGACTTGGCTTGAAATAATATGAATGATGAAGATCCCTCAATTCTTCATGATGTAGCCAAGTCTCCAATGCCCTCCAACCACACCTATTGATCAAGTTTGAGCTTGTTGGTCCCCAAACAAGTTGTGTCCTAAGAGGTTAGTCACAATAGGCTTGGCTACCAAAATGGTTCTTTTCTTGACACCACATTGAGTACCAACCCACTTGGCATACACATTGCCAGCCTTATCCTTCCCAAGAGAATAGATATCATCAATAATAATTGGTTTAGATAAGTTACCATTCGTGCATGAAGAAGCAAAGTGACCCTTCTCACGACATAAGTAGCAACATCTACCCTTTACTTTCTTCTCAATTGATTTCTCAACTTGAGGAGCGTTGACTTGGCTCTTCTTGGGAAGAGGCCTTTCTTCAACTTGAGGTTGAGCATGAGATTGAACTTGTGGCCGCTTCCCTTGTTGCTTGTCACTATGGGGCTTCTTCTTCAATGGGCAAGATCTAACATGGTGCCCTTCTATCTTGCACTTGAAGCAAATAATCTTGGCCAAATTCTTGACTTGTTCTTGGCCCTTCTTTTTGTTTCTCTTGGACTTCTTCTTATTATTGGAGTTGAATCCAAGTCCACCTTTGTCATTTGGGGATTTTTGCACACTCAAGATATTGTTGAGTGTGGACTCCCCTTCATGACCCTTTTCCAAGTCTTTCTTCAAAGAAGTGACTTGGGCCTTGAGCTCATTGATTTCCTGTACATGGTTAGTATGAACACAAGTACTAGAGGACATATAAGCTTCATCGTTAGAGCAACAAGGCAAGGAAAGTAATTCATCACAAGATGTAGCAACATTATGAGTAGATGAACTACGAGGACTAGCACATGGCAATAAAGCATTTCTACTAGATGTAGTGCTAATGTCCACATGAGGCTCACTAGATGTTACCTTAGTAGTACTAGCCTCATGAGCTATCTTTAGCACATTATGGGATACTAGAAGATCACCATGAGAGCTCGAGAGCTTTTCATGACTTTCTTCCAATTTCCCATAATTTCTAGATAGCAACTCAAGTTGAGTCCTTAGCTCAATATTCTCCTTAAAAATGGATGCTTCACAAGAAATAGAGTTAGTAGCACAAGCATCATCATTAACAACAAAAGGAGAAGGCAACTTGGGAAGCTCTTTAGCATATGAATCTTCAAGTTGAGAATGAGACTCGGTGAGTTCAATGAGCGAACTCTTAATGACCCTTGAGCCATTTTCGAGGTGCTCAAAGTCCTCAAGGGGTTTAGCATGTGCAACTGCAAGCTTATCATTTTTAGTTCTAAAATCATTAGCCACCTCGAGAGCTCTATCATGGGATTCCTTTAATCTAGATAATTCTAGAGCAAAGGTCTCCTCAAGAGATTCCTTGGTGGTTTGTTCATTTTCAAGAGCTTGAGATAGCTCCGCGATCTCATTAGCATAATCACGCTCAAGACCTTCCATTTTATCAATGGTGGCCTCATGCTCCTCGAGATGAGCTTCCAACTCCTCAATATATTTCTTGCCCTCAATTGCAATAGACATGATTTCCATGAAGTTGGAACGAGCAATTTTATTCTTATGAAGAGCTTTAAAAACCATTTCTCCCTTAATTTATAAGGAAGCAATATTATCACTCTCTTCATCATCATCAACATCATCATCATGGGATATATTGGGATTCAAAGTAGAAGATACCTTTGAAGCCTTAGCCATAAGGCAAAAGTGAGAAATAATAGATGATGATGTAGGATCCCTTGACGCACCATTCAAGACCACATCTTGTTCCATGGAGTGTTGGGTTTCCTCTACATTGTTAGCACAACAACTCGAGGAAAGCAATGCATTTTTATCACGATAACAAGACATGTCAAGCATATCATCATGAGATTTAGTCAAGCAATTTCTACATGATATGCAAGGACTATCAACACAAGCATGTGAAACATTTAGAGTGCTCGAAGTGTTGAAGTCCAAAGATGAAGCATTGCAATAAGATAGTGATGAAGAATCATCAACAATAAGCCCACTATCATCATTACAATGAACACCACTACTCACCATAACATTACCTTGTGGCAATCCACATGTAGGTGAAGTAGATGAAGTTGAGAAGGCAACACGACCGGAGGTGGAGGGAGAACAATCATCCCTAGAAATCTTGGACACACCATATTTATCTTGAAGCTTTGTCCACAACTCATGAGCATCCCGGAATGGCATGAGTTGCAATATAACTACATTGCTCAAAGCATCAAAAAACACATTAGAAGCTTGAGCATTGAGATAAGAGTTTTTCTCATCCTCTATAGATATGTGTTGAGAATCCTTTGGAGGAGAAAAACCCATATCTACAATTCGCTCCAAATTTGGGTCCATGACCCTAAAGAGATTAAGCATGCGAATTACCCAAACATAAAAATTTGTGCCATCGAAACTAAGAGTGTCAGAGAATCCTAATACCCTAGTCGACATCCTTACTCTCTAGGTGGTTAAACCTAATAATGAGAGACCTAGCTCTGATACCAATTGAAAGGACGTGGATGTCGCCTAGAGGGGGGGGGGGTGAATAGACGCTTTAAAATAATTACGGTTTAGGCTTGAACAAATGCGGAATAAAACTAACGTTTAATATGTCAAGCACAAAACCTAAAACAACTAGGCTCACCTATGTGCACCAACAACTTATGCTACGCAAGATAAACAACTAAGTGATAGCAAGATATAAAGCATGAAACAATATGGCTATCACAAAGTAAAGTGCATAAGAAAAGGGCTCAGGTAAGAGATAACCGAGGCACGCGGAGACGACGATGTATCCCGAAGTTCACACCCTTGCAGATGCTAATCTCCGTTCGGAGCGGTGTGGAGGCACAATGCTCCCCAAGATGCCACGAAGGCCACCGTAATCTCCTCACGTCCTCGCACAATGCAAGGTGCCGTGATTCCACTAAGGGACCCTTAAGGGCGGTCACCGAACCCATACAAACAAGGATGGGGCAAACTCCACAACTTAATTGGAGGCTCCCAACAACACCACGAAGCTTCACCACAATGGATTGTGGCTCCGAGGTGACCTCAAATGCTCGGGGCAATCTCCACAACCTAATTGGAGACCCCGAAGCTTGCCCGGAGCTTTGCACCACAATGATTGAGCTCCGAGGCACCACCAACCGTCTAGGGCGCCAAAGCACCCAAGAGGAACAAGCTCAAGGGTGCTCAAACACCCAAGAGTAATAAGCTTCTCAACTTCTCACTTCCAGGTATCACCGTGGAGAACTCAAACCTATGCACCAAATGCAATGGCAAGGGCACACGGAGTGCCCAAGTCCTTCTCTCCCAAATCCCACCAAAGCAACTAATGCTAGGGAGGAAATTGAGAGGAACAACGAAGAAGAACACGAAGAACTCCAAGATCTAGATCCAAGGGGTTCCCCTCACTTAGAGGAGAAAGTGATTGGTGGAAATGTGGATCTAGATCTCCTCTCTCTTTTCCCTCAAGAACTAGCAAGAATCATTGGAGGGATTGAGAGTTAGCAAGCTCGAAGAAGGTCAACAATGGGGGAAGAACACAAGCTAAAGAGATAAGGTTCAATGGGGAAGAAGACCCCCTTTTATAGGTGGGGAAAAATCCAACCGTTATGCTCACAGCCCGCACATAGCGGTACTACCGCTCATGGGAGCGGTACTACCGCTAGGGCGGTGGAAGCCCTTTGAAAAACAACAGAAAGGAGGCAAAAGGCCAGTAGAACCGCCGGAGAGATACTACCGCTCGTCCTCACGGTACTACCGCTAGGGATAGCGGTACTACCGCAAAGGGTAGCGGTACTACTGCTTGCGAGCGGTACTAAAAAAATACATCCATGCCTACCACCGCTGGACTTAACACGAGATTTTGGTCCGGAGTGGTACTACCGCTCTGGAGCGGTAGTAAAAAATTACATCCGCTCCAAGCGGTAGTAGCCGCGGTAGTAGCCGCGGTAGTACCGCTGCAGCCTTTTAAGAACACCAAAACTGCCACAACTTCTGCAAACGGACTCCGAATTCAACGAAACCAAGTTTGTTGGAAAGCTAACGACATGGGCTAACACAATCTTGATAGAAATATCAATAAGAAGCAAATGAGAAAAGGCCCATAAGAAAATGGTGAGAACCCTTCCTCGGATAAGACCGGTAAAACCTCCAACACCGAAAACGCAATAGAAGAAGCATATGAAATCGGTTTTCGATGTACTAGAGCTTGTCACGAAGATAACCACAAGCTCTAAAACCTCAAAAAGAGAAAATACAAATAAGAATCAAGAAAGATGATGCAAGGATGCAATGGTTTGAGCTCTCGGCGAACGATACTATCAAGCTACTCACTTGAGAGCCCCCCTTGATAGTACGGCTATCGATCCTATAACCCGGTCTCCAAACTATCACCATGAGACCGGTAAAATAGAAAACCTATCAAGGGCAAACCTTTGCCTTTCACGAAGTCCACTTGAGCTAGATGATGACGATCTTGACTCCCTCAGGTTGGACCACCATTCGTGATTGCGTTGGCTCGATGAAGGCTAGTTGATTGCTCCCCCATACTCCACTATGGGTGAGTCACTCTTCGGCACACCTTCACAAGTCCATTCTCACCACAATGGACGGCAAGCTACAAGTATGATTTCTTCGTGATGCTCCACTTGAACTTGCACAACACAACCTTGAGTTGATGTCATCCTCCATGGGTTGTATGTGATCTTCCTCTTGACACAAGCCCATGGAAGCAAACCTAACCCCACATAGAACTCTCACAAAGACCATGGGTTAGTACACAAAGCGCAATGGACAATGCTTACCAACACAACCTTGATTTGATGTCATCCTCCATGGGTTGTATGTGATCTTCCTCTTGACGCAAGCCCATGGAAGCAAACCTAACCCCACATAGAACTCTCACACAGACCAAGGGTTAGTACACAAAGCACAATGGACAATGCTTACCAAACCGTGAGATCACTTGATCCCACTCGGTGTATCTTCTACGCTTTGTGTGAATTCTTCTCTCTTCATAAAGATGATGTCTTGAAGATACACATGAATGTTCACACAATCTTCTTCTTGAAGACATGCTAGCAATTAGCTCAACACTCACTAGACCAATCTTTGGATAGATCCTTGGATACCACCTTGGTCAACACATAAACTCCTTAAAACCAACAAATGGACTTCAAGAAAAGCCTATGGACAAATCCTACGAATATAACTCAACGCAACCATTAGTCCATAGAGATTGTCATCAATTACCAAAAGCAAACATGGGGGCACCGCATGTTCTTTCAAATATGCTCTTCAGTACTTTACAAAAAGTGTTGCAACCTGGTGGAAAATGCATCAAGCCATACAAGGATGTAAAAGAGCAAAAGCTTGGGAGGAATTAAAGAAGACCTTGTTAAGATCCCGTCTTATCTAGAAGCACTGTGGCAACCCGATGAAGAAACCTTGTTCCTGCACGATATGCGCAGAAAAAGGACACACCTAGGAAGAACATCGCGATGGATGCCCCCATTGTGAAGAACATCACCTGGAGGGAGAATGCCTAACTAGGAAGGTGACATGTTTCTCGTGTGCAGGAACACTATGGCAGGATGGTCCAAAGATGACACATCAATCAGAGACCCTTCAACGAAACTTTGTGCGATGCATGAATCGCAAATGATATAGTTCAAGGTCCGTCGCCAATAACATGAACCGTATGCGATGGACGATCCATCAAATACGATTCAGAAAAGAGTTTCGTGTGCGATACGTGGCACCCAGTTGACCCACGCAAATTGTTTGTGATGGGACAAAATAAAAAAAACGGTTAACTTAATAGATGGCATATTGGTCAGCCAGATGAACTATTTGTGATGACATAAAATAACACAAACGATCACCCAGATCAAGGTGTGTGTGATTGACGGCAAACACGTTGCCCGGGTGAACTGTTTGCGACGAGCCAAAATAACACAAACGGTTGCTCAGATCAAGCTGTGTGTGATATACAACATACAAGTCACTCAGATGACCTATGTGCGATGAGCCGAAATAACACAAACGGTTGCTCGGATCAAGTTGTGTGTGATATACAACATACATGTCACTCAGGTAACCTGTGTGCTATGAGCCGAAATAACAAAAACGATTCGGCGTAACAAGATGTGTGTCATGCCGGGTAAACAGGTCAGTTATCTAAATTTTGTGTGAAGACAGATAATAGTACACATGATTTCTGCTAATAAGGTTTTTGTGGTGTGGGCAAACACTTGCTGGTGCACACTTGTCTGTGATTGTTCAAATCACCACCGTCGTGTTTGTTGGTTTAATCATTCACGATGTGATTTGCTCTGTGTACTGAACAAAAAGATAAATGCTTACAAATACAAGATGCATAACCAATGCAATGGAACGCAAGCTTTCCATATTTTCCAAAAAATAATACAAAGATGCATAACAAAATTAAACATGCAATTACATAACCTACTACCTCAATAAACTTTTTACATACATAATAAACTAGGAGAAACCCCGAAACTGGCCCCTGTATAACCAGTGATGGTGTGCACCAGCTGGTACCTATGAACAGAGATGCCCCAGTGCAGAAATTAATGGCTTTATACGCGTGTCATGCAATCCACGCCAATGCTTCACACCTCTTCCTTCGTCAGTTTCCTGCCACTAGCGAGTGGCTAGCTCTATATGACCCTTGCGGCAACATAGCGTGACTGTGCTTGATCTAGTCCACACCTACCTTCCATTAATTATTCCAAGCATGCCAGGCAACTAAATCTCGGAGGTTGACTGCGGCCCCTTTCCAGGCAACCAAATCTTGGAGGTCGACGTCGGCCCTTTGCCATGCAACCAAATATCGGAGGTCGATGGCGGACCCTTGCAAGGCAACCAAAGCTCGGAGGTCGGCGTCGGCGCCTTGCCAGGCAACCAAACCTCGGAGGCTGACAATGACCCCTGGCCCTTCTTGGAGTACATCCTCAACGAGGAGAAGGAGCCGGTGGCACCGTGGCCCATAGGCACCGATCTCGCCATGCCATTCCTTGGGCGCATATCGATCTTATTGCAGGGGAAGTATGAAGAGCTGCTTGCCATCCACCGTGCAAAAGATCGAGAGCTGTTTGTCGGCATGATCGAGGACCCACCCGAAGAGGAAGAGCCGTCGTCACCGGTGCCCTCAAGAGCCTGATGCCCCGCCGAGAATGAGCAACAGCCTTGTGCGATGCATTGATGAGCGGGTATGTGGGCATCTTCATCAAGCTCACCGGCGGCCATTTCATCGCCGATCCCGACTATTATGTGTCCAGGCTCGAGAGCCTCGTCGATGGAGATAACGTCCCCGGCGAAGTAGAGCATCGCCACCATGATATCTTGCAGGATAAGGTCATGCGTGGAATTTGCTACCAGTGGGATGACAGAGAGATGTTGCGGTTCCACGGGCTTATCATGCACGTGATTACGTTGTCAAGGTCTACTGGATGAGGCTCAGGCTGCCCAACAGCCCCAAGATCCTACCAGCAGCGCCAGGAGCGGCTCATGAGGAGTCGGGTACCGTGGCCGCGGGTCTAGACACTCGGAGTGAACGCCTGAACAGCCGCAAGGGTGCTGCTGTCTGCTGACCATAGAGTCCGAGCAGACCATCGTCGGAAGGCCGCCAACGCTTCCTTTTTAGCATGTTTTATTATAACTGTATGGAAATGTCGCATTTTTTCAACCTTTTGGTAGGAATTAATTAATTATGTTAATTAATGCAAATCCATGCTATGTCGGTACCGAAAGCATGCTCTCTCCTCGTTATTGTTGTGCCATGTCATTTTTTTACTTATATGTGGCATGCTTAGCACCTATGCACTGTGAATCACTAAGGGTGCAACTTCTTATCAACCGTCGTCTGGCACCCGTGGGAGGCGCTTCGGCCCATCGATCGGGCATTGAGGATGTGTGGACCGTGTGTGATAGTGGGCAGACATGTACACACATCTGAGAACGTAGGCCCACGTACGCCATCCCACATGGTTTCTAAAAACAATAAAGCGTTTCGGTCTTGGGAACCAAAACCATCAATAAATTTTGATCTTGTTTTCCGTCACATTCCAAATTACCACACTTTAATTTATTGCAAATCAGTTCATACATACTAAACCTAAACGTGTTCCCACTTACCAGGTGTTTACTAGTCGGCTATAAAAACACCTACTCAAAAATTACCGAACATTCCTTTCCCTATCACCAAAAAAATAGGCCTTTCTTGTTAGTCATTCCTTCTGTCTGCCATGGCGAGTAGGAGGTTGGTTCTGGGTCGAGATATAACCATGGAAGAAAGACCAAGGCCGCGGAAGCAACAGAGAGGTCCCGCCGCCGCGCCGGGGAAGCGCTAGAGAGCTCCAGTCACGCCGCGTTTGCCGTAGCGGAGATGTCCGGCGGCGCCGCTGACGCCTCGGAGGATCTTTCGTGGAGAGGCGACGGATCTCATAATCACAAGCGCATTAACCTCGGAGCCGAACTGGACGAGCTGGCAGTGTTGGATTCCTTAGCCAGGGATGACATGCGTGCTGAGCTCGATAAGAAGGAGGCGGTACTCGATGCATTGGTGAGGCTGCTGGAGAAGAACAATGCCTCGCTTAATAAGGCGACCGGCATCATCGTGAAACTTACGGGTGAGAAGGCGAAGCTCCACAACGAGCGCGACGAGCAGAAGGAGCAGACCGCTGGGTGGAAGAAGCCGCTCGAGAAGAAAAGTGCCTCAGAGGGGAGGCTAAAGGAACTCACCGAGGAACTTTTGGAAGACTTGGCGAAGCTCCACATCGAGCACGAGGGGGTGGTGAAGGAATCAGTGGCGCGTGTCAAGGAACTTCATGCGTACATGAAGGAGAGCATCGACGCTCTCCAGTAAAAATCCTGCGCCATGGCCTTAATGCAGAAGATGGCAGAGGAGAGGCGAGAGGAGATGGAGGTCATGGAGGCGATGAAGAAGGAGATTGAGGAACTCCGCGCCTAGCAATCCATCAAGAATTAGACAGCAGCGTCCCATATCATTGTCTGTGTCTTCTTTCTTCAGCCTCTTCCTTCTTCTTTTGCCCCTGTGTCTTTGGGGAGTATGTAAGAGAATTATTATCCTGAATATGTAAGAGAATTATTATCCTTTGGCGGTGCGAATTTGTCTTTATATTATTTCGTTCGTAGGTACATGTATACAAGTCGAAAACAGGCGAAAAGTCAAGTTCTCAGCGAGCGAGGCACGAAAAAAACAATGGTTATGTTGAGCGGGATAATGGGATCACAAGCAAACTAGTCCCTCCGTCCAGGCACATTAACCGCATGATAAACAGTGGGTCGGGCGCCATTAATTCAGATGTTGGGAGTGAGGCGGGTAGAGGGCAGAGGTCAAAGTCTCGCTTCTCGATGAGCATGCGTAGTAAACTTCTCTCATGCATCACGTTGAGCCTGCATGGCGGACAGCTCTTACGCGTCCCGTCGAGCCTGCGCGGCGGAAATCTCGCACGCGTCCTGTCATCAAACACCATCACGCACGGCACCCCCATATATCAAGTAAAAAAAGTTGGACGTGTGGCACCAAATGGTTAGTAGAATGCACATGATTCACGTAATGCAACCGTTTGTTATAATAACGTGGCAACTGTTTGTTCCAAAATGTCTACATTGCCTGTTATTGTTTGAGCCTTCTCAAATTGGAAAACGTATGGTACCAAGACCTATATGAGCCATGTCATGACACTGGGACAAGGTTCATGAATTTCATACAAGTTTTGTATTTACGGGAATTCAAAAACTAAGATAATCAATGATTGCGGCCGAGCTATCATGCCTAAATATTTCTAATTCATTCACATTCGTTGCATGGGACCTAAGCAAGCACCCAGGGACACAAAAATGATTTTCCAACGAATTTTCATGCACTAGAGCATGCGCTTCTAGTTCAAAATTTGAATTACACATATTAAATCCCTAGAAAACTCAATTAATGTATAAAAAGGGCTGAATTGGTGCACTAGAGGACGCATTGAATGTAGTTTTGTGACTAAAGGTGGACATGTTCCGTATAGAAATCATGAGGCTTCCTGCATAGGCTTTGGCTTGTAAGATGCATATGTCTCAATATTTGTCCCTAATTCGTCAAAAAAATAGCACACCATATATGTGTCGTGGCATGACAATGGGTAAGTTTCATGAATTTTAGATGAGCTTTGGGTTCTTGAGGATTTAAAAACCAAGATTCTCAATGTTTGTTGCCTAGTCACGATGCCAAGATGTTTGTAATTCACTGACCTTCAGTGCATGGGATCTAAACAGGGACCCAAGGACACAAAAATGGTTTTTAATCCATTGTGGTGCCCCGGAGCACATGCTTGTAGTTCAAATTTGAGTTTTTCGCATTAAGTGCATGACTAGAAAACACAATGTCGTTTAGATCACAAAGGTGACATATTCCCCATCCAAACCACGAGGCTTCTCGTGGGAAGCTGTGATTTGTAAGAGGTTTGTCCCAAAACTTGTCCCAAATTGGTCATAAAAAATTTCCATGGCGTATAAGTGTCGTGTCATGTCACCGGGGTGAGTTTTGGATTTATGGGGATTTAAAAGCAAGGTTTCTCAATGTTTGCGGCCTAGTCATGACTCCGAGATGTTTGTAATCATTGCATGGGACCTAAACAGGGACCCAATGACATAAAAATGATTTTCTAACCCATTGCCCTAGAGCATGCGCTTGTAGTTCAAATTTGAATTATGTACATTAAATGGCTAGAAGAATTCAGTTAATGTATAAAGGGTACCAAATGAGCCCAGAATAATTCCACATTTTATAACTGCACTTGTATTAGTCTATATTGCATGTAGAAAAAAAATCAAGGCAAGAAGAGGCACTGAATGTCGTTCCGTCCACAAGGTGACATGTTCCTTATCGAAACCACGATGCTTCTTGAGAGAAGTTTCGGTGTGCAAGAGACTTGTCCCAAATTGGTCAAAAAATCACCATGTCGTATAAGTGTCGTGTCATGACACCGGGGTAAGTTTCAAGAATTTCATACGAGTTTTTGTTTTATGGGGATTTAAAAGCCAAGATTCTCAATGTTTGTGGCCTAGCCACGATGCCGAGATGTTTGTGATCCATTCAAGTTCATTGCATGGTACCTAAACAAGGAACCCAAGGACACAAATATGTTTTTCAACCCATTTTGGTGACATGGAGCATGTGGTTTTAATTCAAATTTGAATTATGCACATTAAATGCCTAGAAAACTTAATTAGTGTAGTATAAAAAAGGCCAAACGAAGCACGAATAATTTATAGCAGTTCTATACACCCGACTGGAGCCCGTGCGTGTGTAAGCACGGTGTGCGCACGTGTCGTGCTAGCACGAGATTCCTTCTTTCATAAGTTATCCATTTTATATTAAAATGGTGTTCCATCCAAATGCTTCTCCCGCCACGCCCCCAATCGGTTTCCCGCTGAAGCGCCGACCCCATCATCAACCTAGCTCCTTGATGAGGAGGACTAGATGGAGCAGGCCGGAGCGCAAGACCGGCATCGTGCCATCGAGCATGTGCGAGGCGCCATCATCAGTCCATAGAGGCGTCAGTAGCGCCGCCATGCCACCATCGCACACGGTTTCTAGTACTACCATAAACATCTGCGATAGGTAGCTGGTCCCACGAGGTGACCATCAGGGCACATGTTATAAATGCTAGGAGGCAACCCTTATTAGCAAGTTGTAGCTTCCCAGCCCCTAACCGATTCGAATGGAACTCGGAAGTTAAGCGTGCCTTGGGTGGAGTAATCCAAGGATGGGTGACTGTCGGATTTCGGGCTCCGCAAAACCCTCAAGATTCGAACACAGGGGCGTGTGCGAAGATCCCCTGTAGCCTCGCCCTACCTAGCTCACTACGCGATTGTTAGGGTGGTGAACTCGCACGATGACGAGGAAGAAAATGCACACGGTGATTTACCCAGGTTCGGGCCGCTGCGAAGCATAATACCCTACTCCTGCTTTGGTGGATTGCCTCACGAGGAGGTGTGGTGGATGAACTAGTACAGTGGTGAGGAGCCTCGTGAGGGCGCTCGAGTGGTGTTCTTGGCTCTCTGCCTTGTCTGTGGTTCTCTTTCTTCTCGTCCCTTTCTACGGTGTAACCTATCCTCTACTTATAGCAGTGGCCCGGGTCCTCTTACCTTATCGCAATGGCGGGAAGGGATCCCACAATGGCCAAATTCGAAGGGGGACAGGAGTACATCCCCGCCCTGTCCAAAGGTGGTCTTCGCCTGCAAAGTGGCTGTCGATGATGCAGAGGTGGGCTCGGCGATGTCATCCATCCTGTTGGGCTCGTGGTCGTGGTGTTGTTGCACCGGAATGGAAAGCTTTGGGGGCGCTCTGGGAACCCGCGTACGTCCTTACTCCCTTTGCACCAAAGGGGAAACTGCTCCGCCTGGCTCGCCGGCGCCCGCCTGTCCTTCCTTGCGTCATCCTTGACTCCTGAGGCCGGGTTCTGCATAGAGATCTCCGCCGCTCCGGAGGGGGCCTGAGGAGGCCCACTCCTTGCTGGTCTTGGTGCCGCCTCCCTCGCGAGCTTGGGTCCTCGCGAGGGCCTTGTCTCGAGTGGTGCTACGCTGGGCCAAGCTTGCCTCGTGAGGTGGGCCATGTCCTGGGCCGCAGACAGGCAGGTCTGGGTAGCCCCGTTCCCAGAACGCCGACAGTAGCCCCCGGGCCCAAGGTGCGCTCGAGCCGGCTTCTGAGTGAAGCCCTTGAAGACGGCCTGAAGCGACGCGGGCCCCAAATGCCTGTGGGCCAGGCTTGGCACGCGTCGCACGCCCAGTGAATGCCGTCTCCTCTCTCGAGGTCATTAGGGGCCTCCCAAGTCAACCTGACGCGACGCCTGCATGTTGCGCCTGCCATCATTACCTTCTCTTGAACGCGGCTGTTCCCTTGGCCTTCTCCCCTTGGGCCGCGCGGATGTGACCCCTCAGGGGCTGTCGAATAGATGTGGAAAAGAGCCGCACGCCACCCGGGCCTGTCTCGCGGCGCATGAGGGGCGCCTGACGCCCGCACTCCCCTCGACGCTCCGGCTGACAAGGGTCGGGGCACGCAGCGGCACCATTATTGCCCGGGACGCGAGGGGGGCTCCCGTTGGCCCTCAGTTGTATATATAGGTGGGTGAGGGCGAGAGGAAACCCTCAGCTCATCTTCATCTTCTTTGCCTCCCAATCTCCAAGCCGCCGCTCTCCCGGTCATGGCTTTAGTGAGGAAGTTCTCCGCCGCCGAAAAGGGGAAGGCCTCCGAGGTGAGCCCCATCCCACCACTGCCCAGGAGGAGCCGCGGTCATCCCTGGAAGCAGGCTACGATGCCGGCGGAGGTTCCCCGGGGGCGCGGGTGTGCTCCAACACGGCCCGGGGTTACCATCGGCAACCGCGGTGGGGCTCCGTCCAGCGCGGGCGGTTGCAGTAGTCGTGGTGGTGGCGCCCGTGGTGGGAGGCTGGCGGTGGCCACCCGGCCGCCGTGCCCGCGGCTTCATTCGGCCGACACGGCCCTAGAGTTTGTGGTGTGGGCGGAGAGGCCGGAGGCCGCTTGGTTTCAACTCCCGCGCTTCTTCGCGGAGGCGCTGCCGGCCGGGGGGGCTGCTGGCCTATGGCTGCAGGTCGACGGTTGTTGCAGCGCGGATTCGTGGGCGGAGGTCGAGGTCATCCCCGGGGGTTACGTGTACCTGAACCGCGGGTGGCAGACGTTTGCCCGCACCCTTGGCTTGGTGGGGAGGCGCACTCTTCACTTCAGGTACGACGGGGTGGCGACGCTCTTCGTCAAGATCTTCGGGGGAGAGGGTGAGCGCCTGGGGTGCTGCCCAAAAGACGACGGCCGTGGCAATCTTGGAGATGAGCTTTCCCTTCACGACGGGTGCCGTGTCTCCAACAGCAGCGACACCCCCTACGAGGGGAGCCCGAGCGACAGCAGCGACAACAGCTATGACGCGCCACCACGTCGGCGTGCCCAGACCTCGGGGGGTAGCCAGCCGCCACGGCGTCTCGCCTCTGCTCCAGAAGCGGCCATGCCGGCGCGCCCTTATGGGCCCGTCAAGGAGGAGGAGGACTCCGACCGAGTGCTGGTGCGCTGACGCCAGGGCTCCCGAAGCTGGAGCCCCGAGGGGGCTTCTTCACTTTCTTTCTCCTCCTCTTCTTCCTTCCTGTAATCAAAGAATCAAGGTGGGACTTGTGTGCGTGTAATGAGCTTCGGCGCTTGCGCCCTTGTTAGTACCCTTATCGTGCATCCTGGTTTTTGTGTCATTGTTATTTGAAACATTCTGCTGATCGCGGTCAGGGTACTTAGCTTGATATGCTCGCGGTAGGCTTTTCATCGGGGAGGTTTGGCTATGGCGCTTGGGGAGTCCGGACGTCCTGGGGACTTCTTCTTCTCTTGAGCGAGGCAGGTTGGGAGCCCTTCCGGCACTCTGTGTTTGCAGGCCCCAGTCCCGCACATTCCTCGACCACCGTAGTGTACGACCGGATCACCAAGGACACAACTACGAGGTGAGGCCTCGACACCCTTGATGCCGACCGGATCACCAAGGACGACATCAAGGGGCGAGTGGCTATATGACCGGTAAGGCTCCTGAGGCGCGTTGCTCAGGAGCCCCCCTTGACGCTCAAGCAGCTCTACGTCGGCAGGTCCCAGTCCCGCACATTCCTCGACCACCGTAGTGTACGACCGGATCACCAAGGACGCAACTACGAGGTGAGGCCTCGACAACCTTGATGCCGACCGGATCACCAAGGACGACATCAAGGGGCGAGTGGCTATATGACCGGTAAGGCTCCTGAGACGCGTTGCTCAGGAGCTCCCCTTGACGCTCAAGCAGCTCCCCAAATTTTTGTTTCCTGCCCCGGGAGGCGCGGCCCTTCCGAGGCTCCGAGACGGCATGTCGGGCCGTGGGTGGAGCCCCCAAGCGAGTATGAAGCGACGCGCGCCTGCTGACCCGCCCGGGAGTGCCACGCGAGGATCCGGGCGCCAAGGCCTTGGCGAGATGCGAGCACCGTGCCCCCCAGCCTCCGCTCGCGGGGTGCGAGGGGGAGGGAAGCAGGCGAGTGTTCGACTCGAAGAGAGAGAACCCAAGATAGGAAATGGCGATACAAATGAATCCCTGACCCCTTTTTCTAAAACATGGTAGAAGAAAACCCCGAGCTTTGTTCCAAAAGAGTTGGCAAATTCAAACATCAGAAGAGCAAATAACAGCCGCGTCCGGCGCCTAGACTAGTCTTCATCTTCGTCTTCCCCCAGTGCGGAGCGTAGGGCATCCACGTTGCATGGGCATAGCCATTGGTGGGCAGTGTTGTCCGCCAGCGCGGAGCATGGGGCTTCCACATTGCGTGGGAAGGAACCCCTCCGCGTCCTCGGGGGGCTCCGGGTGTATACAGCCCACTCATTATTATGGGAGAGTGTCACGGGTTGGTCCTGGGGGTGTACAGGGAGCTCCATGCCCCGCGGACATGAAGCCCACTCACAGCCCCCAGGCTTGGTGTGGCGAAGTAGGGTCGGCTCCGGACGGGCCCTCGAGCGTAGGGGGAGCCCCCCGTGCTCTCCGATGGGAGCGCCCGCCCCGGGAGAGGGCCTTGGGCGCCCCAGGGCCCGTGGCCGGGTGCCATCGTCGTGGTGATGGCGTAGCCCCCTGCGCCGCGGGTCGGGCCCGGCGAGGCCCTTCCGTTGCGCGCGAGGCCGGCACCCCGGGCGGTTCCCCAGCGCGCCTCGCTGGGGTGCCTGGGGTCCCCACACAAGTACTCGAGACCCTGCCCCCAGGCTGGGTGAGCTGGGCCTGGGGACATTGGCGAGTACACGATCGCCTGCTGGTGATCGAATGAAACCCGACCCAGAGACATGGGCGTATGTTCCACCCTCCATCTCCAAACGGGCGTCGCGCGCCCCGGAGACATGGGCGTGTGTTCCACCCTCCGTCTCCAGGTTGGGATCATCTGGCCTGAATACATGGGCGTGTGTTCCACCCTCCATCTCCAAGCTGGGTACATCCGACCCGGGGACATGGGCGTGTGTTCCACCCTCTGTTCCTAGGCAAGCGGCCCCCGGTCCCCAGACCCAGATGTCTGCTCGAGGCAGCTCCCTACCAGCGGGCACGCCTCGCGAAGGTGCCTACGTCGGGCATCCTCGCGAGGCCAACCCCGCAAGTCGCCCTCGTGAGGCTGTGCATACCAGCCCGGACGAGAGCCGCTCGCGAGGTCGCGCATGCGCCTCCTGTCGCCGTGGTAGCCGGCATTGCTTCCTTCGCGTCCCGGGCGCTCGTCAACATGGTCATCGTAGAGTTGCTCGAGCCCCCAGGCGCCGGCGTAGTCGAGCCTCTGGTCCTTCTCCCTGGTCCCAGTGGGCGTGCTGAGGGGCGCGAGGCGATGCCCCTCTCACGCGGCCGGCACTCCCCATCGGTCTCTGCCGGCGCTTGCGGCCAGCTCCTGCGTCCCCGGCGACTCGGGCCAGGCCCCCAGCGAGCGCGGGTCGCAACGGACGTCCCGAGCGCGGCCGTGCGACCCAGGCGCTGCGCCAGTCGGTTGAGCGAGTTTGCAGGCACGAGCCCCGCTGAGACACGCTTGGGCCCCGCCGGTGGTGGTGACGCGCCTGGGCGCATGCCTGGCCCAGTCGTTACGGCGGTCGCGTGCAACGCGGTGGCGCTGCAGCTCATGCGCCACGACGAGCGCGACATGCCTGTGCGTCGGGTCGTGGTAGACACGGAGGGGCGACGGCGTGGCCCGGACGCGGGGAAGGGCCGGGGCGGCAAGGGCGTGCCGTGCGGTTGGTGAAGGCGGCAGCCCTCGGCGCCCGTTGAGGGCCATGCCGGTGATGGCGCCCACCGACGGGGAGGCCGGACGACGCAAGGTGCCAAGGCTCGTCGGCGCCGCCCGCGCCACGCGGGGAGCCCGCCGCTCAGCGTGGGCTCGACGTCCTTTTGACATGAGTGCGGCGAGCGGAGGCGAGGCGAGGCTTGCGCGTGGATTCCGACACGCCCCCTACCTGGCGCGCCAAATGTCGGATTTCGGGCTCCGCAAAACCCTCAAGATTCGAACACAGGGGTGTGTGCAAAGATCCCATGCAGCCTCGCCCTACCTAGCTCACCATGCGATGGTTAGGGTGGTGAACTCGCACGATGACGAGGAAGAAGATGCACACGGTGATTTACCCAGGTTCGGGCCACTGTGAAGCGTAATACCCTACTCCTGCTTTGGTGGATTGCCTCACGAGGAGGTGTGGTGGATGAACTAGTACAGTGGCGAGCAGCCTCGTGAGGGCGCTCGAGTGGTGTTCTTGGCTCTCTGCCTTGTCTGTGGTTCTCTTTCTTCCCGTCCCTTTCTACGGAGTAGCCTATCCTCTACTTATAGCACCGGCCTGGGTCCTCTTCCCTTATCCCAATGGCGTGAAGGGATCCCACAACGGCCAAATTCGAAGGGGGACAGGAGTACATCCCTGCCCTGTCCAATGGTGGTCTTCGCCTGCAAAGTGGCTGTCGATGATGCAGAGGTGGGCTCGGCGATGTCATCCGTCCTGCTGGGCTCGTGGTCGTGGTCTTGTTGCACCGGAATGGAAAGCTTTGGGGGGCGCTCTGGGAACCCGCGTATGTCCTTACTCCCTTTGCACCAAAGGGGAAACTGCTCCGCCTGGCTCGCTGGCGTCCGCCTGTCCTTCCTTGCGTCATCCTTGACTCCTGAGGCCGGGTTCTGCATAGAGATCTCTGCCGCTCCGGAGGGGGCTTGAGGAGGCCCACTCCTTGCTGGTCTTGATGCCGCCTCCCTCGCGAGCTTGGGTCCTCGCGAGGGCCTTGTCTCGAGTGGGGCTGCGCTAGGCCATGCTTGCCTCATGAGGTGGGCCATGTCCTAGGGCCCCAGGCAGGCAGGTCTGGGTACCCCCGTTCCCAGAACGCCGACAGTGACCGGTTGGGAAGTTGCTAGATCTCAAGGTTCATTTAGGTGGTGTGATACGATCACTACATGCATTTAGCAGTAAATGCTTGTAGTGATATGTCAATCCAGCTACCCATGCCCGTGTGACCATGTGCCTCCGTTGTGCGATTTTCGATGACAAACCTATCGGTGGGCCCTTAGGGCCTGTCATCCCTTTGACTAACAACACTAGAACACCAAGGATGGGTGACATGTGTGTGTGTGTGTGTGTGTGTGTGTTTACAATCCATGCGTGCGTGTGTGGACCAGGCCTCCGTTGTGCAGTTTTCGACGACACAGCTATCGATGGGCCTTAGTGTCAGTCATCCCTTTGACTGACAATGCTAGAACGCCAAGGATGGGTGATGTGTGTGTGTGTAGTGTGTGTGGGCATGTGAGTGTGTCGACAACCCATGCCTGTGTGTGTGGACCATGGCTCCGTTGTGCGGTTTTCGATGACTCACCTATCGGTGGGCCCTTAGGGTTTGTCATCATCTTTGACTGACAACGCTGGAACACCAAGGATGTTGGTGTGTGTGTGTGTGTTTGTGTGTGTGTGTGTGCAGTGTGTGTGTACTTGTGTGTGTGTGTGTGTGTGTGTGTGTGTGTTTGTGTCTGTGTTTGTGTCGACAACGCATGATTGTGTGTGTGGACCATGCCTCCGTTCTGCGGTTTTCGACGACACACCTATCTGTGGGCCCTTAGGGTCTGTCATCCCTTTGACTGACAACGCTGGAACGCCAAGGATGTATGTGTCTGTGTATGTGTGCAGTGTGTGTGTGTGTGTGTGTCGACCTCTCATGCCTGTGTGTGGACCATGCCTCCGTTGTGCGGTTTTCGACGACACGCCTATCGGTGGGCCCTTAGGGTCTGTCTTGCCTTTGAGTGACAACGCTGGAACACCAAGGATGTATGTGTGTGTGTATGTCTGGACCATGCCTCCGTTCTGTGGTTTTCGACGACATACCTATCGGTGGGCCCCTAGGGTATGTCATCCCTTTGACTGACAATGCTGGAACACCAAGGATGGGTGACGTCTGTGTGTGTGTGTGTATGTGTGTCGACCATGCCTCCATTGTGCGGTTTTCGACGACACACCTATCGATGGGTTGTTATATAAGGTATGTATATATGTCATACATTTGACTCACAACGCTGGAATGCCACCTTACCTACGTGTCGTGTGTGTGTGGGTGGGGTGGGGAGTGGCACCATACGTCCATAACCTAGGTAGTATACATATATTTAACCAATCTTAAGGGGTGTGTGTCCAGTTTACCAAACCAGGTGCATGCCACTTCATAGTGTTGTGCATTGTGTATTAAACACTGGACCACACCGTTTACCTATATATATTTGGCCACATGCAGGGCGATGGTGTTCTCCTAGCCCCGCTCAACCGATCTTCGACGACGCGCCAACTTGTGGGACCGCGCGGTCTATATATCCCTCTTGACCGACAACAAAAATGTGATGGCCTGACCAAATTAAGGTATAAATTCTCTTGGTTGTCTTACGACAAGTCAGGCATGGCTAAATGTGTGACAAATTTTGAGCCAGGTCATGTGTTCATAGGATCCCCTCCTCGGGCACATAGTGTAGGGGCCAACAAAATACATTTATGTCATGAACCCTTTTCTGTCACACTGGACACTTTTAGGCATGCACATATGCATCATGTGCCACATCAAAGTTGTACATTGGGAATTTGAACATGACAACACCCTGTTCATACATATAAACACTTCATCCATTCCTAAATACAAGTCTTTTTTAGAGATTTCACTACGAACTATATACATATGTATATATAGACATACTTTAGAGTGTAGATTCACTTTTTGCTCCGTATGTAGTCCGTAGTGGAATCTCTAAAAAGTTTTATATTTAGGGACGGAGGGAGTATATATTTGGGCCACTAGCGGGCGTGGTTGTGTTTTAACCCTCTCTCCGGTATTTTTTGCTGTTTCCCCCAAAAGCTGCTATTATCTCAAATAGCAAACGAATCTGATGAAACAACCATATGCGATTGTGTCATACACGATTGTGCTACTCTAACCGTGTGCGATGCCCATACACTACAAAATCAGCACCGCATAGTTGTGGTAGCCGCAAGCATCGGCCAGTGCAAAGGGGTAATGTGCATAGTAAAAACCCAAACCCGACAGCGACCTGTAAAAGATGCCGGCGGCGGCTAACAGCTAATTTTTGTCGCCGATAGCTCGCCACCACCACCACACACACCAAATGGAACCGGTGCTCAACCATGGGGGTGTGTATGGCGTCGTACTGATAGTGTTGGATGACGACATGATAGAGGATTCCGACGCGTTGGCTACCATGGTGGGGAACGACAAAGAGCCAGTTGCAGCGGCCGACGACGATAGGGTAGAGGATTCCAATGCGCTGGCCTCCATGTAGGTCAACAGACAACCGCCATATAGCACGGCCGCAGACGACGATGACCTCGAGTTTCAGCATCAGATGCAGATGGCCATCACTCTGTCTGTCCAGGAATCGGGCTTTGATGCGTTCCTGCACGACGAGGACAAGCGTCGTCTCAATGTCGATGTGCAACAATATATGGCATCTGTGGATGGCATCCACAAAGCGGCTAGCGATCTGAAGCGGCAGAAATGGCGGGAGAGTGTGAATAGGAAGCGGACGAGGAAGAACTCAGATGCCAATGCAATGGGAAAAAAGAGGCGGAAGCAGGACCAGAAGGCAGCGGAGCAGGCCGCCGCATGCCTCCCTGCCGCTTTGGAGGCTAGTGCAGGACTTATAGCCGCGGCGGCAGCCTTGGCAACAGTCGCCACAACAACGAGGGACGCAGCTCTTGCGAGAGCGGCGCCTGTCTATATACCGATGACCCACACGAACGCCAAGACAGCTTCGTCGATGACGATGGCTTCTCTATGGAATGCCACCGCGGCAAAGGTAGCTTCATCGACAGCGGCAGACCTAGCGAGAGGCGTCGCGGGCGCTCTGGCCGAGGTAGCCCTGCCGGTCACCGCCATGGAACTAGTGCAGCTCATCTACTTGACGAGGTCGTCTGAAAGCTCCTTCTGAGCCGAGGAAGGTCATGACGACGGTGGAGGCTCGACGTTTGTATGCATCCATGGCGTAGTGAATATTTTGTGTAGTTCATCTTCATGTAAATTGTTGAACTGTTTGTAAATTAGTGCGCGTATGAACTAATGTCAACTAATCCGCTGCAAAATAAGGCATTTTGTGGTGAAAATTAGCCAAATGTTTGTGTCATATGTTTGTGGGCATGTGGAAATTTAGGATGAATTTCACGTCTGCGTCTGAAAATGAGGATGAACCATCTGAGATGAACCCGCCTTGTGAAATCTCAGAAATAGCTACCCGCCTTGAGCGATGCAAAAACTCATGGTTTCATGGCATTTCGTTACAGCGTACATACTTTATTATGTTTGGACCGTGTGCGAAGTTGGTTTCTCCCGCCCCGCTTCAGTTTCTTTACCAAATTTGAAGTGGAAGCGGTATTTCAACTGCTGCCCTCCCTCGTCCACCACCGAGCCTATAGTAATTTTTCAGCCGCCGAGGCATTTGAACCGTTGCCATCCCTCGTCCACCACCATCTCCACCCACACCATTACTACTAAACTTTTCAGTAGTAGCGGCACATCCGCAAACACGCACCACCACCATCTCCACACAATAGCAACCCCCTCCCCTTCATCCCCCGCTTGAACCCTAGCTCGCCCTCGCCGCCACCCTCCACCACCAACCTCAGCCGCTTTGCCCGTGCCTCCTAGCTAAACATGTTCAGGTTATCCACCTATCCACATACACCATCACCGCCCTGATTTTTTAGATGAGGCTGTCGGTGTCCCTTTCCTCCAGATCACCATCCTGTACTCCAGAGAGTCGCATCCTGTACTCTGACCACATATCCTGGGGATCTCGAGGAGCGTACAAGCAAAAGGAGGTCTATCATGGCCTCTCTGCCGTACGCTGGCGAGGTGGGGGCCATTCCTGCCGACGCTTCGATCCAGAAGGAACACCTCGCCGCGGAAGCCGGTGAGGACATTGACCACGTTGCCATGGTGAAGGCTTCAAGTCTGCGAGCTCACGTATTCTTGTATCTGAGGAGAGCCATCTACGACATCAAGCTCGTCAACATCGATGGCTTAAATCAGGACATGTCACAAGTTAAGTTGTCCACCGGCAACGCCTCTAGTTCAACTATCGTCGATCTATTCAAAGGCCCCGCCGCTGATCTCCTCCACCTCGCGGTCATGGATTTGTCATTTCTAAAGGAAACGTTCTACGATAGTGGCTTGGGATCCTTAGCTCCAAAGTCAGATCTCATCGAGGAAGAGAAGGGAACACACTACAGCTGTTACAAGGGGAAACATCCCATCTGCGACATCAGGAAGCGCACCCTGGGCACCCCAAATTCCAAGTGGAAGGAGCCCATCCATGACAAGTGAGACAACATCCCCTGAGCAAATCATACTTTTTCTAGCTAGCCCTCTCGTACTCATTGTTGTAGTAACTTTTGCCATGCGACAACCATACAATGTTTAATTGAGCATTTGTCCAGTTTTCAAGCAGATGCCTGCTTTTCTGTATCTGGTTGTTAGGTTGGTTGCATTGAGTATTTGTCCAGTTTTCAATGGCTATATTTGGTTGTTACAGTGAGCATATATGCCTTGTTTCTTTCAGTTATTCACAATGTGATGTTCATTATGTGCAAGTATGAACTTTGCAGTTCAATTTCATCAATACCACCTGTTATGCCTGGTGTTCTTAACCTGTGCTCGTAACTCCCGCTTTAAACATTTATGCCTTGTTTCCCTGAATTTGGTTGTCAGGTTGGTTGTAGTGAGCATTTGTCTAGTTTTCAATTAGCTGCCTTGCTTTTTTGTATCTGGTTGTTAGGTTGATTGCAGCAAGCATTTGTCTAGTTTTCAAGCAGATGCATTGCTTTTCTTTATCTGGTTCTTAGGTTGGTTGCATTGAGCATTTGTCCAGTTTCCAATGGCTATATTTGGTTGTTATAGTGAACGTATATGCCTTGTTTATTTCAAGCAGATACCTTGTATATTTGGTTGATGTTAAGCCTGTTGTACACTTGTACTTATCATGACTTTCCATGTAACATAGGTCAACAATGGGAGTGGCCGGCGTTTTCCATCGAGGGTTTTTTCATCCCTCCGCTTACACTTGTACTTAAGCCTATTGGTTGCATATTGATTTTTTGAATAGTCAAACTTTGCAAACTTTGAACAAATTTATAGAGAATACAATTTTTATATACCACACCAAAATGTATACGATATGAAAGTAAATTTTGTGATGTATCTAATGAAATGGAATTGGAATTCTAGATGCATATGTTTTTCTCTACAAACTTGGTCAAAGTTAGTAAATGTTGACTTCTCAAAATGTTTATACGCAACACATTGTGGAACTGATGAAGTAATATATTACACCATTCTGCAATTGCATTTTAGCTTCTAATATTGACCTGTTGCTTGTAGGTACATATGTCATTGGTAAAGATCCATGCCTGGACCCTTTTTGCGTGTGGGGCAATGAAATATTCATGAACCAACATCAAGTGAGGAAACTAATAAGGATTCTTTGGGAAAATAGACGAAAAATGCCAATTAGACTATTTGTTTACGCACTATCCAACACAACAGTGAGCTGTTGGATGGTAACTACAAACTCCGTAGCCTTCTATTAGTACAGACATAATGAGTTGTCACACAACAATGTCTGAATCTTTTTCTTGTGCAGTGGTTCCTAAAGCAGTTTACTCACGATTACCTCGCAAAGTAAATGGTTGGTGGACAGGCAATGAAGGTTAAAGTATATCATCGAGACTACAATGGGTATCGAGAAGTCGTAATGAAGACAATGAAGGATGGGAGAGCGTCCATCACTAGGGGCTGGCCTAGAGTTGTTCGTGCGTTAGGCATGGAGGAGGACACAATATGGGCATGCCGCTTCAACTTCTCTAGCAACCAGAATGTCTTTCAGCTCTCCCTTTACTGTCTTTAATACAACTGTGGTTCCATAATTCTTTATTTGCCCCTTCTGTAGTTTTCCTTTTTTTGCGAATTGATGCTTATGTAGTTCTTGAGTATATGTACATGTGAATCGAATTATGCATTCGTTCTTCAACCTATATTTAAACATGTTTCGATATGAAATACATGATTTCCTACTTTCAAATTTAAATTATGAATGCGGGTATTAAATTAGGGGTAAATTATGCTCTGTAGGAAATTACAATGCACATAGTTTGAGAAAACAAAACGTGTGCGATCAACTTCAAGATGACACACGTTTCTTGACTCATGACGTGTGCGATCAATCTCTGCTGCGCAGACGGTTAGCCTAGAAATAACATGTGAGACACCAGCGCACACAGTTACTTATCATCAAGTGTTTGTGATAGTCTCCTTATCAGACACAATTTGGTACCATGAACTGTTTATGATGGCGTGCCCATCGTAAATGTTGATCAAAGAAGAACGCGTGCGATAGGCCTTCATCCGACACGGGTAGTATGGATGACACGCTTGGTAAGTATGGATGACACCTTTGGGACATTTTATAAATCACAAACGTTTATCAATAGCCCAACATGTGTGATAGATTCAACCTTCGCATACGGTTTTTTAAGCATAAACGTATGCACTCTCGTATCATATCACAGACGACCATAGTAGAATTAAATGCGTGTGCTATACGCCTCATCCTACATGATATACAATGATGAAATCTTTGTGAGATAGCACACATCATAAATGGTTCGACACATAATAGCACGTGCGATGCTAATGTGATCTCACACGAGCAGCAAAGATGGGCCGTATGGGAAGTATGACATATCTCAAACGGTTGACCGATGACTCTCGTTTGTGATAGATGTGTACATCCCATATGCTTAGTTTCGTCAAATGTTTGCATTCATTGATCACCATCGCCGACGATTTTTCCATGTCATGTGGGATGGACCCGCCTATTGCCCACATAGGCAAGGCGACGGTTAAACGTTCATTGCGGAAAGGGGTTAAAACCGTTTGTATAACACGTCGCCGCACCAGTGGAACTATTCATTACATGGTTCAATGCCAAATTTACACCAAGGTACAAGAAGCCATCAAGCAGTAGAAGGAAGCCATGAAGGAAACCCTCAGGAAAAGTTTAGAAGAACCTGTGATGAAGGAAGATGTTGAAGATACAGATGAAGAAGGCCTAATCAAATTTTACTCCAATACCTGCTATTCGTGTGGAGAATAAGGACATTTTTCATAGTATTGCAACAAGGAATGTTCAATATTTTTCTATAAATCCTACAATAGGTCAAGACCCCCTCCTCCAATTTTCAAGTCATTTGGAAATGTTTTGGTTGGACAAAAGAATTATTCTAGTTTGAATTAAATTCAAACGGGTATTATTTTATGTCCCTAAAAATGCCCAAACCATTTTTGTTAAATAGGACATATTCTCAGCGTTCCAAAACAGTTTTGTTTTCACTTAATATTTTTGCCAAAGTCCCTCGACATTTCCTTTTGTTTTTCGTGTACTTTTTAAAAGGAAAAAAACTTACCTGAGGACACCTAACCTTCCCCTTGGCCCAAATAGCAACGAGACTAAAGCCACGTGGGCCTTTTCCATAGCGTAGCCCAGCTAGCGCACTTGCGCTAGGAAGATCGTATTCCTTTGTATGGCGTACATCCATGGTGCCACGTCGACCAAATTGTCGATTTGACGGTCGTACGACGTCCCTAGCCCCTATATATCATGTCCCCGGTGCCCTAGGGTTTCCCCTCGACCCATTCTGATCCTCACCTCCCCTCGTAGCCACCAGGTAAGGCCACCCACACAACGCCAACTCTCTGCCTGCCATGCTCTCACCGAGCGCGATCTCGGGGTGACCTCTTCGTTGCGCCTCGGTCATCTGGTGCCGCAGGAAGGGCGTCCCAGTTGCACCTCTTCTTCCTTGACGTTGCACGCGACGCCAAGGCCCAGATCTTCTCCGTCCTCGGCCTCTTCTTCTTCATCTTCTTGGACCACAGACACACCGGTTTTCCGCCGCTCGTCATCGTCGTTCCGTCGTCCACCGAGCGATCTCTTCATGTCCTAGGTAGATGAGGTAGTCCCCTCTCCCTGTCTGATATTTCCCATCGCTTGTAAATCCGTACGATCGTCGCTAGGTCCATGCCATCCTCGCGCTCCCCGTGCTCCAAAGTTTAGTTTCTGTTGTTGTTGTGGTCAGCAAGATCTCGAGCAACCCCGCTATGGATATCCTTGTTGCGAGCTCCTGAGCGCACGCCTGTAGCCACGCGCGCACCCCGCTTCGTCCCTGCCTTGCCGTGTTTTTGCCGCCGCCGCAGCCGAGCGCAGCTCGAGGCCGAGCTCCCCTGCTCACCCCCGTGGTTGAGCCTCGCCACAGCTAGGTATGGGACCCCCTCAGTATTCCGTAGCCCCGCCATAGCTCTATAGCCACCGTGGCCGCGGCCTTGCTCCTCGCATCAACGCCGACGAGCTCGTGTTAATGGAATTTTCCCGTACTGCTCTGCTATGTTTAATTTCCATGTTTTCCCATCGTTACCAATTTCACTTGCCTAGCTCAGCTGGTTAGGGCGCTCATCCACAACTAGGAGGTCCTGAATTCGATCCCCCACAGCGCTCAACCCCCACCCACCTTTTTGTGTTTTTTTGTCTTCATGACAACCGGGCCCCATATGTCATATTAACACACCTGCATGCGTGGCACCTTGGCCCACTACCATAGTCAGTGCATAGAAGGGCTTGGGTGTCTCTAGCCTTACCACTTTGATGTTTACTTTTATTTTTTGAAATATGTCTTTTCTGTATTTTTTTTGGATTTCAGAAATGCACCATGCTTGCATAATAAAATGTGACATTTTCTTCATATGAACATATGCATATTATATATGAAAATGGGGTAGAAAAATCCAAGGAATCCATGTATGGCATTAGTATTGCATTTTGAGCAAGTTTTGTTGTATGTCATTTTCACGTGTTTAGGCATTTTGTGATTTTTGTGTGAATTAATCCATGCACCATATGAATTAATCTTGAACATGAGTTATGCCCATTTTCATATGAACTCTCCTGGTATTTTTGCCATGCCATGAAATCCATCTTAAACTACTGTTATCACCTTGCAAACATGCCTAGACAAAACTGTTGTTTTTGAAGATAGCAAATTTCACTAAGTCTGAACCTGGTATTGAAACATAGCATTTTGTCTTGATGATTGCCATGAATCTGTGAATATCCTCATGTTGGATGATTTGTAGTCCATTATGTCTACTGCCATGCTGTGCATTTTCATGCCATGACAAGTCATGTAGCATATTTAAAACTTGTTGTGAACCTTCCTTCATGTTTACACTTTGCTGTAAAAATCTATAATTTTCACCAAGTCATAATCTGTAAACTCATATAGCCATTTTGTGAGCTCATTTCCAATGAATCCATGCATCCAAACAACCCGAGCCTTTTGGATGAAATATTATGCATTAAACATCCCACAACCACATGTCTTGTTTGAGCATTTTAGATTCCTGTAACTTGCACTTTTGATGGTTGCAAAGTGCGTTGTTACTGTTTGTGGAAAATTGCATTGCATTTTTGTTTTGATCATTCTGTGAGTTCTATGTATTGGTTTTTCATGATCTTTATAAGCATTTCATCTAAAATTTCATATAATATCATGTGACATGCTTGGAATGCCATGATTTTGCTTCTATCCTTCCTCATGTTTAGATCTATCACCATTTGCTTCCGTATCTTGTCGTGAGTGTTCCGAGAGAACCGTAACTCCGATTGCAACGATCTTTACATGCATTTGCATCGTTTTCATGAGTAGAATCCATTTTTTGGATGTTAATGCATGTAATGATAATCCTTATTGTTGTCCTGTCCAGAATGCTAAAAACAACTAAATTGCATATGAAGTGTTGCCTGATCCATGCTTCACATGGATCAATACTTCATTTAATGGGACTAGATTAGGATTGCCATGCTAAATATATTAAATGGTCATGCATAATTCTTGTTTGAGGTTTTTCCATGGTTATGTGTTTATTTTATGTTGTTCTTTCTTGTGGGTAGTTCCGAGTGGTGAGTCTGAGTTCGAGGAACCTTTCGAGAATGCTTACGAGGAGAAATCTTGTTATCCCATTGAAGAATCTCAAGGCAAGATGATCATTACTATGGATACAATTACTATCTTTACTATGCTAGTTGTCTCATTGCTATCGCTGTGTCTCGTTACCTACCACTTGTTTGTCAAGCCTCCCAACATGCCGTGAAAAGCCTCGAACCCTCCACATCCTAGCAAACCATTGTTTGGCTAAGTTACCGCTTGCTCAGCCCCTCTTATAGCGTTGCTCATTGCAGGTGCAGGTGGTTCCATGTGATAACATGGATATATTGGGATATCACATTATCATTGCTATTTAATTTAAGGCATCTATACACTTTGTAAAGGGTGGAAGGTCGTGCCTATTGCTAGGTGTTTTGTTCCACTCTTGCCACCTTAGTTTCCGAGTATCGGTGTTATGTTTCATATTGAGTGCTCCTGACATGCTTGGGGTTGTTATGAGGACTTTGATTTTCGTTTTGGGATAAAACTCTTCCGACAAGGCCCAACATTGGTACTACATTTGCCTAACAACTAATAAAATTGCATAGGTACTAGCTACTCCATGGATAATTAATCAACAAACCCGGGCCAGTGCTCCTCATGAGTGTTAGTCCAAACTGGGTGATGTCCGGTGCCCCCTGGGTAATCGGGGTCTGAACCAACCCGACGTCTTGCCCATATAGTAGTGCCCTGAGAACGAGATACGTGCGGCCCCTATCGGGATCTGGCCTGCCGGGCGGTCTTGTTGGATTTGTTTTACCTTTGACGAACGTCTTGTGCACCGGGATTCACAGGATACTACGGGTTATTCCGCGGTTGTGGTTTTCCACCGCAGCTTGTGGCTAGTTTGTGATGGATGAGTTGGAGCCCCCTGCAAAGTTAAATCTTTCTGAAATTCGTGCCCGCGATTATGTGGCAACATGGAAATTTTATAATACCTGATAATAGAAAACTTGAAGTAAATCCAATTAAAATACACCAACCCTGTGCATAACCGTGGTTAGCCAAATAAAACTGCTTAGTAATGCTACAACCTCACCACTTAACCATATCCCACATATAAGTTCCGATAGTATCGATACCCTGGGTAATATGATTGTTGCGTCCCCGTGGCTCCCAGATTACTACAACACCGCAGGTACATCAACAGATGATCTTGTCGTTGATGATGCGACAACAATCCAGTGGGAGTATGATGAGGAACAGGTGCGCATGTACGTGACTTACCCCAACGAGTAGAGAGGGATGCCTTGGTCGACAGCCTGGGAAATGCTTGATGAATGTCATCTTTTTTTCGTTTGATTTCATCAGCAGTAGGACCCTGCTATTGTAGATGATGCTTGTATGGATGATTGTATTTGAATATGTAATGTTGTAGCATGTGGCGAGTGTAAGCCAACTCCATATACTCATGTCCTCTTTACATGTATTGTGACGATATTCATTCTTGCGAAGCGACTGGAAATGCGCTTCAATCCTTATGGTGGCCCTCGTGCCTTTGTTAGGATTGTACCGCATTTTGGGCTTGACAGATCATCACCTTGTTGAAGTCAAAGTTGGCATCGGCACGGAAGAGGTTGCTGAAGGCGCGCGTCGTTGCCTGGCCCAGGAGGTCGCGGCATTCCTGCACAAGGATTTTGTCCATCTTCGCGGGCCCCTCCTCCATGTTCTCCACAAGATTGGTGAAGATGTCCCGGTAGCCGGTGTCATCATACCCGAGGGGGTCCTCAATGATCTCGCTGGTGAAGCTTGAAACGGCGACACGGGCACGCTGTGTGAGAGCGTGAAACATTTTAGCGCGCTCATGCTGCAACACCTGTGCCTGAGCTGCATCGTCCCTGGCCTTCTCAACGATGTCGGATACGCCACCCACCTACGCCCGAAAGGACCCCAACTCCCCCTCGACGTCTGCCTTAGACGCTAGTGCGCGCTACCGAGCAGCCTCCGCCTCGTCCATCCGCTTCTTGACGTGGGAGATCTCAGCGTGGAGCTCTTCCCGCTTCTTGGTGAAGCGTTCCTCTTGAAGCTTCAACTTCTGGTTGTGGTCCTTAACGAGCATCGCACATTCGTTCCTGAATTTTGCCTCGGTGTCCGCCTTGATCTTGTTCTCATTCTCCTCGAGCTTGGCGTTGGCCTTGGCACAGTAAGCGTCGTAAGATGCTTGGGTGGCTTCCACCTCACGTTCCCACGTCGCCAAGCGCTCGCGCTCAGCCACTTGCTTGGGAACGGTCCTCGCGAGCTCTCGCTCCTGGATCCCTATGTCCCCCTCGAGGTTCGTAAGGGACTCCTCGCGCCAAGCGAACTCCCCTTCGTGGGAGGCAAGTATCCCTTCGCGGGCTGCAACGTTGTCCTCCCGCACCTGGAGCTCTTGCTTCCTTGGGGCGGCCTGTTCCAGGAGGGTCTTCTCGCGGTCCTCTGCTTCTGCGAGCTGCCTGTCGGCCTCCTCGGCGTCACTAGCATCTCCCTCGAGGAGATCCTTCGCGAACTTGGTGGCTTTGTTGGGCCGCTCCCATGAGGAGTCCTCCATCATGCGGCCTAGATTGACGGCCACCTTAAGTTGGCGCCATCCTTTCGCGAGGCGAAGGCGCTCGTCGCCGAGGCAGGCCTCCTCCGCCTGAAGATCCTCCTCGAGTGCGTTGAGGGCCGCCCTGACACGTGCTTGAGAACAACGCTGTTGCTCACCAGCTGCAAGGCCTAGCTGGTGTGCGGCTCCACGCCGCCGTCCGCCATCATTGCTCGCGAGGGCCAGGGGTTAGGTCCCCTCTCATGTTCCTTTCCCTCGCTCCTCGCGGGGGTTGCATCTGATGTCGATTGTTGGGGGCTTCCCATAGCCTCCTCTACGTTCTACCGTGGAGACATGTGTTGTGGGCTCGCCACGGTTGCGTCAGGAGCCTGGCGCACCGGCGAGCGCCGGGGGCTCGCCGTGGCCCCCTTGTTGGCATTGGCCTCCTTGGCGGGCGTGGAGCGCTGCGGAGGGATTGGCTCCTCGGCCGTCTCCATCGTTGTATGATACGTCTCCAACGTATCTACTTTTCGTCACTCTTTTGCCCTTGTTTTGGACTCTAATTTGCATGATTTGAATGAAACTAACCCGGACTAACGTTGTTTTCAGCAGAACTACCATGGTGTTGTTTTTGTGCAGAAATGAAAGTTCCCGGAATGCAACGAAACTTTTTGGCGAATTATTTCAGAATATATAGGAATTATTGGAGCCAAAAACTACCGGAGAAGGGGGCCAGGGTGGCCAGCACCCACCAGGGCGCGCCAGGCCCCCTGGGCGCACCCTGGTGGGTTGTGCCCACCTCGTGGCCTCGCTGACCCTAATTCCGCCACCATAAATTCCTATTTTCGGAGAAAAAAATCAGAGAGAAAGTTTCATTGCGTTTTACGATACGGAGCCGCCGCCACCTCCTGTTCTTCATCGGGAGGCCAGATCTGGAGCCCGTTTGGGGCTCCGGAGAGGGGAATCTTCGGTCTTCGTCATCACCAACCCTTCTCCATCGCCAATTCCATGATGCTCCCCACCGGGAGTGAGTAATTCCTTCGTAGGCTTGCTGGTCGGTGAGGAGTTGGATGAGATTCATCATGTAATAGAGTTAGTTTTGTTAGGGCTTGATCCCTAGTATCCACTATGTTCTGAGATTGATGTTGCTATGATTTTGCTATGCCTAATGCTTGTCACTAGAGCCCGAGTGCCATGATTTCAGATCTGAACCGTTTATGTTATCATCTTTATATCCATGTTCTTGATCCAATCTTGCCTAGTCATATGCACCTATTACGTGTTATGATCCGTCAACCCCATAGTGACAATATTTGGGATACTTAACGGTGATGACCGTAGTTTGAGGAGTTCATGTATTCACCGTGTGTTAATGCTTTGTTCCGGTTCTCTATTAAAATGAGGCCTTAATATCCCTTAGTTTCCTTATGGACCCCACTGCCACGGGAGGGTAGAACAAAATATGCCGTGCAAGTTCTTTTCCATAAGCACGTATGACTATTTACGGAATATATGCCTACATTACATTTATGAACTGGAGCTAGTTCTGTGTTGCCCTAGGTATTGACTGTTATATGATGAATATCATCCAACGGGTTCACTCATCCAGTGCCTCCGAGCTTTCCACTTATTATTTTTGCTAAGTTACTATTGTTGCTGCTGCTGGTCCAACTGCTACAAAACTATTGCTACTACTGTTACCGCTACTGTTACTATTGCTACTGCTATCAAAACTATAATATTACTGTGCTACTGATCACTTTGCTACAGATATTTAATCTCCAGGTGTGGTTGAATTGACAACTCAACTGCTAATACTCTCAAGTATTCTTTGTCTCCCCTTGTGTCGAATCTACAAATTTGTGTTGAATACCATACCCTCAAAAACTGTTGCGATCCCCTATACTTGTCGGTTATCAAGAACTTATTCTGGTGCCATTGCCGGGGAGCATAGCTATATTTGTTGAGTCACTTGGGATTTATATCAATTGATCACTATGAAGAATCTAAAGGATCCAAAGACCAAGATTTTTCCCTCTAAGACGAGGAGAGGTAAGGAACTACCATCTAGCTCTGCACTTGATTCACCTTCTATTATGAGTAAGCTTGCAGCACCACCACATGCTAGTAATCCTGATATGTCGCAAGTTATTGATGATGCTACCTCTGTTATGAATGATGCTTATGATGATGCTAGTACCATGCTTGACGATAATGTGCTACTAGGAAAATTTCTTGATGAACAAATTGCTAGAGCTAAAGAGAACGAAACTACTGAAACTGATGAAGCTTATGAAACTGATGATGACTATGAAACACATATTAGTCCTAGCTCTCCTAAGTTTGAAATGCCTAAGATACCTGAAGGTTATGCTATGGACGAAGAGGTAACTAGAGAAAGTTTTCTTGCAAGGATAGAAATGATCTTAAGAAATTGCTACGCAAGTATAAGGAAATGACTTTGATTGCTAGAATGAAATGTGATCCTAAGTTTGCCACTTCACCGATCTTTGTTACCGATAAGGATTATGAATTCTCTGTCGACCCAGAGTTAATTACTTTGGTTGAATCTGATCCTTTCCATCGCTATGAAACTGAAACTGTAGTGGCACACGTCACTAAGCTAAATGATATAGCCACCCTCTTTGTTCATGATGAGAAGATTCACTACTATTACATCCTTAAGTTATTTACGTTCTCATTAAAGGGTGATGCTAAGACATGGTACAATACTCTTACTCCTGGTTGTGTGCGTAGTCCCCAGGATATGATTTACTACTTTTCTGAAAAATATTTTCCCGCTCATAAGAAACAAGCCGCCTTACAGGAAATATTTAACTTTGTGCAAATTGAAGAAGAGAGTCTCCCACAATCTTGGGGGAGGCTTCTCCAGTTGCTTAATGCTTTGCCTGATCATCCTCTCAGGAAAAATGAAATACTTGATATCTTTTATAATGGACTAACCGATGCTTCTAGGGATTTCCTAGATAGTTGTGTTGGTTTTGTTTTCAGGGAACGAACTGTTGAACAAGCTGAAGAATTATTGAATAACATATTGAAGAATTATGATGATTGGACTCCTCCTGAACCACCACCTAAACCCACTCCGAAGAAGAGGGGTATCTTATTTCTCAGTCCTGAAGATATGCAAGAGGCAAAGAAATCTATGAAGGAAAAAGGTATTAAAGCTGAGGATGTTAAGAATTTACCACCTATTGAAGAAATACATGGCCTTGACACACCACCACCTCCACAAGTGGTAAAGGTAAATTCTTTATTAATGTTTGATGAAGGTGATATCGCTCAGAATAAACATCCTAGTCAATGCTTATATGAGTTTGACAACTATATTATGAAGCAAGATCATTTCAATGCTCATGTTCTAAAACAATTGAAATTTAACTCTGATATGATTGCTCGCTTGAGTGACTTGCTATTTAGAATCAGTAATGATGTTAGAGGTGTAGGAAAACATGCCTCTGTGGTTCAAACTCAGTTAGAACAAGTTGCTAAGTCTCAAAAGGAATTGCTTGATGAAATGAATAATAATATGCATGATTTTGCTGCTAGAGTAGTAACTAGAGGAGGTAGAATGACTCAAGAACCAATCTTTCCTGAGGGTCATCCTAAAAGAATTGAACAAGACTCTCAGAGAATTAATTCTGATGCACCTAGTCCTTCTAAGAAGAAAAAGAAAAAGAAAAATGATAGGGCTTTGCATACCTCTAGTGAACCTAAGATACAAAAACCTCCTGATAATAATGATGTCTCTATTTCTGATGCTGAAACTCAGTCTGGTACTGAATATTCACCTAGTGATAATGAAAATGAAAATGATGATGTTCATAAAGATCCTCAACCTAATAATGATAAAGAACCAGATAATGGTGTTGAAATAGAGCCTGCTGCTGATCTTGATAACCCACAACCTAAAAATAAACGTTATGACAAAAGAGACTTTGTGGCTAGGAAACATGGTAAAGTGTAACGCCCAAGATGCAATCCTATCCTTATTTTGGCATGAGGGCCTCAACAGGGATAGAAGCGCATCTTGTCGTTTCGCAAGAATGGATATCATTACAAGTACATGTAAAGAAGAGATGAGTATATGGAATTGGCTTACACTCGCCACAAGCTAAATCAAATTCACATCAATACAACAACATATCGAAACATCATACAGAAGAGCAGGGTCCGACTACGGACGAAAACAAACGATAAAATGACATCCATCCTTGCTATCCCAGGCTGCCGGCCTGGAACCCATCCTAGATCGATGAAGAAGAAGAAGAACTCCAAATAAAAAAAGCATCGCTCTCACGTCAAAGCATCGCATTACCTATACCTGCAACTGTTGTTGTAGTAATCTGTGAACCACAGGGACTCATCAATCTCATTTCCAAGGGTATCAAGACTATTAAAGCTTAATGGGTGAGGTATGGTTATGTGGTGAGGCTGCAGCAAGCAGTAAGCATTTATTTGAGTGGCTAACTTACGAGTACAAGAATAGGGGGGGATGATTGTCGCATAAACGGACGTGAACTAGTAATGATCTCTAAGAGATTATGTCAAACATAACCCCACCGTGTTCTCTCTCGGATAAGGACTCGCGAGAAGAGACAGTCACGGTTACGCACACAGTTGGTGTATTTTATTTGAGTTTACTTCAAGTTGGCTATGACCGGGTGTTAAACAAAGTTTCCAAGTTGCCACTTAACCGCGGGCATGTCTTTCCGAAAGATTTAACCCTGCAGGGGTGCTCCAACTCATCCATCACAAATTAACCACACGCCGCGTTGGAATTCCTCAACCGCGGAATCACCCGTAGTATTTGCGGAATCCCGATGGAAAATCTCAACTTCAAGAAAGCCCGAAGTGTCGTCGAAATCCCACGCACAAGACTTTCGAGAAAGGTAAAAGAAATCCAGCAAGGCGTCCCGACGTGTCGACGATCCTTATAGGAGCCGCGTATCTCGTTCTCAGGACACGGCGGATAAGCGACGCGTACAGTGGCCAGATAGAAATCACCCGAGTTGCCCCGGGGTGGCCCCGCACAGTGCTCTGTTTTGGACCAGCACCAGCAGCACTGGCCCCCGTGTATTATGTTGAATTAACTCCTCGGGTTCATGACGCCCTATGCTTTAGTAACGGTGTTCAGTATTATTATGTTGGGCAAATGTAGTACCAAAGTTGGGCCTTGCCAGACAAGTTTTATCCTAAAACGAAAGTCAAGGGGGTTCCCATAACAACCCCGAGCATGTTAGGAGCGCTCAATTATGGAACATAACACCGGTACACAAGTAGCTAGGGCGGCAAGAGTGGAACAAAACACCGAACAAAAGGCCAAGCCTTCCACCCTTTACCAAGTATATATGGGCATTAAATTAAATAGCAATAGTATTGTGATATATCAAAAATATCCATGTTAGCACATGGAAACATTGCTCCTGCAACTAGCAATGCTATAAGAAGGGCTGAGCAAGCGGTAACATAGCCAAACAATGTTTTGCTGGGATGTGGAGGGGTTAGAGGCTTATCATGGCATTTTTGGAGGCTAGACAACAAGTGGTTGTTGGAAATATGCCCTAGAGGCAATAATAAATTAGTTATTATCATATTTCCTTGTTTATGATAATCGTTTATTATCCATGCTATAATTGTATTGATTGGAAACTCAAATACATGTGTTATTTCCTAATGATGTGATCACGTTATCAAATGACATCTCATGTCTATGGCTAGGAAACCTTAACCATCTTTGATCAACGAGCTAGTCTTATTAGAGGCATACTAGGGACACAGTGTTGAGAATGATGTGATGGACAAGACCCAAACTGTGAATGTAGCATATGATCATGTCAGTTTATTGCTATTGTTTTCTGCATGTCAAGTATCTGTTCCTATGACCATGAGATCATGCAACTCACTGAATCCCGAGGAATACCTTGTGTGTATCAAACGTCACAACGTAACTGGGTGACTATAAATATGCTCTACAGGTATCTCCAATGGTGTATGTTGAGTTGGCATGGATCAAGACTGGGATTTGTTACTTCGTGTGACGGAGAGGTATCACAGAGCCCACTCGGTAATACAATATCATAATGAGCCTTGCAAGCAAAGTGACTAAAGTGTTATCCATGGGATCTTGTATTACGGAACGAGTAAAGAGACTTGCCGGTAATGAGATTGAACTAGGTATGGAGATACCGACGATCGAATCTCGGGCAAGTAACATACCGATGAACAAAGGGAACATCGTACGGGATTAACTGAATCCTTGACATAGAGGTTCAACAGATAAAGATCTTCGTAGAATATGTAGGAACCAATATGGGCATCCAGGTCCCGCTATTGGTTATAGACCGTAGAGGTGTCTCGGTCATGTCTACATAGTTCTCGAACCCACAGGGTCTGCACACTTAACGTTCGGTGACGTTTCGGTAGTATTGAGTTATGCATGGTTGTGACCGAATGTTGTTCGGAGTCCCGGATGAGATCCCGGACATCACGAGGAGCTCCGGAATGGTTTGGAGGTAAAGATTTATATATGGGAAGTCATATTTTGGCGACCGGAAAAGTTTCGGGTTTTTCCGGTAATGTACCCGGAAGCTTCTAGAAGGTTCCGGAAACTTCCAGAGGAGTCCGGAAGTCCACCAAGGGTTCCACCACGTCCCAAGGGTTTTCATGGGCTGAGGGGAGGCGCCCTGGCCTTATTGGGCCAGGCACACAAGTCCCTCAAGGCCCATGTGGCTTGGGAGAGGTGGAAAGTCCACCTGTTTATGGAAAGGGAGGGAATTGGACTAGGAGTCCAACTCCTCCCCCTTGGCTGTGCCCTAGGGCTTGGAGGGGCTGATCTCCACACCCCTCCACCTATATATAGAGGGGAGGGGGCGCCCCAAGAGCACACACGAAGCCCTTGGCGCCCCTCTCTCTCCCTAGATCGTTTTCTCCTCCGTTCGCGGTTTCGGTAGCGCTAGGCGTAGCCCTGCCGGGATAGCACCACCACCACCGCCACCACGCTGTCGTGTTGCCGGAGAACTCATCTACCTCTGCATTCTCCCTTGCTGGATCAAGGAGGCGAAGATCGTCATCGAGCTGTACGTGTGCTGAACGCGGAGGTGCCATCCGTTCGGCGCTAGATCGGAAGGACCGTGATTGGATCGCGGGACGGATCGTGATTGGATCACGGGATGGCTTGCGATTGGGATCGCAAAGACATTCGACTACATCAATCGTATTTCTCAACGCTTCCCGCTTAGCGATCTACAGGGGTACGTAGATCCACTCTCCCTCTCGTAGATGCTCATCACCATGGATAGATCTTGCGTGTGCGTAGGAAATTTTTTGTTTCCCATGCAACGTTCCCCAACAGTGGCATCATGAGCTAGGTCTATGCGTAGATGAGATCACGAGTAGAACACAAAGGAGTTTGTGGGCGTTGATATTCAGATTGCTTCCTCCCTTGGTCTTTTCTTGATTCAGCGGTATTGTGGGATGAAGCGGCCCGGACTAACCTTACTCGTACGCTTACGAGAGACCGGTTCCATCAACTGACATGTAACTTTGTTGCATAAAGATGGTTGGCGGGTGTCTGTCTCTCCCACTTTAGTTGGATCGGATTTGACAAAGGCGGTCCTTGAGAAGGTTGAATAGCAATTTGTGTATCACCGTTGTGGTTTATGCCTAGGTAAGAATCGTTCTTGCTAGATACCCGTAGCAGCCACGTAAAACATGCAACAACAATTAGAGGACGTCTAACTTGTTTTTGCAGGGTATGTTGTGATGTGATATAGCCAATTACATGATGAGATATATGTGATGTATGAGATGATCATGTATTGTATAGAATATCACGACTTGCATGTTGATGAGTACGGCAATCGGCAGGAGCCATAGGGTTGTCTTTAATTTATTTTCGCCGTTTTGCTTTACTTTATCGCTATGAGTTAGCAATAGTCGTAGAAGCAACAGTTGGCATGACAACCTCATGGTGACACGTTGATGGAGATCAAGATGATGGAGATCATGGTGTGTTGCCGGTGACGATGGAGATCATGCCGGTGCTTTTGAGATGGAGATCAAAAGCACAAGTTCATGGCCATATCATGTCACTTATGATTTGCATGTGATGTTAATCCTTTTATGCATCTTATTTTCCTTAGGACGACGGTAACATTATAAGGTGATCCCTCACTGAAATTTCAAGATAAAATTGTGTTCTCCCCGAGTGTGCACCGTTGCGAAAGTTCGTCGTTTCGAGACACCACGTGATGATCGGGTGTGATAGACTCTACGTTCGCATACAACGGGTGCAAGCCAGTGTTGCACATGCGAAGCACTGGGGTTAAACTTGACGAGCCTAGCATGTACAGACATGGCCTCGGAACACAAGAGACCGAAAGGTCGAGCATGAGTCATATAGTAGATATGATCAACATGGAGATGTTCACCATTGAAACCACCTCATCTCACGTGATGATCGGACTTGGGTTGGTGGATTTGGATCATGTCACACTTAGACAACCTGAGGGATGTTGATTTGAGTGGGAGTTCTTAAGTAATATGATTAATTGAACTCATTATCATGAACATAGTCAAAATGTCTTTGCAAATTATGTTGTAGATCACTAGCTCGCGCTGTAGCTCCCTTGAATTTTTATATGTTGCTAGAGAAATAGATTTGAAAGATGATGGTAGCAATAATACGGACTGGGTCCGTGATCTGAGGATTGTCCTCATTGCTGCACAGAAGGCTTATGTCCTTAATGCACCGCTCGGTGCGCCACCCCCCTCAAGCGTCGTCTGTAGATGTTGTGAACATCTGACAGGCACGTTCTGATGACTACTTGATAGTTCAGTGCGTCATGCATTACGGCTTAGAATTGAGGCTCCAAAACGTTTTGAACGTCACGGAACATATGAGATGTTCTAAGAGCTGAAATTGGGATTTCAGGCTCATGCCTGTGTTGAGAGGTATGAGACCTCCAACAAGATTCTTTGCCTGCAAGATGAAGGAGAATAGCTCAGTCGGTGAGCATGTGCCCAGATTGTGTGGGTGCTACAATCGCTTGAATCGAGTGGGAGTTGATCTTCCAGATAAGATAGTGATTGATATTGTTCTCCAAGTCACTGCCACAAATCTACTAGAGCTTCGTGATGAACTATGAAATGCCAGGGATGGAAATAATGATCCCCGAGCTATTCGCGATGTTTGACACCACGAAGGTAGAAATCAAGAAGGAGCATCAAGTGTTGATGGTTAGTAAAACCACTAGTTTCGAGAAGGGCAAGGGCAAGGAGGGAAACTTCATGGATGGCAAGCCAGTTGCTGCTCCAGTGAAGAAACCCAAGGTTGAACCCAAACCAGCGACTAAGTGCTTCTATTATGATTAGAACGGTCACTGAAGCGGAACTGCCCTAGATACTTTGTAGATAAGTAGGCTGGCAACGTCAACAGAAGTATATTTGATATACTTTTTATTCATTTGTACCTTGCTAGTACTCCTAGTAGCACCTGGGTATTAGATACCGGTTCAGTTGCTAAATGTTGGTAACTCGAAATAAAAGCTACGGAATAAACGGAGACTAGCTAAGGGCGAGATGACGATGTGTGTTGGAAGTGTTTCCAAGGTTGATGTGATCACCATCGCACGCTCTCTCTACCTTTGGGATTAGTGGTGAACCTAAATAAATGTTATTTGGTGTTAGCGTTGAGCATAAATGTGATTAGATCGTGTTTATTGCAATACAGTTATTCATTTAAGTTAGAGAATAATGGTTATTCTGTTTACATGAATAATACCTTCAATGGTCATGCAGCCAATGTGAATGGTTCATTGAATCTCGATCGTAGTAATACACATGTTCATTGATGCCAAAAAGATGCAAAGTTAATAATGATAGTACCACATACTTGTGGCACTGCCGCTAAAGGTCATATTGGTGTAAAACGCATGCAGAAGCTCCATGCTGATGGATCTTTGGACTCACTCGATTTCGAATCGGTTGAGACATGCAGACCATGCCTCATGGGCAAGATGACTAAAACCCCATTTTCTGGCTTGATGGAGCGGGCAAGTGACTTATTGGAAATGATACATGTTGATGTATGCGGTCCAATGAGTGTTGAAGCGTGCGGTGGATATCGCTATTTTCTTACCTTCACTGATGATTTGAGTAGATATGGGGATATTTACTTAATGAAACACAAGTCTGAAACGTTTGAAAAGTTCAAACAAATTCAGAGTGAAGTTTGAGATCATCGTGACAAGAAGATAAAATGTCTACGATGTGATCGTGGAGGTAAATATCTGAGTTACGAATTTGGTATGCAACTCAAGACAATGTGGAAGTTGTTTCACAACTCACGCCACCTGGAACACCATAGTGTGATGGTGTGTCCGAACGTCGTAGTTGTGCTCTATTGGATATGGTGCGTACTATGATGTCTCTTATCGATTTGCCACTATCGTTTTGGGTTATGCATTAGAGACAACCATATTCACTTTAAAATAGGGCACCATCTAAGTCCGTTGAGATGACACCGTATGATTTTTGGTTTGGCAGAAACCTAAGCTGTCATTTCTCAGAGTTTGGGAATGCGACGCTTATGTCTGATAAGCTCAAACCCAAAGCGGAAAAGTGCATCTTCATAAGATACCCTGAGGAAACAGTCGGATATACCTTCTATCTCGGATCCAAGGGCAAAGTGTTTGTTGCTTAAAACGGGTCCTTTCTCGAGAAAAAGTTTCTCTCGAAAGAATTGAGTGGGAGGAAAGTAGAACTTGATTAGGTTGTTGAACCGTCACTTCAGTTGGATAGTAGCATGACGCAGAAAGATGTTTCTGTGGCACCCACACCGAATGAAGAGGAAGTTAATGATGATGATCATGACACTTCGGATCAAGTTACTACCGAACCTCATAGGTCGACAAGAACTCGTACCGTCTCTGAGTGGTACGTCAATCCTGTCTTGGAGGTCATGTTGTTAGACAAGAGTGAACCTACGAGCTATGAAGAAGCGATGGTGGGCCCGGATTCCAACAAATGGCTAGGAGCCATGAAATCCGAGAAAGGATCCATGTATGAAAACCAAGTATGGACTTTGGTAGACTTGCCCGTTGAACGGCAGGCCGTTGAGTACAAATGGACCTTTAAGAAGAAGACAGGCGCTGATGGTAAATGTCACCTTTTATAAAGCTCGACTTGTTGCAAAGAAGTTTTCGACAAGTTCAAGAAGTTGACTACGATGAGACTTTCTCACCCGTAGCGATGCTAAAAGTCTGTTGGAATTATGTTAGCAGTTGCTGCATTTTTCAATTATGAAATCTGGTAGATGGATGTCAAAATATCATTTCCTTAACGGTTTCTTTGAGGAAAGGTTGTATGTGATACAACCAGAAGGTTTTGTCAGTCCTAAGGATGCTAAAATGTATACAAGCTTCAGCAATCCTTTTATGGACTGGAGCAAGCATCTCGGAGTTGGAATATACGCTTTGATGAGGTGATCAAAGTTTTTGGGTCTATACAAAGTTTATGAGAAACTTGTATTTACAATAAAGTGAGTGGGAGCACTATAGAATTTCTGATAAGTATATGTGGATGACATATTGTTGATTGGAAATGATGTAGAATTTCTGGAAAGCATAAAGGGTTGTTTGAAAGGAGTTTTTCAAAGGAAGACCTGGAATGAAGCTACTTAAATATTGGGCATCAGGATCTATAGAGATAGATCAAGACATCTGATAAGACTTTCAATGAGTACATACCTTGACAAGATTTTGAAAGAGTTCAAAATGGATCAGTCAAAGAAAAAGTTCTTGCCTGATTTGTAATAAGGTGTGGAGTTGAGTGAGACTCAAAGCTCGATCACAGCAGAAGAAAGAGAAAGGACGAAGGTCGTCCCCTATGCCTTATCCATAGGCTCTGTATAGTATGCCATGCTGTGTACCGCACCTGGTGTGTGCCTTGCCATGAGTCTGTCAAGGGGTACAAGAGTGGTCCAGGAGTGGATCACTGGACAGCGGTCAAAATTATCCTTAGTAGCTAGGGGACTAAGGAAATGTTTCTCGATTATGGAGGTGATAAAGAGTTCGTCGTAAAGGGTTACGTCGATGGAAGCTTTAACACCAATCCGGATGACTCTTAGTAGCAATCCGGATACGTATAGTGGAGCAGCCATTTGGAAATGGCTCCAAGTGGAGCATGGTAGCAGTATCTACATTATGACATAAAGATTTGCAAAGTACACACGGATCTGAATGTCACAGACCCGTTGACTAAAATATCTTTCACATGCAAAACATGATCGAACCCCAGAACTCATTGGGTGTGAGATTCATAACAATGTAAATCACATAGCGATGTGAGCTAGATTATTGACTCTAGTGCAAGTGGGAGACTGTGGAAATATGCCCTAGAGGCAATAATAAATTAGTTATTATCATATTTCCTTGTTCATGATAATCGTTTATTATCCATGCTATAATTGTATTGATTGGAAACTCAAATACATGTGTGGTACATAGACAACACTGTGTCCCTAGTATGCCTCTAATAAGACTAGCTCGTTGATCAAAGATGGTTAAGGTTTCCTAGCCATAGACATGAGATGTCATTTGATAACGTGATCACATCATTAGGAGAATGATGTGATGGACAAGACCCAAACTGTGAACGTAGCATATGATCGTGTCAGTTTATTGCTATTGTTTTCTGCATGTCAAGTATCTGTTCCGATGACCATGAGATCATGCAACTCACTAATACCGGAGGAATACCTTGTGTGTATCAAACGTCACAACGTAACTGGGTGACTATAAAGATGCTCTACAGGTATCTCCGAAGGTGTCTGTTGAGTTGGCATGGATCAAGACTGGGATTTGTTACTCCGTGTGACGGAGAGGTATCTCAGGGCGCACTCGGTAATACAATATCATAATGAGCCTTGCAAGCAAAGTGACTAAAGTGTTAGCCACGGGATCTTGTATTACGGAACGAGTAAAGAGACTTGCCGGTAACGAGATTGAACTAGGTATGGAGATACCGACGATCGAATCTCGGGCAAGTAACATACCGATGAACAAAGGGAACATCGTACGAGATTAACTGAATCCTTGACATAGAGGTTCAACCGATAAAGATCTTCATAGAATATGTAGGAACCAATATGGGCATCCAGGTCCCTCTATTGGTTATTGACTGTAGAGGTGTCTCGGTCATGTCTACATAGTTCTCGAACCCGCAGGGTCTGCACACTTAACGTTCGGTGACGTTTTGGTAGTATTGAGTTATGCATGGTGGTGACCGAAGGTTGTTCAGAGTCTCGGATGAGATCCCAGACGTCACGAGGAGCTCCGGAATGGTCCGGAGGTAAAGATTTATATATGGGAAGTCATATTTTGGCGATCGGAAAAGTTTCGGGTTTTTCCGGTATTGTACCGGGAAGCTTCTAGAAGGTTCCAGAAACTTCCGGAGGAGTCCGGAAGTCCACCAAGGGTTCCACCACGTCCCAAGGGTTTGCATGGGCTGAGGGGAGGCGCCCTGGCCTTATTGGGCCAGGCGCACAAGTCCCTCAAGGCCCATGTGGCTTGGGAGAGGTGGAAAGTCCACCTGTTTATGGAAAGGGAGGGAATTGGACTAGGAGTCCAACTCCTCCCCCTTGGCTGCGCCCTAGGGCTTGGAGGGGCTGATCTCCACGCCCCTCCACCTATATATAGAGGGGAGGGGGCGCCCCAAGAGCACACACGAAGCCATTGGCGCCCCTCTCTCTCCCTAGATCGTTTTCTCCTCCGTTCGCGGTTTTGGTAGCGCTAGGCGTAGCCCTGCCGGGATAGCACCACCACCACCGCCACCACGCCATCGTGTTGCCGGAGAACTCATCTACCTCTCCACTCTCCCTTGCTGGATCAAGGAGGCGGAGATCGTCATCGAGCTATACGTGTGCTGAACGCGGAGGTGCCGTCCGTTCGGCGCTAGATCGGAAGGACCGTGATTGGATTGCGGGACGGATCATGATTGGATCGCGGGACGGCTTGCGATTTGGATAGCGAAGTCGTTCGACTACATGAACCGCATTTCTTAACGCTTCCCGCTTAGCGATCTACAATGGTACGTAGATCCACTCTCCCTCTCGTAGATGCTCATCATCATGGATAGATCTTGCGTGTGTGTAGGAATTTTTTTTTGTTTCCCATGAAACGTTCCCCAACAGTGGTAGGTAGCGAGACAGCGATAGAAACGAGACATCTAGCTTGGCAATGATAGTAATAGTATCCAGGGAAATGATCATCTTGCCTTAGATCCCGCTTCGAAGAAGAACGAATCCGTGAAGCAGGCGATCCGTGAAGTAGACGAACGGGACGTAGTCGAACGAATCCTCAGACTCCGAACGCTTTCAGAACTCTATCGAGAAGAAACAATCCGGAACCAACAATCAATACACGATAAACACCACAACATATTCATGATATGATGCCCAACTAGGATGATGCATGTTATGCATGACATGACAAAGCACAACAATCAATTCCTACACATTAAGTGGAGCTCAGTATGCAACGAGTTGCATATTGACGAAACTCCACGTTCGAAGCATTTAGTTCACTCTCGTTTATTTACACATCAAGTTCAAATGTTGTTAACATGACAAGAGGTCAAGCATAAGTAAACTACACTATCTAGGCATCTTAAATTAGGATGGAAACAACATATAGCATTTCCGAAATGACCCCATATGTTAATTTCGAAATTGGACCAGATCTGAACTAATCAGGTTTTATATTTATTAAACAGGGAAATAAAGTTCACAATGATATTCTACACGTCATTCTAGGCGTTTTACATATATAGAACATTGGCAACGGAGCTACGGTCTAGAAGATATGACAATCACAAGATGCATATGCCATGAATGCAAAATGCATGCAAACACCCACCACAAACATGTTAAATCATAGATTCAGCAAGATATTATGAAACTAGATGAGATTCTAAGCAAGTTTCATATGCAACATGTTCAAAACGGAGCCACGGTTCAACAAATACAACCAACACAAGTTTTAGTTGAAATCTGCCCAAAACAGCAAGATAGCAAATTGCACACATGAAAACAACAAGCTCCAAGATCTTAATATGCACAAACTAAGCATGGGGCTGTAGCATATAACACACACTTAATTTCATCTTCACATATCATACTCAAAAGAGTCATGGATCACATGATAGGAAGCTCACAACATGGCAACAAAATATAGCAGATTAGGACTTTGTGAAAATAACAGGTTTTAGCATAGCAGATTTTCATGGAGGCATATTGGCAGTAGTAAAACTATATGCTACAAGTCATATATTGGCATGAAACTTAAAAGCATGGTAGTAGACATGATGCATTACAATTCATTCCATGGTGGCAAGGTCTAATTATGCATAGAATCATGGCTAGCATCAACACAATATGGCATTATGAAGAAAACAGATTCTCAGACTTAGTGAAAATTAGAGTAGACATGTGCAGCAGTTTTTAACAGATTGACATATTGGACCACATAATTAATTATGATGCTAAACCTATTGATGCAAACTATTGGCACAACCTGATAGGCAACAACATGCATAACAAAAGACTCCTTGGTGGAAATCACACAAGACTCCTAGATCAATAGCAAATCACATGGCAACATGGCAACACAATAACAGTTACGGACTTAGTGAAATTAAGCTATCTCCCAAAACTGCAGTTTGATTAGTCATGTAGACATGGCAATAACAGTAGCATAGCAATCATATATAGGCATGGCAAAGACTCTAACAGCAAGTATACATGACACACTTCAAATCATACCATTGGCAAAATAACATAGGGTGCATGGTTTGCTTAATATGATGCTCGCAAAACGGAACTCATCGTTAACAGATTTTAGTTTTTAACGTGATAGCAACTTGAGAGCAAGAAATAGACATGTTAGTGATGTTCTACCTAGCAACCAGAGGCATGGCATCAAAGTACACATCACATAGAGCAATACTCATGAAGACACCACATGCAAAAGACCTACGGTTGAGATGACATCATCCGCGGAAGTTAGAATAAAATTAACAAATTTGCATATTACGATGAGATCCACTTTTGCAACACACATTACAACACCTAAATGAATTCCTATGAGCATGCAAATGACACCGTCACATGGAGCATGAAGAGTAGATGCAATTACATATATTAAGCATTTCAAACGGATGCATGGTTATCGAGATACAGTCAAACAAGATGCCAACATGATGATTTTGCACCCAGTTTAATGACTTAGCAAAAATTCACCTCGCGGAAAAACTGGATGGGTTCGTCCGGGACGAGCAGATTCGAGCGCGCGGGGGCGTTTGGCTCGCGGGACGCCGGGGTCCGGGGACGAGGTCATCCCGGCGGTGGCTTGAGGGCAGCCGTGGCCATTGCCGGCGGCGGGGTCCGACGATGGTGAGGCGGCGGGGCGCGCCGGCGAGGCCGGGGCTCGGGCGGCGCTAGGGTTCGGGGCAGCTCCCGGGGGCTGGTGCGAGGACGGCGGCGGGCGCGCTCAGGCCCGGTTCGGGCCGGAGCGGGCCGGATGCGGGCTCAAGCGGGCCGCAGTGGTGGGAGCTAGGCAGCGCGCGGCAGCGCTGACGGGGAGGCCATGTGGCGGCCTCCTGTTGGCCACAGGGGGCGGCTGGGGCAGTGGCCGGCCTTTCGGGCGGCGCCAAGTGGTGGGTGGTGGCGGCTAGGCACGGAATTTGAGGTGGGGCGGCGGCTGAAGGTAGGTGGAGGCTAGGGGTAGGGTTTTTGGGCCAGATTTGGAGGGGGAACCCTTCCTTATATAGCAAGGAGGGCTAGGTTTAGGGGCATTTGCCCGTTTTCGAGCCGTTTGATTCCGATCGGACGGCTCTGGACGCGGGGCTAGGCTAGGAGGGGTGGGTTGGACTGGTTGGGTTGTGGAGAGGGGTTGTGGGCTGAGGAGAGAGGGAGATCATGGCCCGGCATCAAGTTTTAGAAAACCGAAAACGTCCGCTAATTTGACCGATGACGGTGCCACTACGGTTGACCCTTGGGGTATCAAACGACCTCTGATTGCGACGTAATTGGGCAGGCGGTCTACCTACAATATAACAAGACCGCATGCCAACTTTTGACCCAATCCGAGAATGTTTTTCGCGCACTTTAAAAACACTATTTTTTTTATGCCGCGGGCGCGCGCGTGTGTGGTTGGACTCGAAACGTTCAATGACACGAACGGAGAGAACCGGCAGCTACGAATGGATGCAAGTTTTCGAAAACGAGTGACGATGCTATGCAAGATGATGCGAATGATGTGTTGATGAATGCGACAATAAAACGAATCACATGACGAGAATGGAAATAAAAGGGGAATCTTCTAGAGCGTCGGTCCCGGGCTGTTACAACTCTCCTCCACTTACAAGAGATCTCGCCCCGAGATCTAAGACTGAGAAGGGGAAGAGAAAGAGAAGGGGTAAAACTTAGTTGCTTCTTTGACAAACGAGTGAAACCAATGATCATTGATGAGCACTATGATAGCAACAATCCTTAGAAAAGGCTTTAGGTGAAATATAATCCAAGATAACTCCAATGAGGAAGATGATGGTTGAAACGATATCATGAGAGAAGAAGTTGGTGGGCTTAAATATCTCATCCTTGAAACTAATTCTCTTCGAGACTCCTTACGAATCAAGAATGCTATAACACCACCTCAAAACATAAGGGAGAATGAATTGCACTTTGAAATGCAAGAGAAGGAAAACTTGAGGTACTACCACAAGAATCTTGAAGAATACTTCGAGAAAGAATTACATCCTTAACGAACCACCATAAAGAACCTCCGGAAATGAAAGGATGATAGAAAAGAAATGAAGGTTAAAAAAAAACAAGATTCGGGCCATGCAAAGATTTAGGCGAAACGTCGCGATGATATACTTCAGAAAACTTGGAACTCCATAAAAGAAAAGATGAACCACTTAGAATCGAGAATTGATATGATGAACAACTCTGGAAGAAGTATTGAAATTACCACGATGAAACAAGAATAATAATTATGTTATGATTATCCTTGCTACTTCTTGAGCTTGCATTGGTTTTCCCTTGAAGAGGAAAGGGTGATGCAGCAAAGTAGATAAGTATTTCCCTCAGTTGTTGAGAACCAATGTATCAATCCAGTAGGAGGTGCAAGCAAGGCCCCAATCTTTGCACCTACACAAACAATCAAACACTTGCACCCAACGCTATAAAGGGGTTGTCAATCCCTTCACGGTTACTTGCAAGGATGAAATCCGATAGAGATAGATATAAAAGATTACTAAAACGAAAAGTAAAACAATAGTAAAAATATTGCAACAAATTATTTTTGGTATTTTTGGTTTATAGATCTGAAAATATAATATGGAAAATAGACCCGGGAGCCATAGGTTTCACTAGAGGCTTCTCTCTTGAAGGAAAATAATACGGTGGGTGAACAAATTACTGTCGATCAATTGATAGAAAAGGGCATAGTTATGATGATATCCAAGGCAATAATTATGCATATAGGCATCACGTCCGTGTCAAGTAGACCGAAACGATTCTGCATCTACTACTTTTACTCCACACATCGACCGACTCCTGCCTGCATCTAGAGTATAAAGTTCATGAAGAACAAAGTAACGCATTAAGTAAGATGACATGATGTAGAGGGATAAACTCAAGCAATATGATGAAAACCCCATCTTTTTACCCTTGATGGCAACAATACAAATACGTGCCTCGCTACCCCTACTTTGTCACTGGGTGAGGACACCGCAAGATTGAACCCAAAACTAAGCACTTCTCCCATTGCAAGAATTACCAATCTAGTTGGCCAAACCAAACCAATAACTCGAAGAGACTTGCAAAGATATGAAATCATGCATATAAGAATTCAGAGAAGATTCAAATAATATTCATAGATAATCTGATCATAAATCCACAATTCATCGGATCTCGACAAACACCCCGCAAAAGAGTATTACATCGGATAGATCTCCACGAAGATCATGAAGAACATGGTATTGAAGAACATAGAGAGAGAAGAAGCCATCTAGCTACTAGCTATGGACCCGAAGGTCTGAGGTGAACTACTCACGCACCATCGGAGGGGCAATGGAGTTTATGTAGATGCCCTCCGTGATCGAATCCCCCTCCGGCAGATTACCGGAAAAGGCTCCAAGATGGGATCTCATGGGAACAGAGGCTTCCGGCGGCAGAAAAGTATTATCGTGGCTCTCTTTGGTATTGGGGGAATATTTGGGAATTTATAGGAGGAAGATTAGGGTTAGGAGGCCTGCAGGGGGGCCACAAGCTAGGGGGGCGTGCCCTCCCCCCTAGGGCGCGCCCTGCAGGCTTGTCGTCTCCCGACAGGTCTCCTGCTCCCCTCTCCAAGTCTGGTAGGTTTCTTCTGGTCCAAGAAAAATCATCGCGAAGATTTTATTCCGTTTGGACTCCGTTTGATATTCCTTATCTGCAATACTCAAAAACAAGGAAAAAACAAAAACTGGCACTGGGCTCTAGGTTAATAGGTTAGTCCCAAAAATAATATAAAATAGCATATCAATGCATATAAAACATCCAAAACAGATAATATAATAGCATGGAACAATAAAAAATTATAGACACGTTGGAGACGTATCAAGCATCCCCAAGCTTAATTCCTGCTCGTACTCGAGTAGGTAAATGATAAAAACAGAATTTTTGATGTGGAATGCTACCTAACATATTTATCCACGTAATATTCTTTATTGTGGCATGAATGTTCAGATCCGTAAGATAGAAAACAAAAGCTTAATATTGACATAAAAACAATAATACTTCAAGCATACTAACAAAGCAATTGTGTCCTTTCAAAATAACATGGCCAAAGAAAGTTATCCCTACAAAATCATATGGTCTGGCTATGCTCCATCTTCCCCACACAAAGTATTTAAATCATGCACAACCCCGATGACAAGTCAAGAAATTGTTTCACACCTTTTATGTTCTCAAACCTTTTCAACTTTCACGCAATACATGAGCGTGAGCCATGGATATAGCACTATAGGTGGAATAGAATATGGTGGAGGTTGTGAGGAAAAGGAGAAGATAGTCTCACATCAACTAGGCGTATCAATGGGCTATGGAGATGCTCATCAATAGATATCAATGTGAGTGAGTAGGGATTGGCATGCAACGGATGCACTAGAGCTATAAGTGTATGAAAGCTCAAAAAGAAACTAAGTGGGCGTGCATCCAACTCGCTTGCTCACGAAGACCTAGGGCAATTTGAGGAAGCCCATCATTGGAATATACAAGCCAAGTTATATAATGAAAAATTCCCACTAGTATATGAAAGCGACAAATTAGGAGACTCTCTATCATGAAGATCATGGTGCTACTTTGAAGCACAAGTGTGGAAAAAGGATAGTAGCATTGTCCCTTCTCTCTTTTCTCTAATTTTTTTTGGTGGGCATCTTTGGCCTCTTTTTTTTATTTGGGCTTCATTGGCCTCTTTTATTATTTGTAAAGTCCGGAGACTCATCCCAACTTGTGAGGGAATCATAGCTTCCATCATCCTTTCCTCTCATGGGACAATGCTCTAATGATGACCATCACACTTTTATTTACTTACAACTCAAGAATTACAACTCGATATAGAACAAAATATGACTCTATATGAATGCTTCCGGTGGTGTACCGGGAGGTGCAACGATCTAGCATAGCAAATAACATCAAAAAACGGACAAGCCATGAAAACATCATGCTAGCTATCTTACGATCATGCAAAGCAATATGAAAATGATGGTGCGTGTCATAATAAACGGAACGGTGGAAGTTGCATGGCAATATATCTCGGAATGGCTATGGAAATGCCATAATAGGTAGGTATGGTGGCTGTTTTGAGGAAGGTATATGGTGGCTGTTTTGAGGAAGGTGGGTTTAATGCAGCGGCGAAAGTTGCGCGGTACTAGAGAGGCTAGCAATGGTGAAAGGGTGAGAGTGCGTATAATCCATGGACTCACATTAGTCATAAAGAACTCACATACTTATTGCAAAAGTCTATTAGTTATCGAAGCAAAGTATTAGACGCATGCTCCTAGGGGAGAGGTTGGTAGGAGTTAACCATCGCGCGCTCCCGACCCTCACACAAAGGATGACAATCATTAAACAAATCATGCTCCGACTTCGTTACATAATGGTTCACCATACGTGCATGCTACGGGAATCACAAACCTTAACACAAGTATTTATACCAATCCACAATTACTTACTAGCATGACTCTAATATCACCATCTTTATATCTCAAAACTATATGCAAGGAATCAAACTTCTCATAGTATTCAATGCACTTTATATGAAAGTTTTTATTATATCCCTCTTGGATGCCCATTATATTAGGACTAAATTCATAACCTAAACCAATTACCATGTTGTTTAAAGACTATCAAAATAATATAAGTGAGGTACGAGAGTTCAATTATTTCTATAAAATAAAACGCCACCGTGCTCTAAAAAGATATAAGTGAAGCACTAGAGCAAAATTGCCTAGCTCAAAAGATATAAGTGAAGCACATAGAGTATTCTAATAAATTCACGATTAATGCGTGTCCCTCTCAAACTATTTGTGCAACAAGGATGATTATGGCAAACTAAAAAGCAAAGACTCATATCATACTAGACGCTCCAAGCAAAACACATATCATGTGGTGAATAAAAATATAGCCTCAAGTAAATTTACCGATGGATTGAAGATGAAAGAGGGGATGCCTTCCGGGGCATCCCCAAGCTTAGGCTCTTTGGTATCCTTGAATATTCCTTGGGGTGCCTTGGGAATCCCCAAGCTTAGGCTCTTGCCACTCCTTATTCCATAGTCCATCAAATCTTTACCCAAAACTTGAAAACTTCACAACACAAAACTCAACAGAAAACTCGTGAGATCCGTTAGTATAAGAAAAATAAATCACCAATTTTGATACTGTTGTGAACTCATTCTTTATTTATATTGGTGTAATATATACTGTATTCCAACTTCTCCATGGTTCATACCCCCCGATACAACCCATAGATACATCAAAATAAGCAACCAACACAAAGAAAACAGAATCTGTCAAAAACAGAACAGTCTGTAGCAATCTGTAAACTTCGAATACTTCTGTAACTCCAAAATTTCTGAAAAATTAGGAAAATCTTGGAAATTTGTATATAAATCGTTTGTAAAAATTTCAGACTCATTCGATGCTCTGGTGAATTTATAAAATTCCTGGACTGAGCGCAAAAGTTTCTGTTTTTCAGCAAAATCAAATCAACAATCACCGTAGACCATCCCAAAGGTCTTACTTGGCTCAAACACTAATTAAAACAATAAAACACAATTACTACAGAGGTAATAATGTGTAAAACACTCAATAACAGAAACAAAAACTAACAAAAATAAAAACATAAAATAAAATTGGGTTGCCTCCCAACAAGCGCTATTGTTTAACGCCGCTAGCTAGGCATAACGCAATAGATCTAGGTATTGTCATCTTTGGTATGCAATCCATAAGTAGATCTCATAATAGATTCATAAGGTAATTTAATTTTATTTCTAGGAAAGTGTTCCATGCCTTTCCTTAACGGAAATTGGAATCTAATGTTTCCTTCTTTCATGTCAATAATTGCTCCGATCGTTCTAAGGAAGGGTCTACCAAGAATAATAGGACATGTAGGATTGCAATCTATATCAAGAACAATGAAATCTACGGGCACATAATTCCTATTTTCAACAATAATAACATCATTAATCCTTCCCATAGGTTTCTTAATAGTGGAATCCGCTAGATGCAAATTTAAAGAGCAATCATCAAGTTCATGGAAACCTAGCACATCACATAAAGTTTTCGGAATCGTGGAAACGCTAGCACCCAAATCACACAAAGCATGGCACTCATAATCCTTAATTTTAATCTTAATAGTAGGTTCCCACTCATCATAAAGCTTTCTAGGTATAGAAACTTCCAACTCAAGTGTTTCTTCAAAAGATTTCATCATAGCATCAACGATATGTTTAGTAAAAGCTTTATTTTGATTATAAGCATGCGGAGAATTCAACATGGATTGCAACAAGGAAATACAATCAATCAAAGAAAAACTATCATAATTAAAGTCCTTGAAATCCAAAAGAGTGGGTTCATTGCTATTTAAAGTTTTGACCTCTTCAATCCCACTTTTATAAATTTTAGCATTAAGATCTATAAACTCCGAATTATTGGGACAACTTTTAGCTAAAGTTGACTTATCTCCAGTCCCATCTTTATCAAAATTTGTGTTAGTAAACAAAGATTCAATAGGAGTCACATCAATCACTTTATGATCTTCATCATTATTATCACGAGAACACACTTTTTCAAGCCATTCACGCTTAGCACGCATTCTAGCGGTTCTTTCCTTACATTCATCAATAGAAGTTCTCATAGCTTTTAAGGACTCATTAATATCACGCTTGGGTGGAGTAGATCTAATTTTCAACGAATCAATCTCAAGCGAAATTCTATCAACGTTCCTAGCCAAATCATCAATCTTGAGCAAATTTTCTTCAATCGAAGCATTGAAAACCTTTTGTGAACTAATAAATTCTTTAATATTATTCTCAAGATCAGAGGGCATCTTATTATAATTTCCATAAGGATTGTTGTAGGAATTACCATAATTATTAAAGGAATTAATAGGAAACGGCCTAGGGTTGAAATTACCTCTATACGCGTTATTACCCAAATTGTTCCTACCAACAAAATTCACATCCATAGATTCATTATTATTTCCAATAAAAGAAGACAAAGGCATATCATTAGGATCAATAGGAGCACTCTTACTAGCAAACAATTTCATTAATTCATCCATCTTTTCACTCAAAGTATTTATTTCTTCAATAGCATGCACTTTTTTACTAGTAGGAGATCTTTCGGTATGCCATTGAGAGTAATTCGCCATAATATTATCTAGGAGTTTAGTAGCTTCTCATAATGTGATTTCCATAAAAGTACCACCCGTGGCGGAATCTAAAAGATTTATAGAAGCAAAATTCAATCCCGCATAAAAAATTTGTATAATCATCCATAAACTCAAACCATGTGCGGGGCAATTTCTAATCATTAGTTTCATCCTCTCCCAAGATTGTGCAACATGCTCATGATCAAGTTGCTTAAAATTCATTATATCGTTCCTAAGGGAGATGATCTTTGCGGGCGGAAAGTACTTGGAAATAAAAGCATCTTTACACTTATTCCATGAATCAATACTATTTTTAGGCAAAGATGAAAACCAAGTTTTAGCACGATCTCGTAGTGAGAACGGAAATAGCTTCAATTTAACAATATCATTATCCACATCTTTCTTCTTTTGCATATCACACAACTCAACGAAAGTATTTAGATGGGATGCGGCATCTTCACTAGGAAGGCCGGAAAATTGTTCTTTCATAACAAGATTAAGCAAAGCGGCATTAATTTCATAAGATTTCGCACTAGTGGCGGGAGAAATCGGAGTACTAATAAAATCATTATTATTAGTATTGGAGAAGTCACACAACTTGGTATTCTCTTGAGTCATCGTGAAAAAGCAAGCAATCTAGCACACAAGCAAACAAAAACCAAACGAAAAGAAGAACGGAAAGAGGGCGAATAAAAAGGCAAATCTTTTTGGTTTTTTCTGAAAATCGTTTTAGAAGTGGGGGAGAGGAAAACGAGAGGCAAATGGCAAATAATGTAAATACAAGAGATGAGTTTGTGATGGGTACTTGGTAGGCTTGATGTCTTGACTTGCTATGCATCCTCCCCGGCAATGGCGCCAGAAATCCTTCTTGCTACTTCTTGAGCTTGCGTTTGTTTTCCCTTGAAGAGGAAAGGGTGATGCAGCAAAGTAGATAAGTATTTCCCTCAGTTGTTGAGAACCAAGGTATCAATCCAGTAGGAGGTACAAGCAAGGCCCCAATCTTTGCACCTACACAAACAATAAAACACTTGCACCCAACGCTATAAAGGGGTTGTCAATCCCTTCATGGTTACTTGCAAGGATGAGATCCGATAGAGATAGATATAAAAGATTTTTAAAACGAAAAGTAAAACAAAAGTAAAAAGATTGCAGAAAAGTATTTTTAGTATTTTTGGTTTATAGATCTGAAAATATAATATGGAAAATAGACCCGGGGGCCATAGGTTTCACTAGAGGCTTCTCTCTTGAAGGAAAATAATACGGTGGGCGAACAAATTAATGTCGAGCAATTGATAGAAAAGCGCATAGTTATGACGATATCCAAGGCAATGATTATGCATATAGCCATCACGTCCGTGTCAAGTAGACCGAAATGATTCTGCATCTACTACTATTACTCCACACATCGACCGACTCCTGCCTGCATCTAGAGTATTAAGTTCATGAAGAACAGAGTAACACATTAAGTAAGATGACATGATGTAGAGGGATAAACTGAAGTAATATGATGAAAACCCCATCTTTTTACCCTTGACGGCAACAATACAAATACATGTCTCGCTACCCCTACTTTGTCACTGGGTGAGGACATCGCAAGATTGAACCCAAAACTAAGCACTTCTCCCATTGCAAGAATTACCAATCTAGTTGGCCAAACCAAACCAATAACTCGAAGAGACTTGCAAAGATATGAAATCATGCATATAAGAATTCAGAGAAGATTCAAATAATATTCATAGATAATCTTATCATAAATCCACAATTCATCGAATCTCGACAAACACACCGCAAAAGAGTATTACATCAGATAGATCTCCACGAAGATCATGAAGAACATGGTATTGAAGAACAAAGAGAGAGAAGAAGCCATCTAGCTACTAGCTATGGACCCGAAGGTCTAAGGTGAACTACTCACGCATCATCGGTGGGGCAATGGAGTTTATGTAGATGCCCTTCGTGATCGAATCCCCCTCCGGCAGATTACCGGAAAAGGCTCCAAGATGGGATCTCACGGGAACAGAGCCTTCCGGCGGCGGAAAAGTATTATCGTGGCTCTCTTTGGTATTGGGGGAATATTTTGGAATTTATAGGACGAAGATTAGAGTTAGGAGGCCTGTAGGGGGGCCACAAGCCAGGGGGGCGCGCCCTCCCCCCTAGGGCGCGCCCTGCAGGCTTGTCGTCTCCCGGCAGGTCTCCTGCCCCCTCTCCAAGTCTGGTAGGTTTCTTCTGGTCCAAGAAAAATCATCGCGAAGATTTTATTCCATTTGATATTCCTTATCTGCATACTCAAAAACAAGGAAAAACAGAAACTGGCACTGGGCTCTAGGTTAATAGGTTAGTCCCAAAAATAATATAAAATAGCATATTAATGCATATAAAACATCCAAAACAGATAATATAATAGCATGGAACAATCAAAAATTATAGATAAGTTGGAGACGTATCAATCCTTCATTAAGTTAAATTGATGACAAGCAACGGATTTGTCATACTACTTATTCTTCTTGAAAAGAATGGGAAATATAATGAACATGAAGAATTCTTGAACGAACTACTGGTTAGAATTGAAACGAATGAGTATACTACAAATGAACGGAGATACATGACATGAGAACGAAGAGATCACGATCTGCCTAAAGAAATCTTGAGCGAAGCACCGGGATAATTGAGACGAACGAAGAGACAACAATTGAGAATAATTAGAGAATGAAAGCTGAAAGCTGAGAACGAAGAAATCTTCTGAAATGATGGCCTTCGGAGGATCGAGAAATGAAAACAACACTCAAATGCTCCAGATAGATATGGAAAGAATTACTCATGATCAAAAACAATTAGAGAGGATAGCAACAAGCTGAAACCATGAATCTTCAGAAGAACAGACAAGATTTAAGAGAAACTCTCCTTCGGTCTTCAAACGCAGAGAATGATGACGAGAAACAACACCATGAATTACTAAGACACTCCGAAATAATGAAGAAAGAAAGGTTGAGCCAACGATGAAAATGATTTGGAATCGATTTTGAGAAGGAATATGACTGATGAAATTCATTCTTACGTCATATTTGAAAAGAACTTGAGGACATCTCCGGAAAAGATTAGAAGAGTCAGGTAAGATCCTAGGAAAAAACAAAGAAAAACTTGAGACAGATGAGACGATCTCCGGAAAGAAATATGAGGATTGATCTTGCAATACTGGAGAGGGTTGAATTAACTTGATGAGAAACACACCGGTTAGGAAATATATGAAATCACCACTTGACATCGAAGCAACTCGAATTACCATACTCCAAAATAACACCGAGGGTGAGGCTTGAGAATTAAGCCAGAAACAAATACATAACCCAGTATGCATTCGTTGGAAGGATAATCCTAGGTAACTACTTGAATTCCCACCTAAGAATTTCCGAAGTCTTTCTTGTTTATGCGATTCGGGTTGCGGACCCAGGATCGTACCCAAGGTAATCAGCTACAACTGCACCCGCAACCTTCCATACCATAATCCAAGAAACTCCGCAAACTCGTCTACCTCAGACACTCGTAATCACAACGATACTAAGTATGGCAGTACATCCGAACTCTCTCCACCAGTACTGGGGATGCCGGACTCCTCTCGCCACTACTAGTATTGAAGCAATTTCGAACATCCTCCGTCCTGAGATACTAAGGAAACTGAATGATAACGATGTGCAAAAATCCCTCGGAGCTCTACTCCTCGATAACAGGAGGCACCAAGACAGAATTCCTTCACATCGGCATCATATAGTTTCCAAAATACCCGCGCGATCCTAAAAAAAAATTGAGCGAGAAGAGGAGTAGAATCAAAATACCTAAGTCGAATACCTCACCAGAGCATAGAAGAGGAGTAAAAGAAACCAACTCTCCGATATATAACTAGACTCAAAATAGTTTATCACTAGACTCGACTCGGCCAAGTTCGATCAATCATATGGGCTCCTAGGTCGGTACAGGCTCTGATACCAACTTGTAACGCCCAAGATGCGATCCTATCCTTATTTTGGCACGAGGGCCTCGACAGGGATAGAAGCGCATCTCGTCGTTTCGCAAGAATGGATATCATTACAAGTACATCTAAAGAAGAGATGAGTATATGGAATTGGCTTACACTCACCACAAGCTAAATCAAATTCACATCAATACAACAACATATCCAAACATCATACAGAAGAGCAGGGTCTGACTACGGACGAAAACAAACAATAAAATGACATCCATCCTTGCTATCCCAGGCTACCGGCCTGGAACCCATCCTAGATCGAAGAAGAAGAAGAACTCCAAATCAAACAAGCCTCGCTCTCACGTCAAAGCATCGCATTACTTGTACCTGCAACTGTTGTTGTAGTAATCTGTGAGCCACAGGGACTCAGCAATCTCATTTCCAAGGGTATCAAGACTATTAAAGCTTAATGGGTGAGGTATGGTTAAGTGGTGAGGCTGCAGCAAGCACTAAGCATTTATTTGAGTGGCTAACTTACGAGTACAAGAATAGGGGGGGATTATTGTTGCATAAACGGACGTGAACTAGTAATGATCTCTAAGAGATTATGTCAAACATAACCCCACCGTGTTCTCTCTCGGATAAGGACTCACGAGAAGAGACAGTCACGGTTACGCACATAGTTGGTGTATTTTATTTGAGTTTACTTCAAGTTGGCTATGACCGGGTGTTAAACAAAGTTTCCAAGTTGCCACTTAACCGCGGGCACGGCTTTCCAAAAGATTTAACCCTGCAGGGGTGCTCCAACTCATCCATCACAAATTAACCACACGCCGTGTTGGAATTCCTCAACTGCGGAATCACCCGTAGTATTTGCGGAATCCCGATGGAAAATCTCAACTTCGAGATAGCCCGAAGTGTCATCGAAATCCCACGCACAAGACATTCGAGAAAGGTAAAACAAATCCAGCAAGGCCTCCCGACGTGTCGACGATCCCGATAGGAGCCGCGTATCTCGTTCTCAGGACATGGCGGATAAGCGACGCGTACAGTGGCCTGATAGAAATCACCCGAGTTGCCCCGGGGTGGCCCCACACAGTGCTCTGTTTTGGACCAGCACCAGCAGCACTGGCCCCCCTGTAATATGTTGAATTAACTCCTCGGGTTCATGACGCCCTATGCTTTAGTAACGGTGTTCAGTATTATTATGTTGGGCAAATGTAGTACCAAAGTTGGGCCTTGCCAGACAAGTTTTATCCTAAAACGAAAGTCAAGGGGGTACCCATAACAACCCCGAGCATGTTAGGAGCGCTCAATTATGGAACATAGCACCGGTACACAAGTAGCTAGGGCGGCAAGAGTGGAACAAAACACCGAGCAAAAGGCCAAGCCTTCCACCCTTTACCAAGTATATATGGGCATTAAATTAAATAGCAATAATATTGTGATATATCAAAAATATCCATGTTAGCACATGGAAACATTGCACCTGCAACTAGCAACGCTATAAGAAGGGTTGAGCAAGCGGTAACATAGCCAAACAATGTTTTGCTGGGATGTGGAGGGGTTAGAGGCTTATCATGGCATTTTGGGAGGCTAGACAACAAGTGGTAGGTAGCGAGACAGCAATAGAAACGAGACATCTAGCATGGCAATGATAGTAATGGTAGCCAGGGAAATGATCATCTTGCCTGAGATCCCGCTTGGAACAAGAACGAATCCGTGAGGTTGGCGATCCGTGAAGTAGACGAACGGGATGTGGTCGAACGAATCCTCACACTCCGAACGCTTTCGGAACTCTATCAAGAAGAAACAATCCTGAACCAACAATCAAGACACGATAAACACCACAACATATTCATGATATGATGCACAACTAGGATGATGCATGTTATGCATGACATGACAAAGCACAACAATCAATTCCTACACATTAAGTGAAGCTCAATATGCAACGAGTTGCATATTGAGGAAACTCCACGTTCGAAGCATTTAGTTCACTCTCGTTTATTTACACATCAAGTTTAAATGTTGTTAACATGGCAAGAGGTGAAGCATAAGTAAACTACACTATCTAGGCATCTTAAATGAGGTTGGAAACAACATATAGCATTTCCGAAATGACCCCATATGTTAATTTCGAAATTAGACCAGATATGAACTAATCAGGTTTTATATTTATTAAACAGGGAAATAAAGTGCACAATGATATTCTACTCATCATTCTAGGCGTTTTACATATATAGAACATTGGCAACGGAGCTACGGTGTAGAAGATATGACAATCACAAGATCCATATGCCATGAATGCAAAATGCATGCAAACACCCACCACAAACATGTTAAATCATTGATGCAGCGAGATATTATGAAACTACATGAGATTCTAAAGCAAGTTTCATATGCAACATGTTCAAAACGGAGCCACGGTTCAACAAATACAACCAACACAAGTTTTAGTTGAAATCTGCCCAAAACAGCACGATAGCAAATTGCACACATGAAAATAACAAGCTCCAAGATCCTAATATGCACAAACTAAGCATGGGGCTGTATCATATAACACACACTTCATTTCATCTTCACATATCATACTCAAAAGAGTCATGGATCACATGGTAGGAAGCTCACAACATGGCAACAAAATATAGCAGATTAGGACTTAGTGAAAATAACAGGTTTTGGCATAGCAGTTTTTCATGGAGGCATATTGGCAGCAGTAAAACTATATGCTACAGGTCATATATTGGCATGAAACTTAACAGCATGGTAGTAGACATGATGCACTACAATTCATTCCATGGTGGCAAGGTCTAATTATGCATAGAATCATGGCTAGTATCAACACAATATGGCATTATGAAGAAAACAGATTCTCAGACTTAGTGAAAATTAGAGTAGACATGTGCAGCAGTTTTTAACAGATTGACATATTGGACCACAGAATTAATTATGATGCTAAACCTATTCATGCAAACTATTGGCACAACATGATAGGCAACAACATGCATAACAAAAGACTCCTTGGTGGCAATCACAAAAGACTCCTAGATCAATAGCAAATCACATGGCAACATGGCAACACAATAACAGTTACGGACTTAGTGAAATTTAGCTATCTCCCAAAACTGCAGTTTGATTAGTCATGTAGACATGGCAATAACAGTAGCATAGCAATCATATATAGGCATGGCAAAGACTCTAACAGCAAGTATACATGACACATTTCAAATCATACCATTGCCAAAATAACATAGGGTGCATGGTTTGCTTAATATGATGCTCGCAAAACGGAACTCATCGTTAACAGATTTCAGTTTTTAAGGTGATAGCAACTTGAGAGCAAGAAATAGACATGTTAGTGATGTTCTACATAGCAACCAGAGGCATGGCATCAAAGTACACATGACATAGAGCAAAACTCATGAAGACACCACAGGCAAAAGACCTACGGTTGAGATGCCATCATCCGCGGAAGTTAGAATAAAATTACAGATTTGCACATTACGATGAGATGCACTTTTGCAACACACATTACATCACCTAAATGAATTCCTATGAGCACGCAAATGACAACATCACATGGAGCACGAAGAGTAGATGCAATTACATATATTAAACTTTCCAAACGGATGCACGGTTATCGAGATACAGTCAAACAAGATGCCAACATGATGATTTTGCACCCAGTTTAATGACTTGGCAAAAATTCACCTCGCGGAAAAACTGGATGGGTTCGTCCGGGAGGAGCATATTCGAGCGCGCGGGGGCATTTGGCTCGCGGGACGCCGGGGTCCGGGGATGAGGCCATCCCGGCGACGGCTTGAGGGCAGCCGTGGCCATTGCCGGCGGAGGGATGGCGGCGGCGGAGTCCGGCGATGGTGAGGCGGCGGGGCGCGCCGGCGAGGCCGGGGCTCGGGCGGCGCTAGGGTCCAGGGCAGCTCCCGGGGGCTGGTGCGCGGACAGCGGCGGGCGCGCTCGGGCCCGGTTCGGCCCGGAGCGGGCCGGATGCGGGCTCGGGCGGGCTACGGTAGTGGGAGCAAGGGAAGGCACGGCGGCGCTGACGGGGAGGCCACGTGGCGGCCTCCTGTTGGCCACAGGGGGCGGCTGCGGTGGCGGCCGGCTTTTCGGGCGGCGCCAAGTGGCGGGTGGTGGCGGGGGAGCACGGAAATTGATGTGGGGCGGCGGGTGAAGGTAGGTGGAGGCTAGGGGTAGGGTTTTTGGGTCAGATTTCGAGGGGGAACCCTTCCTTATATAGCAAGGAGGGCTAGGTTTAGGGGCCTTTGCCCGTTTTCGAGCCGTTTGATTCCAATCGGACGGCTCCGGACGCGGGGCTACGCTAGGAGGGGTGGGTTGGACTGGTTGGGCTGTGGAGAGGGGCTGTGGGCTGAGGAGAGAGGGAGATGGTGGCCCGGCATCGAGTTTTAGAAAACCGAAAACGTCCGCTAATTTGACCGATGACGGTGCCACTACGGTTGAACCTTGGGGTATCAACCGACCTCTGATTGCGACGAAATTTGGTAGGCGGTCTACCTACAATATAACAAGACCGCATGCCAACTTTAAACCCAATCCGAGAATGTTTTTCGCGCACTTTAAAAACACTATTTTTTCGATGCCGCGGGCGCGTGCGTGTGTGGTTAGACTCGAAACGGTCAACGACACGAACAGAGAGAACCGGCAGCTATGAACGGATGCATGTTTTCGAAAATGAGTGACGATGCTATGCAAGATGATGCGAATGATGCGATGATGAATGCGACAATAAAACGAATCACATGACGAGAATGGAAATAAAAGGGGAATCTTCTGGAGCGTCGGTTCCGGGCTGTTACATAAAGAAAGAGAGCCATGGGTTCGAAAACCCATGCCATTTCCACCTATGCCATCTAAGAAAAAGGATGACGAAGAATTTGAGCGCTTTGCTGAGATGATTAGGCTAGTCTTTTTGCGTACCCGCTTAACCGATATCTTAAAGATGGCCCCTTATGCAAAGTATATGAAAGACATCATCACAAATAAAAGAGAGATACCTGAAGCTGAAATCTCCACCATGCTCGCTAATTATTATTTTAAGGATGGAGTACCTAAAAAACTTGGAGATCCTGGAATACCAACTATACCTTGCTTCATTAAAAGAAACTATGTCAAAACTGCTTTGTGTGATTTCGGAGCCGGTGTTAGTGTTATGCCTTTCTCCTTATATAAAAGACTTGATTTGAATAAACTCACACCTACCGAAATATCATTGCAAATGGCTGACAAATCAACGGCCATACCTATCGGTATTTGTGAGGATGTGTCCGTTGTTGTTGCAAATGTTACTATCTTAACTTGGAGACCCTTTTTGAATACTGCAGGGGCTGTTGTTGATTGCAATAAAAGCAAAGTCACTTTTCATATCAACTAGCAGAGTGGCCCTCGCAAATGCAAGGGCATCATCTTTAGTGTGGCGACAATGTAGCTAAACTAATTTATGCTTTTTATAGATACAATTTCTAAGTGATAGGAACTTATGCGATTATGTAGCCATTTGAAATTTATAGTAGATGACAAGCTATGCATGGAACATCTTCAAAATTTGAACAAAATATTAGTGTGGAAAATCTATGCATAATAATGTATGTACATTTTTTTACTAAATTGTAATAGTACATACATAGACTTGAAAGCATATTTTTATACTATTGTTCATTAGTAGAGTTCACCATAACAATGGCCACATTATATTAAGTAGTTATCAGATCAACGGTTGATGATGTCTATAAAATTTTTTACTGCAGGGTATTACGTCATCAAATATAAGATACAAATGAAAAATACATATAGAAAGTGGATTCTAACATGTCAATGGTTGGATATTTTGCTTATTTTATAATTTTCATGCATAGTACATGGTGTATGTTAGATTATGAAAACAAACTTGATCCTCGCTTGGGTCGATCATGTATTTAAATGTCAAATAGACATGGCCCGTTACATCATGAGAACATAGATTCAGATAAAAATGTCATTACTGAAAACCCATAAACTTTGGAAATATCTATCCCTATAAAACCATAAAAAATCATTTGAATTGATACACACAAAAAATTGGTTGATGATGTGAGTACAACAAAAGGTTCATTGGAACTGACCGGCGTACAAAGTAAATGTTAAAGTATTTAATTTTAATATATCTAGAGTTTTCTTTCTCACGGTTACCCCCTTCACTCAAAATATGGATATAGTCTCCAAGGTGCAACTTGAAGAATTAAATCGAAGAATTAAGAAAACATTAAATCTGATGATATTATTCCTTTTTCTTGATACATTTCTATACACATATAGTCAAAGTCAAAGTTAGAGAGTATTAATATTTACACCTCATTTCTTTAATCATTTTCTTTTTTCCCTTCTCTTCAAGCAACACATTACACTCTCTCACACACCTATAGATTCTGTCATATAAGATTGAACTAAAGCTTGGACACCTTAGTCGCAAGATAGTTTTATCTTTTAACCAATCGTCAATTTTGCTCCGTGTCAACTTGACCATGGAAACACCCAATTCTGCCCACTTGGTTATCAAAGCTTCTTAGTAGTGTGTCACACCACCACGCCGTTTTTCTCACGAGTTCTAAGTTGGTGATTGATGCAATTCATGGTCGGTTGATGGCTTTGCTGACACAAAGTCAGACTCATCTTGAGTTCTATTACGAAGTCATGATCCATAAATTTTCATCACAAGATTGTAGACTCGAACTAATTTATAATCTTTTTCTAGAAAATACTATGTTTTCATCCCTATGGACGTAGTGCACATCCTCACAAAAGAAGGAAGCCATGCACATAAGGCACATGGTATACCTCTGCTACAAAAGAGCAAGTTCTACATCCGGCCGGACAATATGGATCACGTTTTCCCCTCGAAATGACCTTAATAAAGAATTTGAAAAATTAAGGTGCATACAAAAAGAAGTTGTACTTACGGAAGAATTGGGAATTGCAATCTGCCTCTAGAATGGATCGCTTGGGCTTGGTGCTGCCTAGGAGGGTCGGATGTAGACTGCATTTCTTTTTATGGAAACCAAAAAATTTGTTACATGACACAAACATTGAAAGAAGTTAAATAGTATAACAAATTTGACAAGAACAAAACGATTGTTGCATGTATGTACAAAAGGAAAACTTTTTAAAATGCAACATGGTTAATCAAGGTACAATTCTTTATATGAACTTGCACAGAGTAAATCCCCACAAAAAATTTTTGCACAGAAAGCCGATATAGTAACATATAAATTGACCATGTAAAAATTACATAAAAAATGCTTTCGACTGATATTTAAATGGGTAGGCATTCTTAAGAGTAGCGCGTATAAAAATTTGATTATTAATTGTTTAATCCTCACTGTCATAAATGCTCAATATCCTACCTCGCGATCTTGTTTCTTCCGAAGTTCTGCTCCTTTGCTAATCTTGTGAGGATGACGAGTTCTCCCCGAATCATGAACATAGTACGTGCAAAAACTAAATCATATAACAGATGTGTTTTAAAAGATTGTCTTCCAATAGGAAAACAACCATCGCCATCAGGATATGTTTTTTTATATAATCAGTAGATTGTCTCCCTGCGCAGCGTGAGGAAACAGCCTGAGGTTGATGTGCTAATACTCTACCATGGACATCCACCTGAAAATCACAAAGGTTACGAAAGGACTATAACTTGACGTGACTAATTACAGAATGCAAGAACATACCAAGAAAGCAATGACTGTCTTGCTTGACATGGGGCGCCTGTCCACTCAGAGTGCGTGAAACAAAAATATTAGGCAGCCAAGGGAATGGCTCAGCACTTGAGATCAAGGGCCTCAGCCAAAGCCGCCTTGGGCAGTGACTGCCTCTCCATCGCATCTTTCTTTTTCACCTGTGCAGGCATAGACCAGAAGCTGGATGGCGAGACGAGGACCTAGCTAGCTAACCTAGATCCTATGATACATTCGCAAGTAAGTACGGCTGTCCACAAAAGTTGATTGATTAGCTTACCCAGATCCTTCGATCAATTCATACGTATGTACGACTGCCCACAAAAGTTAGCTGATTTCTTGCCGGGCGGAAAAACTGACGCGTGCACGAATACACATGGTAACCCATCTGATCTGCGACACGCACCTGCCATGATTGACTTGTATATTGCTTCAACTCACGAAATAGTACCCAGCAGAGTTGATTGATTTACTTCACGCCGGAAAACGCACGCATGCGGCCATGCGTAGGGAATCGATCTGGTTTGCCCTAGGCACCTATCGTGGCTGCTCTACTCGGATATAATTAGATGTTTCGTGTAGATAGGTCTCAAGGTTAGAGAACACCTTATTTTCGATGGCATTGGTGGGTAATTTTTTAAGCTTTACAGTTTATCTAACGGTAGTGGTTTTTCTAATGTGGAATATGAAGGGTCAGATATTTCTAATTATTATGGGATTTTCTAGTCTAATTCTCTTTTTCTGGTTAGCCCGTTAATCACTTTTTATAGATAATAGATGGTAATGAGCACATGGTGCACTTTCCGAAGAAACAATTCCAAGTGAATGGTATAAATGTTATTGAAGAATCTCCGACCATCACTATTGGAAGTTTTCAATTACCTCTACCTACTGCCAAAATAAAATATGATATACTTATTGTTGGGGATATGCACATCCCCATTGAGGAATAAAATGCAAGTCTTTAGGAAGTTCTCCTCCAAGAAAATTGCCAAAGGAGTCATTGGGGAATCATCGGACAATGACCTTCATACCCCAAGAAGGGCGGAGGTGCGGCCGTGTGAATGGCCGCATGATGCTTTCATGGAGGAGGCCGGGTTTCACCAAGAGTTCGCTCAATTTGTTGCAAACGCCGGGCTAACCGAGTTCCCCGCAGCTAAGTGTGACCAATATCACATCCTTACAGATTCCTTTGTGCAAGGTTTTCATTTTCTGAGGAAGAATAATCCCCCTGAGGTGAAGTTTAACCTTTATGCTGAAACTTACAAAATCTCGCTGACTGACTTTTGTAACATATGCTTGATTCCCACTGATGGGGAATTGAGAGAACCCAGACCATCAGAGTTTGAGGATTTTCTCCTCACTTTAACAGTGGGTGAAGATAGAGGCGTGTCGAACGCTACTGCTACCAGTTTGCAGTTTTCCTCAGTACATTACTTTGCTTTGTTCATCACGAAGTGCTTAACCGCTAGGGAGAAGGTCGGTGCACTAAGTGCCCCCGACCTCGCTATTTTACGCCGTGCACTGTACGATGACCGCACCTTTAGTGGGTGCTATTATTGCACATCGCTTAAACCTTAACAAAACTAAGGGAAATACACATGGTGGTATTTATGCTACTCGTTTAGCGAGGCACTTTAATGTTCAGATTCGCCCACATGATTATCTTTTTCCCCGAGTTTACCTGGATCATAAGTCGTTGCAAGATCACCAATTCCTTGACATGACTGAGTCTTTCCATGACATTCATTACATCCTAGTATTCAGCAAAGAAACCCGTGATGTTATTCCATTGCCTACACCTGCTTTGTTTGATTCTATTGCCAGCAACGGATATAGGATCAAGCCAGATGACATTACAGCCTACCGGAACAACCTAGCAGCTGCTGAGGAGGAGCCCCAGGGGTGGGATGCTCAGGTGCCACCTCCACCTCACTACAACTTGGGACCGGACGGCTACTAAGTATGATGATTACCAAGCTAGGCCTAAAGCCTAAGCTTGGGGGAGTACGTATTTCCACCGACATTACATTCATGTTAACACATTTCAGTCTAGTTGTCGGTGTTCACACTTTTTCATTGTAATATCCATGTAAATTTGTTTTCTCGCTTTCTTCTTGTGCGTTTGAAAACTTTGATAAGACCCAAAAATATTTTCTACTTCTTTTTAGTTTTTCTTTCTAGCTTAGTTTAATTGTAGCATCAAAAGAAAACCCAAAAAGATTTCTCGCTTCTTCTTTTACTTGTTGGGAGCTTTCCCGTGTAAATAGTTTTTTCTCGTTTTTGTTTTTCCCTCTTTAATTTGCTTTCTTCAGGAAAAACCAAAAACTCCAAAAATATTTCAGTGTGTTTCTCTGAAATTCTTTTCCTTTTAATTGAGTCATACCAAGGAGAAGACCACAATGAAAATGTTGAGTGGCTCTCATATGCATTATTGTTTATCTAACAAAGAGCCCATATTACTTTATCTTCTCCTCTTGAATAAAATGTTTACAGATTCCAGTTTAGTCCACGACACTTTTGCACTATTATTATCTTCTTATCATTCGGCCGTGCAAGTGAAAGGTAATAATGACGATATTTGATGAATTGACTGTGGCAGAGAAGAGCGGGTATGAACTCAACTTGTTTTTGTTTTTGTAAATATGTTTAACCTAGTATGCTTGATTCAACATATTATGATCAAACATGTTTGCAATGACCATCAGAGATTATAGTTGTTCATGCCATGCTTAAGTAGCTAGGAGTGGATAATGATTTATCTTGGGTGTTAACATGCATTAAAATGGTCGTGATGCGGTATGATGATATGGTATCCTCCTCTGAATGTTTCAAGTGGCTTGACTTGGCACATGTTCACGAATGTAGTTGAATCAAAACCAACATAGCCTTCATGATGTTTATGTTCATGGTGTCCATATCCTACTCATGCTAGTATTCAATGCTGATTATATGTAATGCATGTTCATGACCATTTTCGCTCTCTAGTTGGCCGCTTCTCAATCTATTTGCTAGCCTTTGCCTGTACTAAGCGGGAATACCGCTTGTGCATCAAACCCTTAAACCAAGTTATGCCAGATGAGTCCACTATATCTACCTATATGTGGTATTACCCTGCCGTTCCAAAGTAAATTTGCATGTGCCATCTCTAAAAATTCAAATGGACATCTGTTTTGTGTGCCTGGACCACTCATGGAGCGATAGGGGGCGGTCAGTATCTTCCATGCTAAGCGGGTTATTCTCATGATGAGTGTTTATTCACTTGTCCTTACACGAGAGGGGCGGTAATAGGGATTCCCAGTCCCGAAATAAAAAATCAAAAATAATTAAACAAAAATGCCCCAGGAATGTTGTTGGTTTGGACGGTACCCGTGGATGCGGCTAGCCGTGGAGTGTGATTGTTGGTGGAGGGGGAGTAAACCTTTACTTTTACCGCTTGGGAACCGCCGCTAATTTGTTTAGCATGGAAGATATTGATAACTCTTGGTCATGACGTTGACAGGAAGGGTATACCTCCCAAAATTATATCTATCTCTATTTTAAGCTTTGAGCTCTGGCACCGCTGCAAATCCATGCTTCCTTCTGTGAAGGGACTATCTATTTACTTTTATGTTGAGTCATCACCTTCTCAAATAAGCGCCAGACCTGAGAGCACTATTGTCATCCTCATGCATTTTGTATAGTTGATGTTTGGTGCGGCATGACTGGATCTTTTCTACCATGAATTACAATGTTTAGTCGCTGCTTAAACTTTGGAGGTGCTCTGCATTTATGTTTTGCAGTCTCAGAAAGGGCTAGCGAGATACCACTATTGTCATATTGTATCATGATTGTTTTGACAAAGTGTTGGCGCTTGAGATATCTTATTATTGCTCGCTAGTTGCTTATGTTATTGATATGAGTTAATATAATTTCTAAGAGTTATTGTTGGCATGGTTAGTCATAATCTTTGCTGAAAACCTGGGCACTACTTAAGCATATATATGTAAACAAGAACAAAAGAGTTCATAAAAGTTTTTCTTTATCACTTTCAGTTTGTCAACTGAATTGCTTGAGGACAAGCAAAGGTTTAATCTTGGGGGAGTTGATACGTCTCCAATGTATCTACTTTTCCTCACTCTTTTGCCCTTGTTTTGGACTCTAATTTGCATGATTTGAATGAAACTAACCCGGACTAACGCTATTTTCAGTAGAACTATCATGGTGTTGTTTTTGTGCAGAAATAAAAGTTCTCGGAATGGAACGAAACTTTCTGGACAATTATTTCATAATATATAAGAATTATTGGAGCCAAAAACTACCGGAGAAGGGGGCCAGGGTGGCCAGCACCCACCAGGGTGCGCTAGGCCCCCTTGGCGCGCCCTGGTGGGTTGTGCCCACCTCGTGGCCCCACTGACCCTAATTCCGCCACAATAAATTCCTATTTTCGGAGAAAAAAAATCAGAGAGAAAGTTTCATCGCGTTTAACGATACGGAGCCGCCGCCACCTCCTGTTCTTCATCGGGAGGCCAGATCTGGAGCCCGTTTGGGGCTGCGGAGAGGGGAATCTTCGGTCTTCGTCATCACCAACCCTTCTCCATCGCCAATTCCATGATGCTCCCCACCGGGAGTGAGTAATTCTTTTGTAGGCTTGCTGGTCGGTGAGGAGTTGGATGAGATTCATCATGTAATCAAGTTAGTTTTGTTAGAGCTTGATCCCTAGTATCCACTATGTTCTGAGATTTATGTTGCTATGACTTTGCTATGCCTAATGCTTGTCACTAGGGCCCGAGTACCATGATTTCAGATCTGAACCGTTTATGTTATCAAATTTATATCCATTTTCTTGATCCGATCTTGCCTAGTCATATGCACCTATTACGTGTTATGATCCGTCAACCCCATAGTGATAATATTTGGGATACTTCACGGTGATGACCATAGTTTGAGGAGTTCATGTATTCACCGTGTGTTAATGCTTTGTTTCGGTTCTCTATTAAAAGGAGGCCTTAATATCCCTTAGTTTCCTTATGGACCCTGCTGCCACGGGAGGGTAGGACAAAAGATGGCATGCAAGTTCTTTTCCGTAAGCACGTATGACTATTTACGGAATACATACCTACATTACATTTATGAACTAGAGCTAGTTCTATGTCGCCCTAGGTTATGGCTGTTATATGATGAATATCATCCAACGAGTTCATCGATCTAGTGCCTACGAGCTTTCCACTTATTGTTCTAGCTAAGTTACTATTGCTGCTACTGCTGTTCCAACTGCTACAAAACTATTGTTACTACTGTTACCGCTACTGTTACTGTTGCTACTTCTATCAAAACTATCATATTACTGTGCTACTGATCACTTTGCTGTAGATATTTAATCTCCAGGTGTGGTTGAATTGACAACTCAACTGCTAATACTCTCAAGTATTCTTTGGCTCCCCTTGTGTCGAATCTATAAATTTGGGTTGAATACTCTACCCTCGAAAACTGTTGCGATCCCCTATACTTGTGGGTTATCATCGCATCACCTCCCGTGCCCGGCGCCTCTGGCGGCACCACATCTCCTCTGGAGGCTTCCTCCATGGGCTCGCTCCCCCAGCTAAGGGAGGCAAGTCCTCCTACGGCTCAGGAGCAGCTCTGTGCTCCTCTTCCACCGCCGCACGCCCTGCCCAGCCTCAGGGCGGTGGACAGCCTCCTCGTGCTCCTCAGATCCTACAGGGGTCGCGTGGGCCTCCTCGGTTTGCGCCACCCACGTGGGCAAAGTGGGCGTCACATCCCCCTCGAGCCGGGGGCCTTTCTCTTCTTCTGCGTAGGCCCCCTGTGTAGCACGGAGGCTTAGCCACGAATCTCAAGAGATAAAAAATGAAATCCAATGCAGAACAAGACGCGAAAACTTACTCGTTTGTATGGGCCTAGTGCCCATTCCTTATCTTCGACCGAGGGCGGTTGCCGCTCCCGCGAGGCTCGCTCGAGCTCCCTCCGAAAGGCTCGGGAGAGTTCTCCTGCAATCTTCACCCGCCGGGCTTGTTCGGGCGTGAAGCTCACCGGATTCTTCGCCGGTGTCTCCTCTGCCCCCCGTGCTCGTGGGCCGGGAGGGCGTGACCACGCACTGGTCATTGTCATCATCTGCATCACTGGCGTCAACCAACAGCTGGCGGTGGTTTGGCGGGGGCGATCCTCGACTGCTCTCCTCATTAGCGCCTGCCTAGGTCCTGAAGTCCTCGCTGCCGCCTGAGCTAGGCACCACCAAGAGAGGGTTCTAACGAGGCCCCTCATGGCCCTCAGGGACCAGCCCCCACACGTCAAACCGCGGCATCGTCGCGATGATCACGGCCCTGTTGTCATAGCGGTACAATGGGTATGTGTCGTCGGGCAGGTTCTCCACGTCTTGGCACACAAGGTCTTCATGACCTCTCCCACCACTGCCCCGACAAGGCTGTCGGCACTCAGCCTCATCTGGTCTTTGTTTCCGGTATAGGACCACACAGAGCACGAGCGCTTTTGGAGAGGAGCAATATGCAGCGCACGAACTCCTTTGCGACCACCGCCCCCGTGAGGCCTGTGCCCTTCAGGGCTGTCATCCTCTCCACAAGCGGTGCCAGCCTCTCATCAATGATCTTGGCATGCTCCCATCCGGAGCTCTTGGCTGCGGATGCGGTCAGGACAAGGAGAAGGTGGCTGAACTGTCCCGCGAACATGTAGACACAGCATGCCCTGAGGCCCTCCACCTTCTTCGCCATTTTCATAGGGATAATGTTAGGAGCCATCGCGTCCATGATGCAAAACGAGGCGCATCCCGAGTGCTGGTTCGCCGCGGTCAGCAGTAGGCTATAGAAGGCCTGGAAGAGAGCCACCGAGGGCATCACGCCCAAGAAGCCTTCATAGAGATATGCGAAGAAGGATAGGAGGAAGATGGAGTTGGATTGGAGGTGGAGCGCGTGGATTTGATAATGGGCGAGGATGGCGCACAAGAAAACGGAGAAGGGCAGTACCAAGCCAGTGAAGATGGTGTGGATAAAGAAAGGGGAGGTTGTGGCCTCCAGATCGCAGGCCCAGCACGAGGCAGGCCAGTTCCGCATGTCCTTTCACTCGTTATGGTCGCAGGCCACCATGGGGCACAACTCTTCCAGCGCCTCGTCATTGAGGATATTGGAGCTCAGTAGGGCCGACTCCAACTCGGCTGCTACTGGATCCTGGTCCTTCTTGGCGGTGGGAGCCATGGCCACGTAGGAAGCTTGGGAGTGGAAGGAGGAGATTGCAGGGAGCAGCGTGCGAGGGAGGCGAATCGTGCTGCAGAAGGCAATGATGGTGCCCGCGCCTTGCGTGGGTCAGTTTTATGGTAGGTCAGGCGGTTACCGAGGCATCATGGAGGAAGTGGGGCGCCTCCGGCCTGTCGTGCTGCCAAGTGTCCCTACCTGGGCCCGACAGTTCACTTAGGATTAGGGGGCTACTATCGGCCTAGTGGAAACCAGGATACCACGACTCGTCTGCCTACAACCCAAGAAGCGACACCCGACAAAGAACTCAAGAGGCGGACCAGCCATGGGCGCCGCGACGTAGGACACCTCGCGAGGGTCAGGTCTCGCGAGGACCCTCTCTGCACGGGGATGCTCTACCGAAGACCATCTCATTCAGCAAGCAGCCTCGCGAGGCCTCTCTTGTGAGGCGGCCTCCCGCGAGGCCCTCCGCACGGGGGATCCACACAACACTGGTTGTGTGGCTGCGTGCCTATAATGTGGGTGACGCATCCGTGCAAGATGAAAACAGCAGAGGTCGTGCCAGCAGGCGCGGTCGGGAAAGGTTTCCTCTTTGGTGATAAAAGAGCAGCGACTGCTGCCCCCCCCCAAAGAAAGTCCCAAAGCTTACCACTTCGATGCAAGAAAACCATGATGACACGGTGCGTTAGGTCAATGTCATCGGCGAGCCCACCAACAAGTCATGGATGGTGTCTTTTCCAGGCAAAGATGTGGGATCGAGAAGGGACTTCTAGAGGGGGGGGTGAATAGATTACTTGGCAAAATAAAAACCTAACCTTTTCCCAATTTTATTGGTTGGCAAGTTTTAGCAATTCTATCAAGTCTAGCGCACCCTACACATGCAAGTCAACGAGTATGGAAGCGGAAAGTAAAGGCATGCACATGTAAGAAAGAGAAGAGAAAGGAAGATAAAATGCAATAGGGACAAGAAGATTTTTCCCGCGGTTCCGATAGGTGGTGCTATCGTACATCCACGCTGATGGAAACTTCAACCCATGAAGGGTAGCGGTCGCGAGAGTACACGGAGGGCTCCACCCATGAAGGGTCCACAAATTAGCAACCTCGTATATTCCATCACGGCTTACGTCCACGAAGGACTAGCCTCACTCGGGGTAGATCTACACGAAGTAGGCGATCTCCTTGCCCGTACAAACTTCTTGGTTCAACTCCACATGAAGTCGGAGGCTCCCAAGCGACACCTAACCAATCTAGGAGACACCACTCTCCAAAAGGTAATAGATGTGGTATGAACTCCTTGCTCTTCTGCTTTAAAAGATAGTCTCCTCAACACACAATAACTCTCTCACAGGTTTGTCTTGGTAGAAGAGGTTCATTGGGTGGAAAGCAACCTGCGGAGGCTACAAATCAATATTCATATGGTTGGAGTGGAAGATCTGGATCTCAACACATGAGTAGGTGGTTCTCTCTCAGAAAATGGATGGGGCAAGAGTTGGTTTGTTCTAAGTATTCTCCCTGCGAATGAGATGGAGGTGGAGGGGTATATATATAGGCTTCTCCAAAAATCCAACCGTTACAACATCATTTCCCAACTCGGTGAAACCGAAGCAAAAACTCGATTGCACCGACTAGTCCAAAATGTGGCAACTTTTGGCGTTTCGGTGAGACCGATATATAAATCTCGGCGAGTCCAGTTTTGGCTGGCCTAGGCAGTTCCTAGCTTCGGCGCCATCGATTTCCAAAACATGGAAATTATGATTCTTAGAAACTGGACACCTGAAGGTTGGTCACTGGTTTCGGTTGCACCGAAATTAAAATTGGTGTCACCGAGAGGTTAGGGTTTGGCTCTTGATTTTTTCTAGGATAAAACTCGGTAGGGGTGAATTTGTAAACTTGGTGGCATCAAATTTAGGCTTTAGGGTTTGGAAAGAATATCTTTGAGGGAGAATTTGTGAGGGTTTTTGGTGGCTAACTCTAAGCACTTGAGCAACCAGATCATCATAGATTCCTCATCCCCTTTTAGTAGTATTGGCTTTCCTATGGACTCAAATGTTATTTTCCCACAAAATGCAAAATGTAGAGTCTTGAAGCTTGATTACATGCCAATCCTATTCCTTTCCTTCTTCTTCTTCCCTTGGGGATTCCCCTCACATTTCTCAGCCATTTCGCTTTGTGGACTTTATCTGAAATAACTAGGTAAAACTATTAGCCCGAGAGACAATGTATGTAGTCATGAATTATCAAAACCTCCAAGAGAGCATATGTGCTTTCAATCTCCCCCCCTTTTGGTAATTGATGACAACATACAATCAAAGCTTCAAATTAAGATATGCAGAAATATAAAAAAGCTTTGAGAGACACATGACTAAGGCAAGCTCCCCCTAAATGTGTCCAATCCCTTTTAGTGGATAGTTTCTTTCGAATGCATGAACACACACATAGTAGAGAGGACATTATGAGTCATGTTTACCCTTGCTATCTGCATTAAACATGTGTGAATGAGGTGTCTCCATGTTCAAGACTCACTCTTGCAAACAATATGTGCAAGAAACAAGATATCATCTTGACCAAGGATATGATGCATATACTTACCTTGAAGTTCTCGAGCATTTTAACAAAAGAAACACACTTGAGAAAACAATGTTAGATAACACAAGAGTATTCTTCTCATCCAAATGCAAAAGAATTCAAATGTACCAAGACATGGAAGACATATAGGAAATAACATTACTTAAGACGACATGTCTCCAAGAACATTTAGAACTTTCTCCCTACAGTATGAATTTGTAGGTCTTCCTCTCCCCTTGAATCTTAGCATGTAGATATTGGGCATAGGTAGGGTGAGACAAGTCTAACACACATAGGCAATCAGGTCTAAATCACATATTCTCTCTCCTTTAATGATAGTCTTTATTTAGTCTTCTCTCTCCCCCTTAATGTAGTGTTTCTCCCCTTTGGGTCAGCTTTATATTTCTCCCCCTTGATAATTCTCCTCTTTGGACAAGCATAAGCTGTGATATTTCTCCCCCTTTGGCATTAATTTCCAAAAAGGGTCAGAGGGTAAGGGATCCTTGAGAGTAAGAGTCATTGAGAACTTTGATGAAATATATCAAGATGGCAAAGAACACAAGTCATGGAAAATTGATCTGCTATATCGGTGAAACCGATTTTCCCATTTCGGAGGGTCGGAGTTGCAAACATAAACTTGGCAAAGGCATTCTTGGCCATTTTGTTGACGATTTTTTTTCAAAAAGTCTCAATAGATTTTAAAAGATTGGCAAAGAATTTTTCAAGAAGATTTGCAATGAATTTTCAACTAGATGAAGATTGAATGGTTCCAAGAGAGCATGCAACCAAATAAAATGAACCAAACAAGAAACTCCATCTAGATGATGGTCGGCGACTAGGTCACCTATATTAGAGTATATTGACTTTAGGAGTCAAGTAAGACTACTTGATCATAGGTCATACTCATCGTTAAGCTCAAAATGGGGTTACCATTTTTCCTTTAAGCATTTTGATGTTTTCATATCACTTAGAATTTCTTTGACTCCTGACTTGGAGTAAAGCTTCTTCAAAGATATGAGTACATACCTTTGAGTGATGTAGATGACATGGCGTGTAGGTGGACTTGTTGTGGATGCCCAAGTGTTGGAGTATGGGGCTATCCTTCTTTTCTTTCAAGATAGGTCCTCCTACAAGGGTTAGTCATGAAAGGAAGAACATGATATATCCAAATGACAAGAGTGAGGTTTTCATCATATGTATGTCAAGGATATAGTTTGTGTTGTCTTCTTCCTCCATCACAAAGTAGGGTTGTTGATACTTAGTCATGACAAGATTGCTTTTGATTGTAGTTGTTAGTAATCTTGTGGAATTTAGTTCATCCAGGTACCTACAAAAGGTTAGATGCAATACAAAGGAACATAGTTTTCCAAGGTATGAGATAGTTTCATATCAATAGTATCAAGGAATTGTCAAGTAAGCTCATGCCCTTGCTGCATCCGAGTGAGTCTAGCTCAAGTTTGAAACATCAATGATGTTCAACTCACTCCTCAAGTGAGAAAACACTTTCTAATCAAGTGGCTTAGTAAAGATATCGGACAATTGTTTTTTGGTACGAACATGCTTGAGATTAATATCTCCTTTGGCAACATGATCATGAATGAAATGATGACGAACTTGAATATATTTAGTTCGAGAATGTTGCACGGGATTATGAGCAATATTATTAGCACTCTCATTGTCACACAACAATGGAACATGTCTCACATGTATACCATAATACTGAAGAGTTTGAGTCATCCATAGTAATTTTGCACAACATGATCTGGCGGCAATGTATTCGGCTTCGGCGGTAGATAGAGATGCCGAGTTGTTTTTCTTGGATGACCAAGACACAAGAGATATCCAAAGAAATTGACAAGTACCCGACGTGGATTTTCTATCAACCTTATCTCTGACATAGTCCGAATCGGAATAGCCAAGAAGGTTAAAAGAAGATTCCTTGGGATACCAAATGCCAAAGTTTGGTGTATGTATCAAGTATCTCACAATTCTTTTCACGGCCTTAAGATGACACTCTTTAGGTGCAGCTTGATATCGAGCGCACATGCACACACTAAGCATGGTATCGGGACGGGAGGCACATAGATATAGCAATGAACCGATCATTGATCGATAAACCTTTTGATCAACCGGTTTGTCCTCCTTTGTGAGGTCAACATGTCCACTAGTAGGCATAGGAGTTTTCATACCTTTACACTCTTGCATGTTGAACTTCTTGATCAAGTCCTTGGTATACTTGGTTTGATATATGAACGTTCCCTCTCTTGTTTGCTCGATTTGCAAGCCAAGGAAATATTTAAGCTCACACATCATAGACATCTCATATTTCTCTGACATCAACCTTCCAAATTTCTCACTAAAATGTGGGTTAGTAGATCCAAAGATAATATCATCCTCATAAATTTGGCACACAAATAATTCACCGTTAACTCTATTTGTGAACAAGGTTGCGTCAATTTTACCAATTTCAAAACCCTTTTCAATAAGAAACTTCATTAAGCATTTGTACCTAGTTCGTGGGGCTTGTTTAAGACCATAGAGAAATTTACAAAAATTATAGACATGATTAGGTTTCTTCGGTTTCACAAAGCCAGGAGGTGGTTTAACATAAACTTCCTCCTCTATTTCACCATTTAGAAAAGCACTTTTGATATCCATTTGGTAAAGAGTAATATCATAGTGATTGGCATAAGCAAGAAGTATATGAATGGCTTCAAGTCTAGCAATGGGAGCATAAGTCTCACCGTAGTCCATACCTTCGACTTGAGTGTAACCTTGAGCTACAAGATGTGCCTTGTTGCGTACAACTTGACCATATTCATCTTTCTTGTTCCGAAACATCCATTTTGTTCTAATGATGTTTTGCTCATCCTTGGGCTTCTCCACTAGTGTCCACACTTCATTTCTCTCAAAGTTGTGTAGCTCTTCGTGCATGGCATTCACCCAATCCGGGTCTTCAAGTGCTTCTTCAACCTTCATTAGAACTGAATGAGTAATGCTCACAAAAGTTACCTAGACGATTTTTAGAGCGAGTGGTTCTCCCGGTTTGTATGTCGCCGAATATTTGCTCTAAGGGATGATTCTTGCTCACTCTTCCTCGAACTCGTGATAACTTTTGCTTGTTGGATGATGGACCTTCCTCATCATCATCTTCCTCTTCGTTGTTGTTGAAGGTATCGTTCCCTTGAGGGAATGGTGAAGGAGGTTGAGGTGGATCATCTCGATGTAGTTCTTCCTCCTCTTCATCTTGTCATGTTCTGCCTTTGGATGCCTCCATGTCGTTTTGTGGTTCTCCTTGACGCGAGGTAGGAGCTTCCGCTTGTGTTGATGAAGTGCTTTCCTTCACCTCTATGGGACGTATCTTGCCGATGGACAAATCTTGAATGTCTTCCGAAGGTTCCTTATCTCCTACATTATTTGGCAATTGTTCACTTGCAAACCATTAGTCTCATTAAACTTCACATATGTTGTCTCTTCAACCTTTCGAGTGACGTTGTTGTAGACACGGTATGTGTGAGAGTTTGATCCGTAATCAAGTAGGAAACATTCATTAGATTTAGGAGAAATTTTAGAATGACGATGCTTATCAAGAATGTAGCAATTTGAGCTGAATACTTGAAAGTATCCAACTTGGGGTTTGGTACCGGTGAGAAGCTCATATGCCGTTTTACCGAGAAGCTTGTGTAGGTAGAGTCGATCCGTAGCATGACAAGTTGTTTCCACGGCTTCCGCCCAAAAGTGTCTTGGCGTCTTGTATTCATCGAGCATTGTTCTAGACATCTCTATGAGAGTCCGGTTCTTCCTCTCAATAACTCCATTTTGTTGAGGTGTGTACGTAGCCGAGAACTCATGTGAGATGCCTTCTTAGTCAAGAAAGGTATCCACATTAGTGTTCTTGAACTCCGATCTGGTGTTGCTTCGAACTTTCTTGATCTTCACTTCAAATATATTTTGAGCTTTGAGACCGAAGTTCTTGAAGATCTTTTGTACCTGCCACTTGTCAACGAGATAGAATACCCACGTAAATCTGAAAAAATCATCAACTATAACTAGACCAAAGGAATTTCCACTGAGGCTCTTGGAAGCATTAGGACCAAAAAGATCCATATGAAGCAACATGAGTGGTCTCCTAGTATTCATCATGTTCTTTACGGGATGACTTCAACCCACTTGTTTTCCTACTTGACAAGCACTACAAAGTCTATCTTTGTCAAAGATAACATCTTTATCACAAAGTATGTGATCACCTTTGATGAGCTTATCTAGATTACACATACCAACATGTCCTATACTTCTATGCCATAACCAACCTTTACAAGATTTTGCAATAAGACAAGTACGAGGTTTGGCTCTCTTAGTTAAATCAACAATGTATTGATCACCTCTACGGAAACCGGTAAAGACCATGTTATGATTATTTGACGAAACAGTTGGCAATCAACTTTAGTAAATAGCACGTTGAAACTGAAATCTGCTAGTCTACATACGGAAAGAAGATTGTAGCCAAGGGATTCAACAAGCATGACATTTTGAATGGAACTATCATGAGATATGGCCACCTACCAAGACCAAGTACCTTACCCCTGGAGTTGTCTCCAAAAGTCACATACCTCCGTGGTCCATGGTTTGGTCTGATCTCTTGAAACATGTCTCTATCTCCGGTCATGTGATCGGTGCATCCACTATCGAGAATCCACTCTTTTCCTCCGGACATGTAGTCTTTGAAGTTCGCCATGAGACTTAGACTCTTCATAGTCTTCTCACATTCAATGTCAAAGTTCTCATCTTCATCATAGTAGCCATGTTCCACATTGTCATCATCAAGTGGAGTATCCTTCTCACAAAAATCAAGAGATTCATTAGAATTTTGACCATGACAATGTTCAAGATTATGAATAAGAATGGCTTCAATAATGATGTTGTTCATGGTTATGACATATCCTTTAGCACGCATGAAGTCTCTAAGCTAAAAAAGAGAAGCATCAAATTTAGGATCACTGGCTTCATCTTGTGCAAGGCAATACTTTTATGAAGAATGACATCAAGATTTTTCAAAGGGTAGTTTGGATATATCTTCTCTAAATCTTTCCACAAAGTATAAGCACACTCAAAGTTTTTCATTTGATCAAACAAAATTCTTGGCAATCCAGTAATGATAAGATTAACAGTTCTAAGATTATGAAGCATATCATATTCTTCTTCGTGAGAAGGATGAATGGGATCAATGGGAGGCTCATAGGGGTTCTCAACATACTTGCTCAAATGGAATTCATCAAATAGATTAAGCATATTGACTTTCCATTGACTATAGTACTCCCCATTGAGAATAGGCACTCAACAACTAAGACTCCCCAAACTAAGCACATTCATCTCCTCCAATGGTGATAAAACGAAAGCTATGAAGACCAAAGTTCTGATACCAATTGTGAGATCGAGAAGGGATGTCTAGAGGGGGTTGAATAGACTACTTGGCAAAATAAAAACCTAACATTTTCCTAATTTTATTGGTTGGCAAGTTTTAGCAATTCAATCAAGTCTAGGACACCCTACACATGCAAGTCAACGAGTATGGTAGCGGAAAGTAAAGACATGCACATGTAACAAAGAGTAGAGAAAGGAAGATCAAACGCAACAGGGACTCGAAGATTTATCCCGTGGTTTTGATAGGTAGTGCTATTGTGTGTCCTCGTTCATGGAGACTTCAACCCACGGAGGGTAGCAGTCATGAGAGTCCACGGAGCGCTCCACCCATGAAGGTTCCACAAAGTAGCAACCTCATCTATTCCATCATGGCTTACGTCCACGAAGGACTAGCCTCACTTGGGGTAGATCTTCATGAAGTACGCGATCTCCTTGCCCATACATACATGTTGGTTTAACTCTACACGTAGTCGGAGGCTCCCAAGCGACACCTAACCAATATAGGAGACACCACTCTCCAAAAGGTAATAGATGTGGTATGAATGATGATGTCCTTGCTCTTTTGCTTCAAAAGATAGTCTCCTCAATACACAATCACTCTCTCACAGATTTGGCTTGGTAGAAGAGGTTGATTGGGTGGAAAGTAACTTGCGGAGGCTAGAAATAAAGATTCATATGGTTGGAGTGGAAGATCTTGATCTTAACACATGATTAGATGGTTCTCTCTTAGAAAATGGATGGGGTAAGAGTTGGTTTGTTTTGAGTACTCTCCCTATGAATGAGAGGGAGGTGGAGGGGTATATATAGGCTTCTCCAAAAATCCAACCGTTACAACATTATTTCCCAACTCGGTGAAACCGAAGCAAAAACTCGGTTGCACCGACTAGTGCAAAATGTCGCAACTTTTGGCGTTTCGGTGGGATAGATATATAAATCTCGGTGAGTCCGATTTTGGCTGGCCTAGGCAGTTCCTAGCTTCGGTGGCACCGATTTCCAAAACTCTGAAATTCCAATTCTTAGAAACTGGGCACCTAAAGGTTGGTCACTGGTTTCCGTTGCACCAAAATTAAACTTGGTGTCACCGAAAGGTTAAGGTTTGGCTCTGGATTCTGTCTAGGGTAAAACTCGGTAGGGCCAAATTTGTAAACTTGGTGGCACCGAATATAGGCTTTAGGGTTTGGACATAATATCTTTGTGGGAGAATACATGAGGGTTTTTGGTGGCTAACTCTAAGCACTTGAGCAACCAGATAATCATAGACACCTCATCCCCTTTTAATAGTATTGGCCTTCCTATGGACTCAAATGTGATTTCTCACAAAATGGAAAATGCAGAGTCTTGAAGCTTGATGCCTTGCTAATCCTATTACTTTCCTTCTTCTTCTTCTTCCCTTGGGGATTCTCCTCACATTTCAAAGCCATTTCTCTCTGTGAACTATTCTGAATAACTATGTAAAACTATTAGTCCAAGAGACAATGCATGTTGTCATGACTTATTAAAACCTCCAAGGTAGCATATGTTCTTTCAGAAGACCGCATTTGTCGGGATAGGGCTAAGCACATGCCCCCCTTTGAAATACCGTTGTGTGGCAACCCTTCTGGCCAATATTTTTGGGGAAAAGGACCAAGGCAGCTATATAAAGGACAATGTTGCTTCCTGTAGGATCGAAAGTATGTCTAGAGGGCGGGGCGTGATTAGACTACTTGAGCAAATGAAATTCTACCTTTTCCCAATTTTATGTGTTGGCAGATTTTAGCAATTATAGCAATTCAAGTACATCCTACACATGCATGTCTAATAGTATAGCAGCGGAAAGTAACAACAAGCATATGTAGTAGAGGGTAGGAAGGAAGATCAAACGCAATTTGAAGACACAAAGATTTTTCCCATGGTTCCAATAGGTGGTGCTATCGTACGTCCACGTTTATGGAGTCTTCAACCCACGGAGGGTAACGGTCGCTAGAGTCCACGGAGGGCTCCACCCATAAGGGTCCACGAAGTAGCAACCTTGACTATTCCATAACGGCTTCCGTCCACGAAGGACTAGCCTCACTATGGGTAGATCTTCACGAAGTAGGCGATCTCCTTACCCGTAAAAACTTCTTGGTTCAACTCCACAACATGAAGTAGGAGGCTCCCAAGCGACACCTAACCAATCTAGGAGGCACCACCCTACAAAAGGTAATAGGCTCGGTAATGTCGATGAACTCCTTGCTCTTGTGCTTCAAGATGATAGACTCCACAACACACAATCACTCTCTCACAGATTTGGCTATGGTGGAAGACATTGATTTGGTGGAAAGCAACTTGGGGAGGCTAGAGATCAAGATTCATATGGTAGGAATGGAATAGCTTGATCTCAACACATGAGTAGGTGGCTCTCTCTCAGAAAATTGGATGGGGCAAGTATGGAATAGTTCTGAGTGCTTCTCTTTCGAGTGGGTGGTGGTGAAGGGGTATATATAGGCATCCCCAAAAATCCAACCGTTACACCTAAAGTGACCAACTCGGTGACACCGAAGTATAAAACTCGGTGGTACCGAAGTGACCAAAAGGTAGTAATTTTTTAATCTCGGTGAGACCGATACATAACTCTCGGTGGTACCGATCAGATGACCAACGGTCAGAATGCACAAATCGGTGAGACGGATTCTCAAATTTCGGTGGTACCAATTCTTGACAACGGCTAACCAGAGAGTTGGTCCAAAAACTCGGTGAGACCAATTCACAAAACTCGGTGGTACCGATTCTTGAGAATGGCTAACCAGGAAGGTGGTCCAAATCTCGGTGAGACCAATTGGCAAAACTCGGTGGTACCGATGCTTGAAAATAGCTAACCAGAAAGTTGGCAACTGAACTCGGTGGCACCGAAGTGGAATGTTGGTAGTACCGAGATGGGTTTGGCTAAGGATCTGTCTAGGGTTTGAATCTCGGTGAGGCCGAATAGGAATTGTTGGTCTTACCGATTTTAGTGGTAGGGTTCTAGACAGAGTATTTGTGGAAGAGCTTGTGGGTGTTTTTGGTGACTATCACTTGTGCACATGGAGCATCTTGTTCACCAACAATACCTTACCCCCTTTTAGTAGTATTGGCTTTCCTATGGATTCAAAGTGATTTCTCACAAAGTAAAATGTAGAGTCCTCTTGCTTGAAGCTTTGCCAATCCATTTCCTTGCATCTAGGGGTTTCTCCACAATCATTTTGCCAACCTATCATTGAACTTTTCCTGAAATATACTTAGTGGAAACATTAGTTCAATGATATATATGTTGTTATTAATTACCAAAACCACCAAGGGAGCAAATGTGCTTTCACTGCCTTAGAGAGGGCCGGCCATTTCCACCTTCGTCTACCTTGTAACATCAGTACACTCTCCCGAGAGCAATCACAAACAAGCAGAAGTAGGGTTTTACACCGTTCGGTGGCCCGAACCTGGGTAGCTCCTCGTGTCCCTGTAGTAACCTATTTGCATCCCCGTTGTGGAACGCTCGTCGCAGCCTCGCCAAGGTCATCGTCTGGTTGGCAGGTAGCGAAAAGGGGAACCCAGTATTCGAACCAGGGTTTTGGAGGATTCCCCTTCATACGAATGTCTCCCCAACAAGTGGATTTTTTGAAACAAGCAAGGTGAAATGGACATCATTGTGAGAAACAAAAGCGCGTCTTGTCGCTCAAGGCTATATATAGGTTTAAGGTATTGACTTCGGCAAAACATATGATTCTGTTGCACGTCTTGAGGCAATGTCTCGCATATGAAAATTTCAATAATATCTTGCTTTATCAAATGGATGTGAAGAGTGTTTTCCTCAATGCTGTTATTGAGGAACAAGTATATGTTAGGAAGCCACCTAGCTTTGAAAATCCTTAGTTTCCTAACAAAGTTTTTAGGTTGAAAAAGGCTCTGTATGGGCTAAAGCAAGCTCTTCGAGCCTAGTATGATACCTTGAAGAAGTTTTTGCTCGATAAAGGATTCAAGCCAGGATCTACTGACTCTACATAATTCACTCATTCTTTTAAGGACGATCTTTTCATTTGTCAAATTTATGTGTATGATATTATCTTTGGTTGTACTTATAATGCATGCAGCATGTAATTCGGGCGAATGATGTCCGAGGAATATCAAATGTCTATGATGGGTGAACTCGGTTCTTTCTTGGACTTCAAATTCGTCAACAAGAAAATGGGATATGTATCTCTCAAGAGAAGTATCTGAGAGAATGTATGAAGATGTTCAAAATGCAAGACTGCAATCACAAGGGCTACAGAACTCCTATGCCCACGAATGGTCCGCTTGATGCAGATGTGTTCGGTAAAGATTACGATCAGAAAGGTTATCTTTCAATGATTGCTTTTCTAATTTATCTATGTGTATCGAGACCTGACATTATGTTGAGTGTTTGTATGTGTGCCTAATTCCAGGCTGCATCGAAGGAATCGCACCATCAAGCGGTCAAGCGCATTCTGAGATATTTGGCTTACACCCCCACCTTAGGTTTATGGTATCCTAGGGGAGCACAGTTTGATCTCGTTGGCTATTCAGACTCAGATTTTGCAATTGACTGTGTTGATAGGAAATGTACTTCGGGGACATGCCATTTCCTCGGTAGATCTTTGGTTTGTTGGTCATCAAGGAAGTAGAATTGTATCTCACTGTCTATGGCAGAGGCCAAATCAATTGCTGTCGGCGCGTGTTGCATTCAGTTACTGTGGATGAAGCAAACCCTGAATGATTATGGCATCAAGGTCAAGAAGATTCCATTATTGCACGACAATGAAAGTGCATCAAAATTGCATACAATCTAGTGCAGCACTCTCGCACCAAGCATACTCAAATCAGACATCATTTCCTTCGTGATCATGTTGCTCAAGAGGATATTTCCATCGTTCATGTCAAGACCAAAGACAATCTCACAGACATTTTCACGAAGTTTCTCGATGAGAAAATATTTTGTGCGTTACGGTGTGAGCTTAATATCCTAGATTCCACAAATGTGTAGTAAGCTGTACTCGACACCTATGCCAAAACTTCCACATTTTCAAAGGAATGGGTGCATAACGCTCGAAGAGTTTGAAAATTTTGACAAAGTGAAATTTTCTTTTGGGGAGTGAATACACTAACGAAGAACTCACTTGCTGGGATTGTTCGCCACTTGGGGTCATATACTTCTTATGCGGTGGGTCATGCCGCCACCATTTTTCTTCAATTGATGTTTCTGATTTGTATGAGTGGTTGATTTCGCCTGCAGCATTTCACTCATAGTTCTCATTCGATGGGTTTATGTTCTTTGCCTGAGTGAAATGACTAGGACCTCTGGTTTTCCCTCTTATCTATCTCTTCTACTCTATGCTGATCTGTTACGAATGCATAACTTTATCAGGTTTTGAAGTTTATCTTGAATCCTTGTCCACGATAAACATCTCGAACAAAATATTATCCACTTTGGCAAAAGCCGTCTAAAATTTGGGGTTTCCTGCCCAAGTGAGGACCACGTCTTTGATGACGGTTACCACGTGCTCTCAGCAACAGTCTCCAAATCTGAGCCAATGAATTGCAAAAGGCATTATCTGGTGACCGTCCGATATTTTCCAACCTATGTGGTTATTTCTCCTCACATATATATATTGCTCCTTTGGGTCAATTTTCTCATTCGCCTCGCCACACAGCCATCTTCTTCTCCCGCAATTCTCCCTCCAAAGGCTCCACCTCGAGCCTAACAACGACGTCATCCTCGGTGCTTGATTGCCGGAAAGAGGTCACCGGGGTCATCCATTGTTGCCGCAGATCACCTCCTTCATCATGCCACCATAGTTGTTGCGCATCACCGAGTTAGGGTATGTGTAGTGCGAACTCGTTCTTCTATCCGCCCAGTTCGAGTTCTTTTTGCGATATTTACTTAGAAGTTGTTACCACATTTCCTAGATCCGCTAGAATAGATAACTTAGTTGGATACGGTTTGTAGTTGTTCCTCGCATCTCTGTGTTCAGATCTAGGGTATAAATTATGTCTTGCACGAATTGAATGCTCTCCATGTTATCCAGTATGTTTCTTTGAATATACATGGTCGTTAAGTTTCATTACCTTCGTCTAAAACATTGGTCCAACTCAGTATCTACCTTCTCTCCAAAAGTGATTTTGCTCGAAAAATCTTGCTCAATGTATTCATAACCCAGCCCCATTTTCCCCCTTATCTCTCTTATTCACAGGATAATGTAGTCAGTTGAAGATTTGGCCCAACTAGTCGGCCACAAAGATAACACAGATGAAATTCTGGCCACAGCAGATGAATCAAAGACACAGAATGCTTTTAAAAAACCAGCAAATAATCCATCACCTAGCTAGCGAAAAAGAACAGCTAGCGAGCAAGAAGAATATGCCCCTGCTAAGAAGAGAAAAGGAAGCATGTAAACAATCACAAACTTCGCTGAGTTTATTCCTCATGAAAAATATAACACTGTGTCTGGCGAGAATAGTGGCGCCCAATGAAGGAGACATCAAAATATTCGGCACCACTGGGTTTGAAGGTGGTTCAACTATGAATTTGTTCATCCTCGCTTTGCGCAGAACTTTGCTTTTCTTCCTTCGTGGGGTGACTGCCATGCTATTTCTCTCATCAAGGCACGAGGACCTCAGGAACGGCCTCTTCCTCCACCAAATGCTCATGAGTCATCTCTTCGAACCCCCGAGTCATATACTTATGAATTGGATAAGCGCTGAAGGAACGCACAAAAGACAGCTTAGAAAGCACCAAAAAAGGCTGCCAAGGAAGCTGGAAATTTTTGCCTTCCCAAGGAAGATATTGAGAAGAAAAAGGCTGGAGGATCATCTAAAGGTCGCTCCAAAAGGAAGCAAGGTCCCAATGCTCCCACACCTTCGAGATAAAAACACCCAGGAAAAGTGAGAAAAATGTCTGATGAGGCCGAAGATAGCTGTTCTTCCAAGGATGACCCACCTCTTACCGAGGAAGAGGTTGAGGCCACTCTTAGTGAACAAGTCAACATCACCAGCTCAATCATCCTGCCAGTTCTTCGGAATCAGGTTGCTCCTCCAGAACCTCCGTAGAAGATCAAGCTCCGAAAAACTCCTGCTCCAACCGTGACTATGAAACAACATGTAAACACAACTCCTGGGCCATATGCCATTGACCTGAAAGACTTGGTTGTGGATGCCCCTGTTAACGCAGCGAAGCCAAGCGAAAATATTCCCAAGCCTGCTCTGAAACAGATCAAGGCTTCTCAAACCAAGCAAAATGCTCCTCCCTTTGCATCTCCAAAAGAAAAGGCAACCGAGTTTTCTCCAGCTCTAGCTCAGCCATTAGCCTCCAAACCTCCACTAGAGCCAGTTCCTTCACAAGCTACTCCTATTGACACATCTGCAGCTCCGCGCATCTACAGTCACATTTTCATCATGGAAAAGCTCGATCGCTTCATTGAAGACCCTACTAGCGAAGGAGAAGTGGCATCTTTGCCGATACCTCCCGAAGTCGTTGAACAAGCTACATCCCTAGTGATGGAAATGTGTAATGACGCTATTGAGTTTAATTAGCTATCTGCCGAAGCTCTTGAACTGCTGACAGGATGAAGTACACTTCCTCCAAATCTTTCATCAGAGAACTGGAAGATTCCTTCAAGGATGTCAATCGTACCATCTCAATCCTTCAGAATCGTCACCTACATTTCCAGTATGATGTTGATCAAATGGTTCGCAAGATTTGTGACTATGGATGCAGAAAATATCCGTGACTACTCTGGATCTCCTCGTCCTGAAAACATATCATTTGAGAACCAGATGCTCTACCATTTGCTCTTGTACACAATTTGTCCCATGGATGGCATGAATCCCAACAATTCCATCTCTGATGTTCTTCCAAATACCATCTATGATATTTCCAAGAAGCTTATTTTTTATGTCGAAGATTTGTTCCTGTGCATTCTTAAGGATTTGGCACAACACCCACTTTGCATCAAAGTGTATGCCCCATGGATTCAGAAAGTGATTGATCACGCAATGAATACGGTTTATCTTGCCAAGGCCTCTCACAAGTGTTTCATTCCTCCTATGTGCGACACACTGCAAGTCATGGATGATTTTACCTCGGGAAAATCTCCTGCCTCAAGCCATGATTCGCATCGCAAGTTTGATGGCCCTCGTATGCCTCAGCGCGATCAAATTTATTCCCCTCTATCGGCTTCTCATGTTGAAATTAGCTCGCGCATGCAGTAACTTCTCATCAAACATATTCAGGAAGATTGTCGCGAGAAAGAACATCTTGCCGATGAGCTAAACTCCATCAACAACTGCACTCGCGTCATGCACTTGATAGCTAACGAGAACAAGGAGAGGCTCTGGAAATTGCTTTGAAAGTTCTTCACCAAAAAGCAACTCATGAATGTGAATCTCCAAGAGCTATATGATTATATTGACAAGGGTTTCACTATTGAAGATTCGCAAGATCGCAGTGTTCCTCCTTGATAACCCACAAGTATAGGGGATCGCAATAGTTTTCGAGGGGTAGAGTATTCAACCCAAATTTATAGATTCAACACAAGGGGAGCCAAAGAATACTTGAGAGTATTAGCAGTTGAGTTGTCAATTCAACCACACCAGGAGATTAAATATCTGCAGCAAAGTGATCAGTAGCACAGTAATATGATAGTTTCGATAGCAGTAGCAACAGTAATAGTAGCGGTAACAGTAGTAGCAATAGTTTTGTAGCAGTTGGAACAACAGCAGCAACAATAGTAACTTAGCAAGAACAATAAGTGGAAAGCTCGTAGGCACTGGATCGGTAACTCGTTGGATGATATTCATCATATAACAGTCATAACCTAGTGCGACACAGAACTAGCTCCAGTTCGTCAATATAATGTACGCATGTATTTCGTAAATAGTCATATGTGCTTATGGAAAAGAACTTGCATGACATCTTTTGTCGTACCCTCCCGTGGTAGTGGGGTCCATAAGGAAACTAAGGGATATTAAGGCCTCCTTTTAATAGAGAACCGGAACAAAGCATTAACACATGGTGAATACATGAACTCCTCAAACTACGGTCATCACCGAGAAGTATCCCAAATATTGTCACTATGGGATTGACGGATCATAACACGTAATAGGTGCATATGACTAGGCAAGATCGGATCAAGAACATGGATAAAGAGATGATAACATAAACGGTTCAGATCTGAAATTATGGCACTCGGGCCCTAGTGACAAGAATTAGGCATAGCAAAGTCATAGCAACATCAATCTCAGAACATAATGGATACTAGGGATCAAGCCCTAAAAAAACTAACTCGATTACGTGATGAATCTCATCCAACTCCTCACCGACCAGCAAGCCTACGAAGGAATTACTCACTCCCGGTGGGGAGCATCATGGAATTGGTGATGGAGAAGGGTTGGTGATGAGGAAGACCGAAGATTCCCCGCTCCGGAGCCCCAAACGGGCTCCAGATCTGGCCTCCCGATGAAGAACAGGAAGTGGCGGCGGCTCCGTACCGTAAAACGCGATGAGACTTTCTCCTCGATTTTTTTTCTCCGAAAATAGGAATTTATAGTGGCGGAATTAGGGTCAGTGGGGCCACAAGGTGGGCACAACCCACCAGGGCGTGCCCAGGGGGCCTAGCGCGCCCTGGTGGGTGCTGGCCACCCTGGCCCCCCTCTTCGATGGATTTTGGCTCCAATAATTCACATATATTCTGAAATAATTCTCCAAAAAGTTTTGTTCCATTCCGAGAACTTTTATTTCTGCACAAAAACAACACCATGGTAGTTCTGTTGAAAACAGCGTCAGTCCGGGTTAGTTCCATTCAAATCATGCAAATTAGAGTCCAAAACAGGGGCAAAAGGGTGAGGAAAAGTAGATACGTTGGAGACGTATCACTCCTCTGCCTCAAAGTGAGCCAATGACCGATCTTCTTAATCTCAAGATTCACAAGCTTCTTGAAGAATCAGAGGCCACGTCTCCTACTGTAAACCATCAGAAGGGAATGCTCTCACTCAGGTACCACCTTAGGATGATCCACTTGTGCCTGGCTTATCTACTCAGCACCAAGCTTAATCTGAGGGGAAATCTACTGCTACTGACTCTGAAGAAGCTGTTATATCACCAGTCACTTCCAAAGAATAAGTCTCTTAAGCCAACTCTTTTGGAAACGCCTCGGTGTGATCTTCACCAAGCCTTCACGCCTCATGTTATTCGTCGCCTTTTTGACACTCGTTGACAAAACGGGGGAGAATTAAATCAAGTTTTTCATAGATTTTCCTTTTGGTGTTTGATCTGATTTTGGTCTTTTGACTTTGCAACCGCACTTATATGTTTTGTATATCTTGTTACAAAACTCTTGTTAACTTTTGTGATGTAATTAATAACCCCTCATGCTGCTACTTCATTTCCCTCGAAGCATCCATTTTGAAGGTGGACTTATTATCAGAAGTTATGAATGATTGCACTTAACTCTCGATGGAATTTATTCAATAAATGCAAGTGCAACATCTTGATTGATTGAAATTACCTCCACATATACTAAAAAATGCAGGAGAATGTATCTCTATTTTCCTTAATACTTGCATACATTTAGGGGGAGTCCAATTCATCATCGAGAAAAGTAACACTTGTCCACTCTTATTCAGAACAATTTCAACAATCGCCCAAAAAGGGGGAGATTGTTGGTGCAATAACGTGCTTCCTTATGTTTTGGAGTTTGTTGACATAAATAGTTGGGGACTGATGTGTTTTCAAGTGCACAAAAAGTAACAGGTCCCTAAAGTCCCGAGGAGTTCGGTCAAACTCCAAAAATAATCCCATGCCTTGCAGCGAGACTTATCACCAAAGATTATGCTAAGAAGAGTGACCCATAAAAATTGTTGAGACTAAGCAGTTGTTTCGGTGTTTGTCCGAAGGATTTGACTGCAGTCGAGAAGATGAAGACAAAATGAAGACGTAGCATTCTTTCGGTTGTTGTTCTTCTCTTTCATTGAGTCACAGGACCATCGTACTACTAAGAGAGGTATAGTGTTCGAAAACTTCGATTCACAAATGCTAAATCCAATCCTACGTGAGTTGAGAGACAAATCTCTTTGTGTTACGAGCAAATACCCTCGAGCAAGAGATTGTGTTCTTCTTCACTTCGAGAGATTTGTCTCAGACCAAGGAGTTAACATTACTTGTTCCTCAAGTAATGTTACTGTTGCTCTTCAAATATGACCGTTGAGAACGTGTCGGTTGGCCATTGGCTAGACCGCGTGCCCAGAATGGTCATTTCCCATCAGGCAATGCCTAGGCTATAAATAGCCACATCGCACTGGCTTTCTCCGGTGGCTGCTCTGTTTGATTCCGAAATGTTTGTGAGCAACCATCTACCGTGAGTGATTTGAGTTTAAAATCCACCGAGAGAAAACCCTAGAGCCGAAAAATTAGATAGTGGTTTAGCATCACTCGAATTTAAGTCTAGTATGCTCCACCTGCTACTCTTGAGAGTTGCCAACTTTGTAGACGGTTATGTGTGAAAATCTTCAGAAACCAAGTGTAATTGTGGTTCTCGAAGAAGTCTGCAAAGGTTTGGAGACTGCCTCAAGTATCTACCATGAGTAATCGGCATTGGTTGATGAACCAATTGTTGAGGAGACTAGGGTGAAGACGGTTTATCTTTGGTTTTGAATCACAATCCCTCCAAACAGACGTAGTCCTTTTGCAGAAGGGTGAACTGGTCTATCAAACACCTTGTTTCAATCGAGCACCCAAGGTGATTCTTATCGCATCTATCATTTTGTCCGGTGTTCTATGAACCATATCAAACATGTGATTTCCTTCGATGCATGAGCTGTTGTATCTTTTCATACTTTAGTTGTTACTCATTGTAGCTTAGTTTCTTTTTGTTCCATTGCTGGGTTCTGAGAGTTTAAAGTTTTTGAAAGAAATTTTAAACTCCCATTCACCCCCTTCCCTCTGGTAGACATACTTCATTCCTACAGCTTCCGAGAGTTTTAAAGTTTCATAAAGAAATTTTAAACTCCCATTCACCCCCACCTGGTAGACACACTTCATTCCTACAAAGATGCCCGACTCATAGACATCCATGAACGAGTGAATGTCTAGTCTTTGTGTGGTCTTGTCTGTTCAAACAACAATTGTCATTTGTAAACGGTTATTTCTAACTAGGACATGTAGCTAGACTTACCGTACATATCTTGTAGTTGCTACTAAAGTCTTTAAGATGCATGTGGGAAATGACCTTCTACATTTACTTCATACATACATATGTTGCTATCTTGGACAATATAGAACATGTCTTTTGTATGTACATATATATGTTTCTATATGTTTGATACGAGTGATCAGTGCTAATATTTGATGTTCATTACCAAACTTTGCAGGTTCGTCAACCGCAACGAGCCGCCCCCTAACAACAAAGTTGTCGAAGTCAACCTAGACGATGTGTTGTAGATTCTGCACCTCATACATACATGCTTGTAATTAAACAATATAATGTGTTATAACAACGTGTGTGATGCATTTATGATTACTGCTAAATTAGATACACAACAATATTTATAATTCACTCTTTCCATATTGATATATGTATAAAACTTTGCAAATACTACTACGACAGCATTCGCATGGTAGTTCATTTTTGGGCCCTATGCGCGTTCAGCGATTTGGCACGTGGCCAAGTTCTTGGTATGTTAGAGGCGATTAGCTGGAGACATGGACGTGGACAAATGGTTTCCAACTTACTCATGTGTGTTACGCGTCGACACTGCTAGTAGTTCTCCATGTCTACAACGTCATACCACTACTGCGGGAATGTCCAAAGACAACACAACAATCAGAGACCCTTCGACCAAACTATGTGTGATGCATGAACAGAAAATGGTATAGTTCTAGCTCCGTCACCAATAAAATGAACTGTGTGCGATGGCAGATCCATCAACCATGATTCAGATAAGACTTTCGTGTGCGATATGTGGCATACAGTTGGTCCAAACGAATTGTTTGAGATGAGCAGAAATAGCACAAACTGTCGGGGGATATAACCCCGCGGTATAACCCGTCCTATTGGGTCGGGTCAATAAAGTGGTGGCTCTAGAGTTATATTGAAGATGGGCCGCACCGTGAAGACAATGCAAGCAAGGCGGTTATAAAGTAAGTCCCCGGGCAGCCCAAGCGCGTGGAGACGGCGACTTAAGGCCCACAAGGCAGAAGTCGCCAGAAGATTCCATGCTTGAGAGGCAAGGCGTGTTAGAGACATAATAGGTTACGAGTTGTAACATGACTCGGACTCTGTTGTAAAACCTAGGGTCTCGACCTATATATAAAGGCGATCCCCTAGAGCCGAAAGACTTAAGTTACAAACCCTCGAAAGCTAGGTTAGCGATTCCGCACCCTTGTAATCGAGATCATCTTCAATATAGACACAAAGCAGGACGTAGGATGTTACCTCCATTGGAGGGGCTGAACCTGGGTAAACTTGCCTCCCGTTCCCAATTAACCCCTTTAAGTCGCCACCTAGCGGCGATGGCCTCACACCTAAGTCCTTGCATGAGGACATCTGCCGTGACAAAACCACGATAGTTGGCGCCCACCGTGGGGCCCTCGCCCGGTGGAGTTGAGTTCTCGAAGGGAACCTGTCCAGGGTTCGGGAAATTCGCGGTTGGTCAGATGATCAAGAGCCGCCGCGAATTGATCTACATTGACGATCAAGTCTAGGGCGGCAAGGCCGACTCAATTGAGCACCAGAACAGGGGCCCCTTTGGCGAGATCGGCGATACGGTTTCCCAGTCGGACATCTGCACAAACATCGACGAGCCGGCTCGGCGCGCCCGACCCGGCCGAGATCAAACCGGCCGACATCACGTGTTCGTCGGTTTTACCCATGGAGTTTGCCTCCCGGGTGAGCCGGCGGGCAGCGGGGACACCCTCGTCAACTCGGATGGCGAGTCTTCCATGGGATAAACTGAGTCGATCTATCCACTCTATGGTGGCAGACTCGGGGGTTCATTGGAGATTGAAGCCCCCGAGGAATTCCATGAGCCGCCTCGCCAACTTGTTGTCTACATGGCAGGAACCGCGGTGGCTCAAAACCAGTCCGTAGCTAGAACGGCAAGTGGCTCTGGCTGGTCTGGCAAAACACCGGCTTAGGCCATGATAGATTTTATTAATGGCTGAGATGGAAAAGCTTGTGGAAACTCCTGTCATCAAGGAAAATCGGGAAGGGCGCAACATGGAGTTAGCCAAACTACGTGACCAGATGACCGACGTACAGAAGGAAATTGATGCTGAGAATGCCCGAGTGGCGGAGTTGCAGGCTCGTATACATAATGAGTTAGAGCGCCTTAAGGCCGAGGCTTGGCAGTTAGGACATCACAGAGATGCATCTGAGGCGGTTTACCAGAGGAGACACCGGAGCCGGCTGCCAACGAACCTCGATCCACATCAACTTTTTAATACCCCTCAACAGACTCTAGGGGCTGGGCAGCTGCTCGGAGATCAGTAGAACGAGCCGCCTCAGCCACCACCAACTCACTCACCGCCATGACGTTTCCAGACGCCACGGGGCCTCTTTTCCAACCCTGTAGACAACGTGCTAGTGGCGACCAGAAACCTGGAAGCACTACCTATTCATGGAAATACCCCTATTGAGGTTGAGGCCAGGAACGTCATAGAAATGCTAAAGACAGCTGTAGTGCAGCAAGCACAGTATTCTTATAGCCGCGATCGGATGCACTCCACCCCATATGCCAGCCACAGCAAGAGTCACCATGTGGAGTCTCCAGCTGTTTCTAGAAGTGGACGCAGGCAACAGCCTCAGGTTTCCCCGACCCGGCCTGTGCCATCAGGTGCTCAGGCGAACGTTGATGCAGCCAGGGGAGCATGACAGGCAGAGGCGGAAGCAGAAGCATGGGTGATTCAACAGCTTCATCCTCAACCAGAGGCTGGAACAAACAGTAGGGTGATTGGGATACCTTGCCTATCCCCAGCCCTCCGTGCCGAGCGAATGCCCAAAGACTTCAAGGGGCCTCACAAGGTGCCAAATTACACAGCGGATCTTGAGCCGGTGGCTTGGATCGAAATCTACGAGTTGGCAATGGATATGTTGAATGTCAGTGACGTCGTGTGCGCCAAGTACTTGACCATGATGCTAGAGGGACCGACTCAAACATGGCTAAAGAATCTACCGCCCAATTCCATCAACACTTGGTCAGAGCTTAAGGATCGCTTCATTAAGAATTTTCAGGGAACGTGCAAGAAGCCAATGACGATAGTGGACCTTCAACATTGCGTCTAGCGCGTGGACGAGCCGGCCCATCATTGGACTCGCCGGGTCACAGAAATCATACAATCATCAGACAGCATCACGTCGGCTCAAGCCGTCCTGATCCTAGAAAAGAACTGCCACTTCCAGCCGCTGGTCCAGAAGCTCAGGCGGCTCAAGCAAAATGTGCAGGATATAGGCGACTTAATGGATGTCCTCACCAGATATGCTGAGTCAGACAGGACGAAGGATCCCGACTCAGATGAGGACAAGACCAACAAAGAAAAGAAAGGCGAAGGAGGTAAAGGCCAGCATAATCGCGGTGATAACCAGGGGACCCAGAATAAATATGGCAAGCGGAAGCAGCCAGATGGCGGGTCGGATTTCGTTGCCTACACCAATATTGGCTTTAAGAACCAACGCCGTAATGGTCGCCCTGGAGGGACTTATAATGGTAATAAACCTCGTAATTACGAGGAGGCGCTCAAGGCATCGTGTCCCAAACATAGTACCCAGGATAAGCCGGCTACCCACTCGTGCGAAAACTGTTACATCATGCAGGAATTCTGCAACCAAGCTTTCCAGAATCATCAAGGAGGCAATGGTGGAGGACACCCGGGTCAGCATGGTCCTGGAGGGTCACGGGGTGGCTCAGGAGCTGGTTTCCAGCACCAAGCAAATAATGGCAATGGACAACATTCTGGCCAGGGTAATCAACATAATAACCAAGGTGGTTTCCAGAGTAATCCCATATAGTTGAATAGAGGTCAGTACCACTAGTACATGATTCCTCAAATAATAATTCATATTGTCTGGAGAATTGCAAGAAGGATCATATACCTCCAAGGAGAAAACAACCCGGCCTTGGAGCATTGCTCATTTGCGGCCGTATTATACTTAGAGCCCCCGGCTCCTTTGGTTTTTGTAATCCCCCCTGCAAATTTTGTACATACTTTTTATGTTTCAAATGTAATAAAGCTGGCATACCCGAAACTCGGAGTTTCTGTCGTTTCAGCCTACAAATTGAGCATGAGTCTTTATTTTCTGAAAAAATGGGCACTTAGGGGCTTCCAACTCACCGAGTTCAGCTTTCTCACCCTTGTGACCCAGCAAAAAACGCCACAATCCATTTGGCATTTGGGGGCTTCCAACTCACCGAGTTCAACTTTCTCACCCTCTTGACCCGGCAAAAAATGCCACATATGGTTAAACCTGCCTGTATGCTTGATGCAACTCCTATCAGGTGACCCTGTGCACTCTTCATAAGTCAATCCTTTTTGGACCCTGAACTTACCAAGGTTAAAACATCGGCTTGAGTCACGTGAGAGCTGGCATACATGGAGCAAGGATAAACCATGGGTTATCATACCCGCTTCATGGAAGCAAGACTCGAGCCTCGAAAGCCGACATTTTTATATTTTGTTATCACATACATACATCATCTTACATGGCGTCGTTGCATCATGCATCATACATGCATATTTATATTTGTTTATGAAAGTCGGTCTTCAAAACCGGGTTACATCGTAAATCTCTGCAGAGAAATAAATCTTGTGGCCCGATTCTCATCATGGTTTCTTATAAGCAGGTTTAAGTGATTGGAGTTTCCAAACCAGCTCAAAAGAGTTGGTTTATCTTGCTCAGCCTCGAAAGCTAGTCTCTTCTTGCCAAGTCTCACTGGTCGGATTATTAACAGTACTTGATATTGTTTTAAAACTATTATTATTACCTCATAAATTTTGTAGGTACAACATCGTTTTATTACCGGCTCATACATGAGTGTCTGGGTTATCAACCGTCATCATATTATGACCGGTTCAATCATTATCTTCTTCAATATTATTGAACAAGACTTGAGTTTCGAAAGCCAAGTTTCTTTGCCGGCTCATTCTTTGATCTGTCCTCTCTCTATTTCAATCAAAAGACTCATCAAGCATACCAGAGATATTCAAAGACAAGAAAATAAGCAGCATAATCAGCAACTATGGAAACAAAATCGAAAGGATCAAGGTTTCTTGAACTACCTTTATAAATGCAAACATGCACGAAGGCACGACAGATATTTTCTAGAAGTTTTTAAGCTACTCCTATTACAAACTTATCTCAGGAGCCACAAATTATTCATGTTCTGCCCAACAGTTGGGGGCTAGAAACATCGGGCGACTTAATTTTGTTTACATATCACTTTTAGGATTCGCCCTCTGTGCCGTCCGGGTTAACCTCAGGCTGACATCTTGCCCGAGCCGCCTCTGGGTCATCCTCCACTGGATCTTCTGGTTCTTTGATCTGAAGGTTGTCCACATCCCAGTTGCAATGGGTCAAGGCGTCGAAAACAGCTTCTTTATTCAGGATGGAGGATGGGTCAACGTCAGGGGCGAAAATGTGCTTACGACGTTGAGGAGCCAGGTTTACCGGCACAAAGGAGGGTGGACGAACTCGTGAGTTGTTCGCATTGTAAGCCGCCTGAGAACTCTTCAGCTCCATTTCAGCAACAAGTTGTGTGGCCAACACTCGAGATGTCTTGACACATTTAACATAGTCAGCATCACTGAAAGCCGAGCCGTCATCCTTGAGCTCAGGAAACCCTTTGGCCATTTCTGTCGGATCAAGCTCCTCCGAGTAGGTTAAAGCCCGACTCAAAGAACATGTTGCACCAGCTTGGGGGCTGATCTTTTGAACTCTTCAACTTGTTTTGGAATCGTTGAGAGAAACCTCGGCACATCCTTGATGAGTTTCATCGGCTCTTTGTTCCCCATAACCGCCTTGATTGCGAGATAGCTTCCAACGTAGAGTTGCTCAGTCGGTGTATATACAACCTTCAGCATAAGCAAGCTGTTATCTTGGAGGCTACATGTTCGTGGGCCTACAAAACAATTTAAGCATATAAGTCGCCAGATGACTTATCTATATACATAGGTATTTTTTGTGGTTTAGCAAGAATTCCTGCAAGATACTTACCAAATATAGCCTGGGTCATATGGGCAATGTGTCGTGTTAGCCGAAATAGCTCTTTTGTGATGGGCTTTAATTGGCCTTCAGCATTTTCTGCATGCTCAAACAGGGCGGCTTTCTTAGTTTCAAAGGATTTATTTTATTTTTCAAAATGTGCCTTGGCTTTCTCCAATTCCTCCAAGGCAAGGCGAAGTTTCTCCTGAACAACTGCTTGGGCATTTTTCCCTACTTCAAGATCATTCTTCAAGCCGGTCACTTTTGACTCGGCTGCTTTTAGAGATTCCTGCACAATAGGAGTCATCATATTCAACGGTCATAAGCCAGTAGCAAGATGTCGTATCATGTGACAAAGATAAATTATAACAAGTCTCAAGCAGATTGCAAGCAATATACTTGACACTTGGGGGCTAATACATCTCAGTTCTTCCAAAGAAAAGATATGAAGAAGACCCGACTCACCTCAAGAAGATGAGTCGGCCCTTGGGGGCTACAGGTCGAATTTCTTCAAAATTACTAAGAAGAACCAACTCATCTCAAGAAGATGAGTCGGCCCTTGCGGGCTACAGGTCAAATTTCTTCAAAATTACTAAGAAGACCCGACTCATCTCAAGAAGATGAGTCGACCCTTGGGGGCTATAGTTCGAATTTCTTCAAAATTACTAAGAAGACCCGACTCATCTCAAGAAGATGAGTCGGCCCTTGGGGGCTACAGGTCGAATTTCTTCAAAATTACTAAGAAGACCCAACTCATCTCAAGAAGATGAGTCGGCTCTTGGGGGCTACAGGTCCAATTGTTTAAGATTATTAACAAGACCCACCTCATGTCAAGAAGATGAGCCGACCCTTGGGGGCTATGAATGGATATATGGAGTATATAGCAAAGAGGAGCATACCTCGTATTTGCTTTTCATCATGCTGACGAGGCCGACTTCCATCTCCCGGCTTGTAGCAAGATGGTCCAAATAACCAGCGTGTAATTCTTCAGCACTCATGTTCTCATAACTCAGAAGCTCCAGCTTGGCCTTCCCCTTCCAAGGCAGTATTGTTTCATCTTTAGCAACAAGTTTTGTCAGCACTCTGGAGACCTCGGGAACGGTGTAACCAGACCCAGTAATGGTGACCTCCTCATTCTTATCGCAAGGAGCATCTTCATTTATCTTTGGAGGACTGGGCGGGTTATGGTTGGCTGTCGAGTCAACTTCAGGGTCCATAACATCAGTAGTTGCCCACTCAGGTTGAAGGGGTAAATCAGTTTGGGCCCCCTGATGACCTTCAGGTTGGTCGGCATGGATTTCAGGAGGCACCAAATCTGGGTTTCCCGGCTCAAAGGTCTCAGGATCGGTGGATGGCTCGCCAACTTTCCTCTTCTTGGCCTTGGCCCTACAAAATAAGAAGACAAAATAAAAGATATGCAAGCTTAAAGGTTCGCATAGGCAAACATATAACAAAGGAGAATTTACTCAGGGTTGATGACAAAGGGTGGCAGCTTGGATGAAGTTGAGTCACCTAACGAAGGTGGCGACCCCTGATAAACAAAATCAGAATGATTAAAGGGCTACTATATTAAACCAGCTTCGGAAGAAAAGGAGTTGGACTGAAAGGTACCTCATTTGGTCACTTACGGGCGACTGGTTTATTGGGTAAGCCAGCTGTGAGATCACCATTACGGCTCCGAGTTTGGCGCCTTGATTTATGTTGAGTTTTCTTCAAAACAAAATTGGGATCCAAATAAGCATCCGGATGAGAGAAGCTTACTTTCCGAATAACCTGCCTTGTTCTTGTTGGGAGAAAGGATTCTGAGCCGGAGGAAATGGAAATTACCTAAACATCGTCAACCCGGTTCGTCTCGACATCGCCCTAAGAAAAGGAGGCATCAGCTAGATTCAATAAAATACGGTTAATGGAAATTGATTTCTACCTTCGATTGAACATCGGATGCCACTGATTCGCCCATAAGTGACGGCTCTTCTATGACCACCTTATCTTTCTTTGAACTTGGAAGGGCCTTAGGCTTCTTGGGTGTGGTCTTTGCTCACTTCTTACCCCAAAATGCAGACTTAGCCTGCAAAGTTGACGAGCAAAAATAATAGATAAGGATTTGGAGTTTAAAAGAAAAAGACACTTATACAAATCAGACAAAGAGTTACCAAAGATTCTTACTGGAGGAGCCGAGATAAGAGCATAAAAGGGCTTCAATCCGTCTTTGCTGCAAGCGGTTTGACTTTTGCCCAGTAGCTTCTTCACAATCCAGTTTATTTCATTACCATCCAAAGTTATATTGTTATATCTTTGGGCGTCGTCTAAGTCACCGGAATAAGTGCACGTTAGACTGTAACGACGGCTCAGTGGCAAAATACTCCAAGATACCCAACACCAGGTCAAATCAACTCCAGTTAACCCGTTGGCTACTAAGGCCCTCAACTTTGGATATATGGGAGCGTGCTGAGCGTGTTGTTTTGGAGGAGCCCAGCTAGGAGTTCGAGGTCCATGGGAAGACGATTTGGTCTATAACCCGGCAAAGGGTTCTCATCAACTAGGGCCGTGTTTTGGGAATAGAACCAAATTTTATTCCACCCTTTAGGGTGGCTTGGCAGAATGGCAGTAGGAAAGGAAACGTCTTTCCTCATCTGGATTGAGGCCCCACCAAGCTCTAAACTGGGGCCATCAGCACATTCAGTCTGACGATTCAAGTAGAAAAATTCCCTAAAGAGGGAGACAAAGGGCTCTATCTGCAGATATGCCTCACAGAGCACTTGGAACTGACAAACATTGGATATGGAGTTAGGACCTAGGTCTTGAGGATGAAGATGGAATAAATGCAGGACATCTCGAAAGAATTTTGATCCGGGGGGAGAAAAGCCTCTAAGAAGATGATCCAAGAATACTACTACTTCTCCTTCTTCCGGATTCGGGATTTCTTCTCCAAGGGCAACCCGCCAGCCAATTACTTCTTTAGGCGGCAAAAACCCTGATCTTGGTAATCTTTAAGAATAAGTTCAGAAACTTGGGAGGCCACCCAATTGCAGGTGTTGGATTTTGACATGATAAGCTGCCTGAATGAAATAAAAGGGACGTTTTGAGCACATGGTTAAAGTAAAGACGGCCTAATCATTTGCAATGGACAAATCGCCTCATGAGAAGCCGTCGTCTTGATACATCAGTCTATCACATGGCGGGTTACAATTATTGAGCCGGCAAAAATAAGGGCGACTTACGCTAAATCAAAGATCTCTGGTTTTTCCTAAGTGTGGGACAAACAAGTTTCTACCAAACAGGCTACAATTACGGATCTACGAATGGTTCGGAAAGGGAAGATATTTGCTAAACCTAACAAAAAGGCATGGGAGCAGCGGCGGTCTAATGTACAGATTCTTAAGGAAGGTTTGAAGACGTTATGCGAGACATGAATCTGCCATTTAAAGCCGCTCTATTTCTATAATAAGACTCATGGAATCTACACATGAACGAGCAATAGCGATAAATGAAAAAAGAACTACCGGAGCACTCAAGAACTCCGACGAACTATTATGGATCTAGAGAAGAACGATTTAACTGAAGGAGGCCGAGGGCAGCGGAGACGAACAGCTGGACTTCGATGAAGATGCGGCGTCGCTGCAGTCCCGAAGATGGCCACTGACGATATATGAGCGGCAGCACTGGCACGACGAAAACCTTCGGGCACGAGGAAAAGGAAGCGAGAAGGGCGAGTCAAAAGTGAGAGAAGGGACTCTCCGGTGAATATTTAAAAGGGAGAAGCCCGAAGAGGCAACCAGCAGGCGCGAAAATCAAGGAGACGAAATAAATTTTGGGAAACAAAGAGGCCTCGATTTTCAGAATATATGGATACATTCAGATTCGCTGTGATGTCATCATTGGCTTTCTGGATTTCTGGCAGGTGACATCAGTACATGGACAGTAGAAGAAAATAACAAGTCTAGAGATGTTGTAAGCCGGCACTTCGAGATCCATGAAGAACGCAGATGCAGGCAGATGAGAAGCCGCCAAGAGAAAGTAAGAGAAATTGACATGAATGAATTCAAATCAATCTGGGGCCTAATGTCGGGGATATAACCCCGCGGTATAACCCGTCCTATTGGGCCGGGTCAATAAAGTGGTGGATCTGGAGTTATATTGAAGATGGGCCGCGCTGTGAAGACAAGGCAAGCAAGGCGGTTATAAAGTAAGTCGCCGGGCGGCCAAAGCGCATGGAGACGACGACTTAAGGCCCACAAGGCAGAAGACGCCAGAAGTTTCCTTGCTTGAGAGGCAAGGCATGTTAGAGACATAATAGGTTACAAGTTGAAACATGACTCGGACTCTGTTGTAAAACCTAGGGTCTCAACCTGTATATAAAGGCGAGCCCCTAGAGTCGAAAGACTTAAGTTACAAACCCTCGATAGCTAGGTTAGCGATTCTGCGCCCTTGTAATCGTGATCATCTTCAATATAGACACAAAGCAGGACGTAGGTTGTTACCTCCATTGGAGGGGCCGAACCTTGGTAAACGTGCCTCCCATTCCCGTTTAACCCCTTTGAGTCGCCACCTAGCGGCGATGGCCTCACACCTAAGTCCTTGCACAAGGACATCTGCCGTGACAAAACCACGACACAAACGGTTAACCAAATACAGATGAGTGCGATGAATGGCATATAGGTCACTCGGATAAACAGTTTGCGCTGATCCAGCAGAATACAAACGATTCGGTGTCAGAAGATGTGTGTGATACCTTGCAAACAGGTCGCTCGGACAAACTGTTTTTGATGATCAAAAGTAACACAAATGATTCAGCGTAACAAGATGTTTGAGATACCAGGCGAACAGGTCGCACGGACGAACAATTTGCGATGATTAGAAGTCACAGAAACTATTCGGCATAACAAGATGTGTGTGATAACCAACAAACAGGCCTGTAATTGGAATTGTGTGGGAAGACCGATAAAAAACAGATGATTCCTGATAATAAGTTGTGTGTGTTGTGGGCAAACGCTTACTCGCACCAAATTGTCTTTGATTGTTGAAATCATCACCGACATGTTCCTTTGTTTAATCGTAAGCAATGTGATTTGCTCTTTCTGCACAACATCTACGCTCTGTCTACAGCAACAACATATATATTTATAACAACATGATTGCATAACCAAATAAACATCCAGTTACATTACTTACTGCACGTAACATTTACACACCTCAATGAACAAGTACATGCATACTAAACTAGTAGTAATGATCATCAAATCATCTATACTTCTCGTGACGAGGGGTGCCCGTTGGTGCAGGATGGAGGCACTTCCTCATGTGAGCGATCTGCCTGCACAGCTCGTAGCTGACATACGCGTCCCTGGCCACGAACTTGATGATCTTCATCCAGTCTTTGGACCTAGCCGCGGTGCCAAGCAACCTTCTTCTTCTTCTTCTTCTTGCAGACATCCTTCATGTATCCGTAGTAGGGGTTGATGATGCCTATGGCGATGTCAACTAGGGAGTCCTTGTGCTTCTTATTGCCGCCCAACACCCTGTGCTGGCCTTGGATGTCGACAAGATTCCAGCAGGCCAAGTCCATGGTCATGAGCAGCATTTCATCGTTGGTGGTGTTCACTACACCAAATATGTAGTCTGGTATGTTGACAAACTTGGCAAAATGCTCGCAAGTCCTTGTGGCTAGGTAGTAGTGGTAGACAAGGATGTGATGGCAGACGCATAGCTGGGTGACGACAACCTTCTGATCATACCCGGCACGACCGCCGGTGTACTCAAGGTCGAAGCCGACCACTTTGTATGTGTCCTCAGCAAGTAACCACTCCATCGTGTGGATGGAGTTCTCCACCCAGACCGGGTCATTGTTGTATACCACTAAAAGGTCCTTGGACCTTATGTGGGTGTCCATGGAGGCACAAATGGTGAACTGCCGCTCGTCGTCGGCAGCCACTAGGAGTGCCGCCATTGGATCCGAGCAGGATATCATCTCTATATTTGGCATCGTGGGTGTGCTTCTTGCGTTGTGGGGAATGGTTTAAGAAAGACAAGATATTAAATGAGCGGTGGTAAATGAGGGTTGGACGGATTGTAATCGGCACGTCTTGTCACCGCGTTCCAGGTGGTACTGCAGGGCAAGCTTGACGAGCGCGTGCACACGCGTTTCGTTGGGCCACGCGCCGGCTCGAAGAGGTGCCAACTTACCGTTGGTCAGCCCGTTACCGCGCAACCACAAGCTTCCCCGCCTGCCTCGTTTGGCCACGTGTCGGCTGGAAGAAGCTTCCATTATTGTGGGAGTTAAATGGCAAACAGTTGGAAAAAACAAAGTGTGTGCAATGACTTAAAGCAGCGCACACGTTCAACACTAAGTAGCGTGTGTGATGAGGTGAATGTTTCACACACGGGTAATGAATGACAGTCGTGTGTGATAATGGAAATGATCGTCGTCGGTTACGTCGCATAGAACATTTGCGTTGAGATCGACAGGGAAAAGACAAGCCGGAATAGTAATTAAATCAAGTCGCTTACATGTTATGGTCTAGGTATCAATCGTCCATTGCATATATCAATCGAAATAGTACTACCAAAATACGAGTCTCATACACTAGTTCATTGATTGTATCACAAATGACAGAAATATGACAAGGCTTAGATTCGATGATTACAAGGTTCAAACTGATATTGCAAATGAAAATAAACATACGAAAGGTCCAAACTGATATTTTACAACTCGTCTTGCAACTTCATTATTTCTACAAAGGGATTAGCCAGTGACAAGTCATGGAGGGGCTTGACATACCAACTTCCTATTAGTCTGAAATTTTAAATTTGAAAATGCAGCTCAGCTTCTGCAGAGCCTTTTACATTCTGCTGAAGACGCGGGCGCTGATCAGCAAACCATTCATTTTTGTGATCTAATTGTATGCCCAACCTCATTACCTTTAGCACACTTGCTTTCGCAACAAAAGCACATGGCAAATTCATGTCACAGCCCCAAAACTTGTTTGTAAATAGTTGCACTTGCATCATCATGTCATCATGTTTAAATTCAAATAAATTTGAATTGGAGAATAATCAAACCCTAGCACTTTTAAATTCAAATAGGTTCAATTAGAAATATATCAATGAACCCAAAATGCCCTTCAGAAAAGTTCATCATTTTCGAAAAAGGTGAAAACCTCTGCCCAAAATGATGCACTTATTTTTAGTATATTTCTGGATTTTTGAATCTGTGGCACCCCGATAGAGGGCCGACGCACGCCAGCCCCAGGATAAGACCTGGCGCACGCCAAAGACATGATACAGCAATTCCAGGCACAAAACTGGCTTTATTAATTATAATGGAGTATTACAATACTGTTGCTTACAACAATATTACATAACTCCAAGGCTAACTAAATGGGAGCAGAAGTCTTGGTTCAGCGGCAACGACGTCTCCGGCTGGGTTCCATAACTCACGGGACTGGCTTGGTTATGCTCTAGCATGATAGACCTTCTCCTGCAACTGGCCACGTGCAAGGCCAGGTGAATACTTTGAATGTACTCGCAAGACAACCAAATACATAGCATCCAAACAAGCAGATGACAAAGCAAGCCCTATGCTATGCATGAATTAATCCTAAGCATGGCATGAAATTAACTGTAAAACACACATCAAGCATAGAATAGTATGGATCAGACCTATAATCTACATAACATAGCATAGCAATGATCACACTAGGTACTTCAAGTGCTTACTGATACCGAGGGTCAACTTGCTCTCTTCTGGGTTGTCCCGCAACCTTCGACATACTCATGATCCAATTCTGAACTGACTTAAATCCAATCCCAATCATGTGGTCATCCGACCACTCATCATATAGCCATCCCTTGGCTAACATATCATAATCCTGACATCATCTGATGTCTACCCAAGACGAGTTCTCCCATCATTACTATCACTGCTATGGTTGACCATCTACTGAGGTCTGGACGGGCTGTCCAATACCGTGGACTCGGCTATTCGAATAGATTTTGACACTCTGGAGAGGTTGCGCACTTTACCCACACCATGAAGCACCTGGCCTCGCGATCCCACTCGGGTGGACCAGTGTTGCTTCAATGAAACCTGCCTAACCTGTGACTCTTTCATCGTACCACCGGCACTCTTCCTCCCCCGGAGGTCAGCCTTGGGTGGCCCCTGTGTCCTCATGACACCTACCACCGTCGTGGCCAAACTAGGTAATCCCAAACGGGGATTACTGTCCCAAACGGGGACGGGCCCAAACAAACAATCAACTGGGCTCACAGGGTTATCACCGCCTACCTGATCAGGGTAGCACGCGTGCATAACCCTCCCTCTTTGGAGGTACCGGTGAAAGAGCGTGCGATCAGACGAAGTCAAGGCCGTCCCATACCGGAAAATGTGGTTGCACGGATAAGCCCGGACAGGTGACTCAAGATCAACCAACTAGGTTGCATTAATTTAACCCCTCATATCCACAAACTGCCGGATGAAACCCCAAAATAATCATAGACAGTAATCTCTTAATCCAACTCAACATATCGACACTTATAAGTGCTAGCATAACAAGGCCATGGTACTGATAGTCATGGCATGAGATCAATCATAGTACTAACATGTCAATGTTATTAACAATATTACTATTATTAGCATGGCAATATGGAAATAAGACACGGCATCAGATGAAGTGTAATGCTAGTATCTATACCGATGCCATCACATGGGTATGCAAATGCGGACTAACAGGTAATAGATAAACACACAAGGTGCAAGCAAAGTCATCACGCAAGTCCGGAGCTCATGGTAAGAGGTTGGCTTGCCTGAGGGTCGACGAATACGCCGGAAAGAAGTGCGATCACTTCACGGAAGAATTTGCCGGAAAGGGTTCTCTCTCGGAGGGGCAGATATAGGGCAAGGGCAAAATGGTTATTTTCACAATGTGAACACATAGTGAAAATGGTACCATCAGAATAAACTCGAGGAGACGAAAACGTGGGAGCTGGTTTTACCTTGATCGGAGCTACGGTCGCGAAGATACGGACGTTCATTCGTTAGGCAGAAAATAAATAAAAACTATCTATTTCTGCCCTTAACTAGTGAACGTTCGTAACATAACTGTTTCTGCCGGCTAGTTAAAACTGAAGGCGCACTTTAAAGAATACGCCTTCACAGCATGGAAAACGTACTCCGGTGGAGTACGCTGCCACTTAAAAACGCGCGGGCCCGGGGTCAATGTTGCTATCTCGCTGACGGGCGGGTCCCGCGGCGTTGACCTTCTCCTCCTCATCCCTTCTTCCTCCCGCCGGTCGCCCTAGAAACGAAGGAGGGCGGCGCGCACCGGTGCCCGTCCCGGCAGCTCCGGCCACCTCCGGCGGAGCTCATACCGCCGGAACAACCAGCACGAGGAGCCGCTCCCGCCCCATGGTAGCGCAGCCGTCGGGGAGCACTATGCCGAGAGAGGCGGCTACCGCGGCGGACGGGGCTCGGCTCCGGCGGGGTCCCGGCGACTGGGAGGGCAAGGGCGAGGGCGAGGGGGTCAGTTGAGGTCACCGGGGGGAGGCGCGTACGGGGGTAGGCTCGGACGGAGCCGGGGATCGCCGGAAGGGTGGACTGGGCGCGGCGGCCGACGGGAACCTAGGCGGCCATGGGCGGCGAGGGGAGCTCGGAGAGCTCGCGGGAAAGAGGGCGGGGCTGCTGCTCGACGAAAGGGGCTTGGGGACGCTTAAATAGGCTCGGGGAGGAGGTCTCGCGACGACGGCCGATGCTTCGAGACGGCGGCGCCGTGGCCGCAGTGCGATAGGGCGACGGGGCCGGCTAGGGGCTAGAAGACGAGGGGGAGATGGCTCTGGAGGGATCACGCGCGTGATAGAGAACTCACCAGTGCTCCGAGACAAACCAGAGCTTGCTGGAACGAGCTCCCGGAGCGTACGGAGCACAGGGCGCAGTTTTGGCACGCTCTCCTCGTGGTCACCGCGTGGCCACGGCGATGCCACGCCCTGCTTGCCGCCAAACCATGTTTAGGGCCTTCTCCACACCTCTCTGAGTTGACCTATGCGTCTGGAAGTCACGGGGGAGCACTGAGGTGACTAGACCAGGGTCAAATAACAGCTGGCAGCCAAGTGTTTGTGCTGTGGTGTGGCCACCACAGTGCTCACCTTGGCCTGATCTTGGGGAGGGGTCAATCATCTACTAAGGTCATCGTCTTGGCAAGGTTTCAGCTCCACTGGACAAGTCTATAGGATACTTCCTTTGCAACTTGGCATTCTGGCCAGATTTGGAAATGAGAGAGCTGTGGTCAAATGGCTAGATGGACTTGGATGATTTTTGGTGTAGAGAGATAATTTGGTCATGAGAGGTATCTGAACAAGTTTCAGATCAAATTGATCATCTATGATGGTACTTCCTTCACAGAGATGCAATCTGGTCAGAAACTTGAGAAGATTATAGAAAAAGATGGGTTTGGAGAGTTGAGCTGATTTTTGTTTTACAGTAGTAATATATCAATATGTACTATTCTGCCAAATTTCATCTCAATTGAATCAAGAAAGCAAGCACTTCCTTCACAAAGTGCCAGACTGGACAGAAATGAAAACCAGATGGTTCTGAGGAATTGGTTAGATGAAAATGGCTCAAATTTGGAGGAGACCAATGATTTAGGCATATGGAAGCACTGTAAAAATTTCACACCATTTGCATAAGCAGAAATGGTACTTCCTTCACAGTGCCCCAAATACGACAGAAATTTGAATAACCTGCTGGGGAAGATTGGCTAGATGGAATGGGCGAAATTTTGGTGGACAAGGGTAATTTATCATAATGAATCATCGTGCAAAATTTTAGCCCAAGGAGATCAAGGAATCATGCACTTCCTTTGCAAACAGGAAATCTGGAGAGAATTTGCGAATGGAAGTGGTGCTCAAAATTTGAATTGGGGAACTTGATATTTTGATGGAAATGGAGAATATATGGATATGAGAAGCTCCACAAATTATCTGGGATTTTTCCTAGCTACCAAAATGGTAGTTCCTTTGGAAAGGCCCCAAGTTGAAATATTGGCTTTAAATAGGAAAATGCAATTTCCACTATTTAATTATGGCCAATATTTTTGTGAGAGCTCAATATGATCACAAAGAATATCTCCACAAGTTTTCATGACCTCTGGAGATGGATAGATATTTTCCTGGATTTAATTCCTTAAAAAGGCAGAAGAAGGAATTAATTCTGGATGAGAAATATTGCATATGACTTAGCAATATTTTTGCACATCTAGGGTTTATAAGAGAATAAGGATCTCTGGAAATTTTGGGAGGATTAACAGAGCAAGGGAAATGATAGCTCCTTTGTAATCACAAAGGCAGGATTTCCAGTTCCAATATTTTGGAACTAGGGTTTGAATAAGATTCGGGGTTTACTGACGGGAGGTTGACTGGCACAAGAGCATGGGAAGGCACTGACAGGTTGAGGATTGACTAGATTCACCTGGCCACTTACCAAATTCTAGAGGAAAAAACCGGGAGAGAAAAGCTAGGGAGGAATAACAGCACAAAAATCGATAACCCGATTTTTGGGGTGTTACAAACCTTCCCCCCTTAAAAGAATCTCGTCCTCGAGATTCCTAGGGTTAGCTTAGAACAAACACTACTCCTCCTACAAAAACCTCTGGGCTTGGTCTTAACCTTGCGGTTGAAAACCACCGAGTTAAGAGTACAAAAAACTGGTACACCCAGATCGAGATATGGATATCGCGGGATCTATTCCATAGGTAGGGCTGTCGTGGGAACAAGCCTGACAGTAGAAGGTAGGGGTACGAATGGAGAGGGCAGAGTCCTAGCTACGGCGAGGTTGTACACACAGATGTATGAGTTCAGGCCCCTCTCGTGGAGGTAACAGCCCTACGTCTCAGTGCTCCGGAGAGCTCTCTACTCTGTCGAGTGAAATATGTGTGTTGTGTTACAAAAGGTTGCCAACCCTTCTACCAGCGGGGAGGGGTGGCTTATATAGAGTGCGCTGCCCCTCATAACGTCCGGCATTAAGGGGTTTAATCGTGGTCATAAAGAGGTGTACGTTACTGGTAACGTACACCATAAATGCTGTTAATGATCTTGATGAATGTTTGCCCGTTAGCCTCCCTGGGGTGACTTCTGGACTCCTGCGGTCGACTGTCTTCAGACTCTTCCGAGTGAAAGATAACCGTCGAGTGAAAGGCACCTCCGAGTGTATATTGTCGAGTGACTTATGCTTCTTCGCTATTTCAGTCGGAGACTTCCTTGTGGCCCTTAAGCTTTCTGGGGCAGTGTCCTCAGGTAGGATATGTAGGTCAGGCCTATAACCCTACCCTAGGTACGTATCCCCATCATTAGCCCCCGAATGGATCGGGGTTCGAGGGTAAAAGGTGTCAATGCAGGTTCAAACGAGACACCAAAACTCCGAGTGTATTTTGAGGCTTCCTCGAAATCTGCGTCGATTGAAACCTTAACCGTTTGCCCTGATCAATTCCGTCTTGAAGTTATCCGAGTAAAACTGAGCTTGAAAACCGGTCCGAGAGTCCGAGTAAAACTGAACTTGAAAACAGGTCCGAGTGATCTGGAAAATCTTCTGACGAAATAGTTTGCTCCACCGGGTCCGAGCCTCGCGGGCTTCGAAATTTGGATAAGAGCGCGCGCGCGCAGCGGAGATGGCGTAACTGCCTAAGCAAGTGCGGGAACGACGCCTCGATTATCGCGCCGCCCAAATCGCCACGTATCGCTCCTCCTCTGATTTCGGGATATTCAGAGATCCGGCGGGCCCGCAGGTCAGTGGCTCACTTGAGTGCATATAAGAGGCGACGACGCCGGTGCTGGCACAGTATTTTTCTCCCAAATCCACTCCTCTCCTCTTCTTCCTCCGCCCTGCTCTGCTTCGTTGACCGCCGCCGCCATGACGAAGGGCAAGACGGAGAAGCTCGAGCGCGCCCAGAGGGGAGGCGCCAAGGCGAAGAAGCCGTCGGGAGCCCGGTCGACGGTGCCGCCGGGGTGGATCCAGGGGGATTTTCTCCAATCGACGGTCACTGCGGAAGATGTGGACAAACTCGTCGTCGACGGGTTGATAGCTGCCGATTCCTGGCGGTTGCCGAAGGGGGAGATCGAGCCGGAGCCACGCGACGGCGAGCGAGTTCTGCTTCTCACCCACATCGAGCGAGGTTTCTCCATGCCTCCCCATCCGTTCATCCGCGCTTTCTTGAACTATTTTGGAGCGCAACTCCACCACCTTCCTCCGAATGCGATTGCATATCTTTCCTGCTTCGTAACTTTGTGCGAATGTTTCCTGGGCTGTCCCCCACATTGGGGTTTGTTCAAGCACATATTCTCTGTCCGATCCCAAGCTGTCAAGAAAGCCAATCCCAAAGATAGCAAAACCAATGTGATCCAACTGTGTGGTGGTTTAGGGATTCAGAAGAGAGGTAGGAGTGGGTTCCCCTCTATGACCTTTCCCGATTCTGTTCGGGGATGGCAGTCGACCTGGTTTTACTGCAAAGATGTCGCATCGCCAAATATGTCGACTGGGCTTCCTCCCTTCACCTTGGATCGACCTGTTACTCCCAAACCGCTGTACGTGACAAAGGTAGAGAAAATCCAGGTAAGGATCTTAGTGAATGCCATATCCGAACTGATCCGCGGTGGAGTGACTGGTCTGGACCTCCTTGAAACGTTTCTGAGTCGGCGAATTCAGCCTCTCCAAGCTCGGGATCACACCATGTGGCATTATTCGGGCCCTGAGGATACCACACGGACTCATCCTGAGGAAGTTTCCGATCAGACTGTTTCTCAGTGGCTCAGGAGCATCACTGGAGCCTGTGATAACCCGGAAGGATCCAAACGAATTCCGCCTTTCTCCGCTTTGAACCCGCCAAAGAACTTGGTGAGTCATATATTTGTCGATTGTTTTAATACTTTGCCGAGTAACTGAATCTTCAGTCGACTGAATTTGAAGCTTGATCCTCGCAGGAATTTATGAACATGTACTCGCCCATACCCAATGGAGAACATCCTGAAGAAGAGGAAGGAAGCGTCGACGGCAGCGCGGACGGTGACTATGCTGACGACACCGAGAGCAGTGATGACGACCTGGATGAGGATGAGGTGGAAGCCCCTGTCCTTTCGCGCACCGAGCGTCGAGCCAGGCAGCAGAACGACCCGGAGGTCACCCCGAGCAAAACAGTGGCGTCGAGCACAAGGAACCCGAAACGTGACCGTGTCGCGGCATCGGGGTCGACTGAAAAGGCTGCGAAACAGCTCAAGCCAGACGTGCCAAAGCCTCGGAAGGCCCTGCCTCGAATCAAGATAGCCGTGCCTGTTGCCTCCACGTGAGTGTTCGTTTTCCTTATTCTGCTGTTGAAGAACTTTATGTTGACGTTGACCGAGTGAAATATATTTGCCAGAGCCGCTACCTCCGTAACGTCGCCCCATCGGGATGATGGAGACCATATGGAAGTAGACACTCCTGATGCGGCCACCTCCCTACGAGGTATGACAATCCCACACTTTACGCTGCTTGCTGAAGAATAATTGTCGAGTGTCTAGAAGAATAATTGACATTGTCGAATGCAGCTGACGAAGTCATCGAACTGGAAGATGATGAGGAGCCGCGGCGGGGAGCGGAGGATGAAGCTGTGCTTCCGGAGGCTCCACGTGTGGACACTCGGGGACCACCGTCTGCCCAGACGCCCCGTGGGACGAGTGCTGCGACGCCTCCAAGCCTTGTAACTCTGCTGTCGAGTGCTCCGCCGGCCACTTCTACTCTGGTGGCTTCGACGCAGATCGGACAATCCCAAGCACCTCCAGCTGCTCCATTGACTACACCAATTCACTCGACGCCTGCATACCCTTTGTACCACGTCCCGGAGGACCAAACCGGAGCTGCCAAGGAAGCCATGATCCAGGCTGGGCAGATGATGCTACGAACAAAGGAGGCGTATGAAGCCAGCAAGTTAGCCTATGATGCCAGCTCAGCGCTTCAGGCCAACGTCCGAGTAAGTGGTATTGTAAGTTCATTTCCGATTGAATTCCTGTCCGTCTTGATTTTACACCCACTGGGGTGTTTTTCTTCGCCAGTAGACCAAATAGTTTCTGGTCCAGTGGGGGCACGCTGAGTGCACCCAATGGGTGTAGTCCCCGAGACCGCTGTCGAATGACGAAGGCTTCGGCGGGGGTCTTAATATTGTTTCCATTCGACAGGGCAGTGGGGGCACGCTGAGTGCACCCACTGGGTGTAGTCCCCGAGGCCGCCGTCGAGTGCTTGCTTCGGCGGTGGTCTGATAGAGACGATGTTCGGTTGCTTGCTTCTTTCTTTTATACTCGGACAGGCCAGACCTGGTCGAGTATTTTCGTTTCCAGTGGGGGCACGCGGAGTGCACCCACTGGGTGTAGTCCCCGAGACTACTGTCGATCGTTGACGATGGGCAGTAGTCTTTAGAACTATTCTGCAGGTTTCATGGACATCATTTCCATCAACCATGGTATGATGCTTGTATAGGGTTGTGGGGTGGGGTGGCGGGCCGTCTTTCAGTCGAGTGCAATTGACCTTTTCCACTCGGGAGTAGAGAAATGGTTATGTCGACTGAACCCCTATTTCTGCTGATTTCAGAAAGCCTGTGGGCTCGGGACCAAGTACGTCGAGCTGGAGAAGGAAAAGAACCGACTTCTGCTGGATCTGGAACTGACGAACAACAACCTGGACCGTGCACAGACCGAACTGAAGACTTTGGGAGGTAATCTTTGTTGATCAATTGTATTATCACTTTCAATTTCCATCTTTTGAACCGAGTGAATCCACTCGAACAGACGTACGTGATGAAAACCGTCGTCTCCGAGTGCGCCTCAACAATGCTATTTCTTTAGATACCATGAAGAAAGCGCTCGAGGACAAGGACAAATCACTTGCTGATGCTCAGAAGGAAGCGAAGGAGAAGACTGCAGCTGCTGAGAAAAAACTTGCAGCAGCCAGTAAACTGGAAGAGGAGAACGCCAAGCTCAAGCAGGAACGATCCGAGTGGATCAAAAAACTCGAAGAGCAGACCAAGAGTAAGACCGCTCTGGAGAAACATTTGGGAGACTTTGCGAAGAAAATGTTCAGCATGCTCGAAGGTAACCCTCGTTTGTCGAATGAATGTCTCCGGTTTTTCCAGAATGGTATTATGATCACCCTTTCACTTTCTCTTCATGTAAAATTCTGTCGAGACTTCGAAAAAGAAACTGAAGAAATTGAACCCAATCTGGACCCCACAAAGTCTCTCGTCGGAGACGCCGTGGCCATGGATATGTTTCGTCTCGAAGCTCGTCTTAAGAGCGTCCAAGGATTCATCACTCGGCTGAGAGCTGCATTTGAGAAGGTCGACAAGGAACTGTGGCCTGAAGATCCTCTCCAGACTGACCTCGAGTCAATGATGACTCGGCTCAATGAGATTCCCAATCGAGTGCAATCGTGGAAGAAATGATGGGGCATGATGGCCACAAGTTCCCGAGTGAATCTCCTCCAGAATCAGTCGACCTTCTTCAGGAGAAATGCACCGCTGAGCTACGCCAGTCACACTTTCTCTGTAGAGTTGTTCATTGATCACAGTGAAAGCCTTGGACCTGCGGACTATCTGCCGAGCCTCATCTTCATCAACTGGGAGTTCTCTTCTGAGAATGTACGCAATATATGGTACAGTCCAGTCGGGCGTGATTACCAAAATCTCCATGACCAGATCAATGACAGCTGGGACATCAACTTCAGTCGGATCAGAAGCACTCTTTGCTTGCGGGGGCTCTTCAGTGAAAGGATCTTCTTGCACCGAAGGAGAATGAATGTGTTCGAGAAATACATTGCTGGGGACAGGTTTCCGAGTGGATCCAATCTTTGCCAACTCATCAGCTGCTTGATTCTTCACTCGGGGAACATGATGGAGTTCCAAACCTTCAAATTTCTTCTCAAGTTTTCTTACTGCATTGCAGTATCCAGTCATAGCGGGGTTCCTGACATCCCACTCTTTCATCACTTGATTAACCACTAAATCAGAATCGCCATATACCATCAGGCGACGGACGCCGAGTGAAATGGCCATACGCAATCCATACAAAAGTGCTTCATATTCAGCTTCATTGTTGGAGGAATCAAAGTGAATCTGTAAGACATAACTGAGCTTATCACCTTTTGGGGATACCAGAACGACGCCAGCACCAGACCCATTCAACATCTTTGAACCATCAAAGAACATGGTCCAGTGTGCCGAGTGAAGTTGGATTGGCTGCTGTTGCTCAATCCACTCGGCGAGGAAATCAGCCAGCACTTGAGATTTGATTGCTTTCTTCGCCTCAAACTTGATATCAAGATGAAGGAGCTCAATAGCCCATTTGGCCACTCGACCAGTCACGTCTCGATTATTGAGAATTTCAGACAACGGAGCATCACTGACGACTGAAATGGAGTGATCCTGAAAATAGTGTGCTACCTTCTTTGCAGTCAGATATATACCATATACGAGCTTCTGGTAATGTGGATATCTTTGCTTCGACGGAGTCAACACTTCAGAAATATAATAGACCGGGCGTTGAACTTTGTAAGCCTTGCCTTCTTCTTCTCGCTCGACAGTTAGTACTGTACTGACGACCTGATTAGTGGCCGCGATGTACAATAACAATGGCTCTTTGCTGTGCGGAGCAGCAAGCACCGGCTGGGTGGTTAGCAGGGCTTTGAGCTCGACAAACGCTGCTTCAGCTTCTGGAGTCCACTCAAATGTATCAGACTTTTTCATCAGTCGGTATAAAGGCAGTGCCTTCTCACCGAGACGAGAAATGAATCGACTCAATGCTGCCAAGCAACCTGTAAGCTTCTGGACATCGTGCACACGCTCAGGGCTTTTCATTCGGACGATGGCGCCGATCTTTTCAGGGTTGACGTCGATTCCTTTCTCGGAAACGAGGAAACCGAGTAATTTGCCACCAGGAACGCCGAAAGTGCATTTAGTCGGATTTAACTTAATATCATATCTCCTCAAATTGGCGAATGTTTCAGCCAAGTCAGACAACAGGTCGGAACCTTTGCGAGACTTGACCACGATATCATCCATATAAGCTTCGATGTTCCGAGGGATCTGATCGAGCAAACACTTCTGAATCATGCGCATGAAAGTAGCGCCAGCATTCTTCAAACCAAAAGGCATGGTGATATAACAGAAACACCCGAAAGGGGTGATGAAGGCTGTCTTTATTTCATCTGGACCAAACAGACGGATCTGATGGTAGCCAGAATAAGCATCAAGAAAAGATAAACGCTCGCATCCCGCAGTTGAGTCGACAATCTGATCAATGCGGGGGAGCGGGAAATGATCTTTCGGGCAGACCCGATTGATATGTTTGAAATCAATACACATGCGAAGAGACTTGTCTTTCTTAGGGACCATGACAACGTTTGATAACCACTCGGAGTGGTAAATCTCACGTATAAACTTGGCCGTCAAGAGACGAGCCACCTCTTCGCCGATTGTTTTTCGCTTCTCTGTTGCTGACCGACGCAAATGTTCCTTCACAGGCTTGGCCTTCGGATCAACTCTCAAACGGTGCTCAGCCAGTTCCCTGGGTACACCAGGCATGTCAACGGGCTTCCATGCGAAGATGTCCCAGTTCTCACAGAGGAACTGGATGAGCTCGGCTTCCTATTTGCTGTCGAGTGTTGTTGAGATATTGGTCGGGGCAGCAGTCGGATCTGTCGGGTGAATGTGCACCTTCTTCACCTCTCCTGCCGACTGAAAAGCTGACTCAGAAGCGGGCTTCTTAGCACGCAACAGGTCGGCAGGATCAGCATTTTTCTTGTATTCCTCCAACTCAACCATAGCCATCTGCTGGTCGGCGATCTTGGAGCCCTGCTGGAGGCACTCCTCAGCCCTTTGTCGATTGCCAGTGACTGTGATCACGCCTTTTGGTCCAGGCATCTTCAGCTTGAGATACACGTAACATGGTCGGGCCATGAAACGGGCATAAGCTGGTCGACCAAGGATGGCGTGGTAGGCACTCTGGAAATCTACCACTTCAAACGTCAGTTTTTCCTTGCGAAAGTGCTTGTCATCACCAAACACCACATCCAATGCTATCTGGCCGAGTGAACGGGCTTTCTTCCCAGGGATTACTCCATGAAACTGCATGTTGCTTTCACTGAGCCGGGACATCGGAATGCCCATTGCCTTAAGGGTATCAGCATACAGGATGTTCAGACCGCTCCCGCCATCCATCAAAACTTTGCGGAGTCGAGTGCCCCCCACAACTGGGTCTACCACCAGCGCTTGCCGCCCGGGGGTAGCAATGTGCGCAGGGTGATCTGACTGACTGAAAGTGATAGCAGTTTGAGACCACTTGAGATATGTGGGGGTATAAGGAACCGCCATGTTAACCTCCCTGTTGATAACTTTCAGTCGACTCTTACTCTCAACATCAGCAAAAATCAACAAGGTGGCATTGACTTCAGGGAACTCTTCTTTTTCTTCTTCATCTTCTTTCTCAGGGTCTTTCTCACTCGACTGGTTCTCTTTGAATGACTGGATCAACAAACGGCACTGTCGAGTGGTATGCTTCGGTAATATCAAATTGCCCTCTTCATCTTTCCTCGTGTGGATTGCACACGGTAAATCCAAAACATCAGTACCCGACTGATTCTTTGACTTCTTTGGGGTGAACTTAGCCTTGGACTTTCCCTTATTCTTGCCTTGTGCCGCCAGGGCGGCTGCTTCTGCCTGAGCAGGGGGATCAGCTTTGCGCTTTTGTTTCCGACTGGAATTCCCACCTGCATCATTGTCGACTATTTTGGCTTTACCGCTTCGGAGGCGGTCTTCTTCTTCTCCATTGGCGTACCGAGTGGCAATCTCCATCATCTTGCTCATAGAAATGTCACCGGTGCGACCAAACTTCAGATAGAGCTCTCTGTATCTAACCCCAGCCTTGAAGGCACAAACAGCTTGATGCTCGGAAACATTCTCCACCGTGTGATGCAAGGTGGACCAACGCTGAATGTAATCTCGCAAGGTTTCATTGGGCTTCTAGACACAGTGCTGCAAATCAATCAAACCAGCTGGACGTTTACAAGTGCCTTCAAAAGTTCTGATAAACACTCGGGCCAAATCTTCCCAGCAATAGATGCTAGAGGGAGCCAAACGATTTAACCAAGCTCTGGCCGAACCATCCAACATCAGGGACAGATGCTTCATGGCTATGTTGTCGTTACCTCCACCAATCTGTACAGCCACTCGGTAATCATCCAACCAGGTTTCAGGCTTTGACTCGCCAGAAAACTTGCCAATCCCGGCCGCCAACCTGAAGTTGGGGGGAATCTCTGCAGAGCGAATGGCTCTGCTAAAACACTCGGGCCCAGAAACAACAGCACTGCTTCCACTCGGATAATCTCTGTTATGACCATCTCTGTGGGCTCTGCCTCTGTCGACCCTCCTTTGAGCAAGGACATCCCTTGCGTCAAATCCGGGATTCCGCTCATCATCGAACGGGCGCCTATCATCATTGTGCCGGGACACATAAGAACCATTCCGCGGAGGAGAAAACATTCGACGGCGGTCATCACGGTGATAACGGGGAGCAGACTGATCTCGCCCCTGATCTCTGTACCGGTCTTCACGGTATTCTCCGCCTCTGCGACGCGAAGGTGACCCAGGACTGTGAGCCGACTGAACTGTTTCTGCCCTGGTAGAATTGCCATGTAGCCTGTTCTGCGACTGAGAAACAGCTGCGTTCTGGTGCTGCGCTGCCTCAAGCAATGTCTTGATCTGCTGCAGACCTCTACCAGCCTCTGATCGTGACGGTTGAATAGACTCTGCAATTCTAGCAGCTGCTGCAACATTTAAAACTGGAGTACGAAATACCTCGACGTTATTTCGAGATCTACTCGGAAACAAATGTCGCTGCTGCCGATTGGGACGTGGTGGACGCTGCCCAGCACGCTCGTCGAGTGCCTCCTGCATCTCTATGAGCCGAAGGCGTGTAGCCTCCATGGCCTGGGCCTCAGCGGTCGTACCGACGATGGGAGTACGGAGAACATCCTCATCCCGGCGCTGCTGATCATTCGACGTTCCACCAATCTCACGCCTGGAGTGGTTGAAGCCGGGCGGCGGACTCTGATGAGAGCCAGCCATGAAAACTTCCGCCACAGGGTCGCAGCTCTCGCACTCGGAAGGGATGTCGGACCGATCCGACGCCGAGTCGAACACGCCGTGAAGTGACTCGGCGGGCTCGATGGCCGCAATCTGCGGGGACGAAACCTGGCGTGCCGCCGCGTGCCGCACCCAACACTGTAGCCGCGAGCGACCGGATCGCTTGCGACGATGAACAGCAGGGAGAGCCGACACACACGGAGTCGACGACTGAAGGAGAAGAACGCCGCAGGAGCTTGCACAGAAGTGCGTCGCCCCGCGAATCGGGAGCGCTTCCACATCCAAAGGCGCTTCCGGAAGTCGCTTAGACGCCTGCCCCAAGGTGGGCGCCAACTGTCGTGGGAACAAGCCTGACAGTAGAAGGTAGGGGTACGAATGGAGAGGGCAGAGTCCTAGCTACGGCGAGGTTGTACACACAGATGTATGAGTTCAGGCCCCTCTCGTGGAGGTAACAGCCCTACGTCTCAGTGCTCCGGAGAGCTCTCTACTCTGTCGAGTGAAATATGTGTGTTGTGTTACAAAAGGTTGCCAACCCTTCTACCAGCGGGGAGGGGTGGCTTATATAGAGTGCGCTGCCCCTCATAACGTCCGGCATTAAGGGGTTTAATCGTGGTCATAAAGAGGTGTACGTTACTGGTAACGTACACCATAAATGCTGTTAATGATCTTGATGAATGTTTGCCCGTTAGCCTCCCTGGGGTGACTTCTGGACTCCTGCGGTCGACTGTCTTCAGACTCTTCCGAGTGAAAGATAACCGTCGAGTGAAAGGCACCTCCGAGTGTATATTGTCGAGTGACTTATGCTTCTTCGCTATTTCAGTCGGAGACTTCCTTGTGGCCCTTAAGCTTTCTGGGGCAGTGTCCTCAGGTAGGATATGTAGGTCAGGCCTATAACCCTACCCTAGGTACGTATCCCCATCATTAGCCCTACCTTAAGCTTTCTGGGGCAGTGTCCTCAGGTAGGATATGTAGGTCAGGCCTATAACCCTACCTGTGACTCTTTCATCGTACCACCGGCACTCTTCCTCCCCCGGAGGTCAGCCTTGGGTGGCCCCTGTGTCCTCATGACACCTACCACCGTCGTGGCCAAACTAGGTAATCCCAAACGGGGATTACTGTCCCAAACGGGGACGGGCCCAAACAAACAATCAACTGGGCTCACAGGGTTATCACCGCCTACCTGATCAGGGTAGCACGCGTGCATAACCCTCCCTCTTTGGAGGTACCGGTGAAAGAGCGTGCGATCAGACGAAGTCAAGGCCGTCCCATACCGGAAAATGTGGTTGCACGGATAAGCCCGGACAGGTGACTCAAGATCAACCAACTAGGTTGCATTAATTTAACCCCTCATATCCACAAACTGCCGGATGAAACCCCAAAATAATCATAGACAGTAATCTCTTAATCCAACTCAACATATCGACACTTATAAGTGCTAGCATAACAAGGCCATGGTACTGATAGTCATGGCATGAGATCAATCATAGTACTAACATGTCAATGTTATTAACAATATTACTATTATTAGCATGGCAATATGGAAATAAGACACGGCATCAGATGAAGTGTAATGCTAGTATCTATACCGATGCCATCACATGGGTATGCAAATGCGGACTAACAGGTAATAGATAAACACACAAGGTGCAAGCAAAGTCATCACGCAAGTCCGGAGCTCATGGTAAGAGGTTGGCTTGCCTGAGGGTCGACGAATACGCCGGAAAGAAGTGCGATCACTTCACGGAAGAATTTGCCGGAAAGGGTTCTCTCTCGGAGGGGCAGATATAGGGCAAGGGCAAAATGGTTATTTTCACAATGTGAACACATAGTGAAAATGATACCATCAGAATAAACTCGAGGAGACGAAAACGTGGGAGCTGGTTTTACCTTGATCGGAGCTACGGTCGCGAAGATACGGACGTTCATTCGTTAGGCAGAAAATAAATAAAAACTATCTATTTCTGCCCTTAACTAGTGAACGTTCGTAACATAACTGTTTCGGCCGGCTAGTTAAAACTGAAGGCGCACTTTAAAGAATACGCCTTCGCAGCATGGAAAACGTACTCCGGTGGAGTACGCTGCCACTTAAAAACGCGCGGGCCCGGGGTCAATGTTGCTATCTCGCTGACGGGCGGGTCCCGCGGCGTTGACCTTCTCCTCCTCATCCCTTCTTCCTCCCGCCGGTCGCCCTAGAAACGAAGGAGGGCGGCGCGCACCGGTGCCCATCCCGGCAGCTCCGGCCACCTCCGGCGGAGCTCATACCGCCGGAACAACCAGCACGAGGAGCCGCTCCCGCCCCATGGTAGCGCAGCCGTCGGGGAGCACTATGCCGAGAGAGGCGGCTACCGCGGCGGACGGGGCTCGGCTCCGGCGGGGTCCCGGCGACTGGGAGGGCAAGGGCGAGGGCGAGGGGGTCAGTTGAGGTCACCGGGGGGAGGCGCGTACGGGGGTAGGCTCGGACGGAGCCGGGGATCGCTGGAAGGGTGGACTGGGCGCGGCGGCCGACGGGAACCTAGGCGGCCATGGGCGGCGAGGGGAGCTCGGAGAGCTCGGGGGAAAGAGGGCGGGGCTGCTGCTCGACGAAAGGGGCTTGGGGACGCTTAAATAGGCTCGGGGAGGAGGTCTCGCGACGACGGCCGAGGCTTCGAGACGGCGGCGCCGTGGCCGCAGTGCGATAGGGTGACGGGGCCGGCTAGGGGCTAGAAGACGAGGGGGAGATGGCTCTGGAGGGATCACGCGCGTGATAGAGAACTCGCCAGTGCTCCGAGACAAACCAGAGCTTGCTGGAACGAGCTCCCGGAGCGTACGGAGCACAGGGCGCAGTTTTGGCACGCTCTCCTCGTGGTCACCGCGTGGCCACGGCGATGCCACGCCCTGCTTGCCGCCAAACCATGTTTAGGGCCTTCTCCACACCTCTCTGAGTTGACCTATGCGTCTGGAAGTCACGGGGGAGCACTGAGGTGACTAGACCAGGGTCAAATAACAGCTGGCAGCCAAGTGTTTGTGATGTGGTGTGGCCACCACAGTGCTCACCTTGGCCTGATCTTGGGGAGGGGTCAATCATCTACTAAGGTCATCGTCTTGGCAAGGTTTCAGCTCCACTGGACAAGTCTATAGGATACTTCCTTTGCAACTTGGCATTCTGGCCAGATTTGGAAATGAGAGAGCTGTGGTCAAATGGCTAGATGGACTTGGATGATTTTTGGTGTAGAGAGATAATTTGGTCATGAGAGGTATCTGAACAAGTTTCAGATCAAATTGATCATCTATGATGGTACTTCCTTCACAGAGATGCAATCTGGTCAGAAACTTGAGAAGATTATAGAAAAAGATGGGTTTGGAGAGTTGAGCTGATTTTTGTTTTACAGTAGTAATATATCAATATGTACTATTCTGCCAAATTTCATCTCAATTGAATCAAGAAAGCAAGCACTTCCTTCACAAAGTGCCAGACTGGACAGAAATGAAAACCAGATGGTTCTGAGGAATTGGTTAGATGAAAATGGCTCAAATTTGGAGGAGACCAATGATTTAGGCATATGGAAGCACTGTAAAAATTTCACACCATTTGCATAAGCAGAAATGGTACTTCCTTCACAGTGCCCCAAATACGACAGAAATTTGATAACCTGCTGGGGAAGATTGGCTAGATGGAATGGGCGAAATTTTGGTGGACAAGGGTAATTTATCATAATGAATCATCGTGCAAAATTTTAGCCCAAGGAGATCAAGGAATCATGCACTTCCTTTGCAAACAGGAAATCTGGAGAGAATTTGCGAATGGAAGTGGTGCTCAAAATTTGAATTGGGGAACTTGATATTTTGATGGAAATGGAGAATATATGGATATGAGAAGCTCCACAAATTATCTGGGATTTTTCCTAGCTACCAAAATGGTAGTGTTGGAAATATGCCCTAGAGGCAATAATAAATTAGTTATTATTATATTTCCTTGTTCATGATAATCGTTTATTATCCATGCTATAATTGTATTGATTGGAAACTCAAATACATGTGTGGATACATAGACAACACTGTGTCCCTAGTAAGCCTCTAGTTGACTAGCTCGTTGATCAAAGATGGTTAAGGTTTCCTAGCCATTGACATGAGATGTCATTTGATAATGGGATCACATCATTAGGAGAATGATGTGATGGACAAGACCCAAACTGTAAACGTAGCATTTGATCGTGTCAGTTTATTGCTATTGTTTTCTGCATGTCAAGTATCTGTTCCTTTGACCATGAGATCATGCAACTCACTGACACCGGAGGAATACCTTCTGTGTATCAAATGTCGCAACGTAACTGGGTGACTATAAAGGTGCTCTACAGGTATCTCCGAGGGTGTCTGTTGGGTTGGCATGGATCAAGACTGGGATTTGTTACTCCGTGTGACGGAGAGGTATCTCAGGGCCCACTCGGTAATACAACATCATAATGAGCCTTGCAAGCAATGTGACTAAAGTGTTAGCCACGAGATCTTGTATTACGGAACGAGTAAAGAGACTTGCCGGTAACGAGATTGAACTAGGTATAGTGATACCGACGATCGAATCTCGGGCAAGTAACATACCGAAGAACAAAGGGAACAGCATACGGGATTAACTGAATCCTTGACATAGAGGTTCGACCGATAAAGATCTTCGTAGAATATGTAGGAGCCAATATGGGCATCCAGGTCCCGCTATTGGTTATTGGCCGTAGAGGTGTCTCGGTCATGTCTACATAGTTCTCGAACCCGCAGGGTCTACACACTTAACGTTTGGTGACGATTAGTATAATTGAGTTATTATGTTGGTGACCGAAAGTTGTTCGGAGTCCCGGATAAGATCCCGGACATGACGAGGATCTCCGGAAGAGTCCGGAGGTAAAGATTGATATATGTGATAATAGTGTTTTGATCTCCGGAAGAGTTCCGAAGTTCACCGGAAGAGGTTCCGGATGTTTACCGAAGTGTTCGGGTGCAGCAACACTTTATATGAGCCAAAGGGATAAAGCCCACAAGGTATTGGGAAGTGCAAAAGTAGTTTTGCTGCCGCGTAAGCGGTACTACCGCTTGGTGAAGCGGTACTACCGCCGGAGCGGTACTACCGCTTGTGTGAAGCGGTACTACCGCCCAAGCGGTACTACCGCTTGTGTGAAGCGGTACTACCGCTTGTGCGCGGCTGTGCACGATTCGGCAGGGTCCGAATTGGACTCTTTTCCTGCGGGCCAAACCGACCTTGTGCGGGCAAAACCGACCCGGAGGAGGCTTTTACTCCAAGTTTAGACCCCAAGGCTCAACATATAAATAGAGGGGCAGGGCTAGCACACGGGATACATCAGGATTTCCCAAGCCGTGTGCGGCAACCCTAACCCTCTAGTTCCTCCGTCATAATCTCCGTAGTGCTTGGCGAAGCCCTGCAGAGATTGTTCCTCACCACCATCACCACGCCGTCGTGCTGCTGGAACTCAACCACTACTTCACCATCGCTCGCTGGATCGAGGAGGTGAAGGCGTCATCAAGCCGTACGTGTGTTGAACGCGGAGGTGCCGTCCGTTCGGCACTAGATCGGAAGGATCGTGATTGGATCGCGGGACGCTCGGCGATTTGGATCGCGAAGACGTTCGACTACATCAACCGCGTTTATTAACGCTTCCGCTTAGCGATCTACAAGGGTATGTAGATTCACTCTCCCTCTCGTAGATGCTCATCACCATGGATAGATCTTATGTGTGCGTAGGAAAATTTTTGTTTCCCATGCAACGTTCCCCAACAGTGGCATCATGAGCTAGGTCTATGCGTAGATGAGATCTCGAGTAGAACACAAACGAGTTGTGGGCGTGGGTGTATACATATTGCTTGCCGTTACTAGTTGATATTTGATTCGGCGGTACTGTGAGATGAAGCGGCCCGGACCGACATTACGCGTACACTTACGCGAGACAGGTTCCTTCAACTAACATGTAACTTCGTTGCATAAAGATGGCTAGCGGGTGTCTGTCTCTCTCACTTTAGTTGAATCGATTTCAATGAAGAGGGTTCTTTTAGAAGATCAAAAAGCAATCACTACACCACGTTGTGGTTTTGCGTAGGTAAGAACGGTTCTTGCAAACCCATAGCAGCCACGTAAAATTTGCAACAACAATTAGAGGACGTCTAACTTGTTTTTGCAGGGTATGTTGTGATGTGATATGGCCAATTACATGATGAGATATATGTGATGTATGAGATGATCATGTGATGTATAGAATATCACGACTTGCATGTCGATGAGTACGGCAACTGGCAGGAGCCATAGAGTTGTCTTTAATTATTGTATGACCTGCGTGTCAATCATTAAGCGCTATGTAATGCTTTACTTTATCGCTAAACGTTAGCTATAGTCGTGGAAGCAACAGTCGGCGCGACAACCTTATGGCGACACGTTGATGGAGATCAAGATGATGGAGATCATGGTGTCATGCCGGTGACGATGGAGATCATGCCGGTGCTTTGGAGATGGAGATCAAAAGCACAAGTTCATGGCCATATCATGTCACTTATGATTTGCATGTGATGTTAATCCTTTTATGCATCTTATTTTGCTTAGGACGACGGTAGCATTATAAGGTGATCCCTCACTTAAATTTCAAGATAAATTGTGTTCTCCCCAAGTGTGCACCGTTGCGAAAGTTCGTCGTTTCGAGACACGCCGTGATGATCGGGTGTGATAGACTCTACGTTCGCATACAACGGGTGTAAGCCATGTTACACGTGCGGAACACTCGGGTTAAACTTGACGAGCCTAGCATGTACAGACATGGCCTCGGAACACAAGAGACCGAAAGGTCGAACATGAGTCATATAGTAGATATGATCAACATGAAGATGTTCACCATTGAAACCACCTCGACTCACGTGATGATCGGACTTGAGTTGGTGGATTTGGATCATGTTACACTCGAATGATCGGAGGGATGTCAATTTGAGTGGGAGTTTTTTAAAATATGATTAACTAAACTCATTATCTAAGAACAATAGTCTAAGTTGTCTTTGCTATATTTATGTTGTAGATCATGGCTCGCGCAGTAGCACCCCTGAATTTTAATGCGTTCCTAGAGAAAGCTAAGTTGAAAGATGATGGAAGTAACTTTGTGGACTGGGCCTGTAATCTAAGGATTATCCTTACGGCTTCCCAGAAGGCTTATGTCCTTGATGCACCGCTTGGTGATCCACCCGCTCCAGTTGAGTCTCTAGACGTTGTGAACGCCTGGCAGGCTCGTTCTGATGATTACTCAATAGTTCAATGTGCAATGTTGTATGGCTTAGAACCGGGACTTCAAAGACGTTTTGAACGTCATGGAGCATATGAGATGTTCCAGGAGTTGAAGTTTATCTTTCAGAAGAATGCCCGGATCGAGAGATATGAGATCTCCGATAAGTTCTATGCTTGCAAGATGGAGGAGAACGGGTCTATCAGTGATCACGTGCTCAGAATGTCTGGGTACTCCACCCGTCTGGCTGAGTTAGGGATGCCCCTTCCGCCAGAGGCTATCACTGACAGAGTTCTTCAATCATTGCCGCCTAGCTATAAGAGCTTCGTGTTGAATTATAACATGCACGGGATGAACAAGTCAGTCGCCGAGCTGTTTGCGATGCTGAAAGTCGCTGAGTCTGAAATTCAGAAGGAGCATCAAGTGTTGATGGTCAATAAAACCACTAGTTTCAAGAAAAATGGCAAGGGTAAGAAGGGTAACTCCAAGCAGAGTGGCAAAGCAGTTGCTCCTCTCGTGAAGAAACCCAAGGCTGGACCCAAACCAGAAACTGTGTGTTTTCATTGCAAGGGAACTGGACACTGGAAGCGGAATTGCCCCAAGTATTTGGCTGACAAGAAGGCGGCCAACAACAAACAAGGTATATATGATATACATGTTATTGATGTGTACCTTACCAACTCTCGTTGTAGTGCCTGGGTATTTGATACCGGTGCGGTTGCTCATATTTGCAACTCAAAACAGGAACTGCAGAATAGACGGAGGCTGGCAAAGGACGAAGTGACGATGCGCGTGGGAAATGGTTCCAAGGTTGATGTGATCGCCGTCGGCACGCTCGCTCTTCGATTACCGTCGGGATTAGTGATGAACCTAAATAAGTGTTATTTGGTGCCTGCGTTAAGCATGAACATTATATCTGGATCTTGTTTATTGCGAGACGGTTACTCATTTAAATCAGAGAATAATGGTTGTTCTATTTATATGAGTAATATCTTTTATGGTCATGCACCCGATGTGAGGGGTTTATTCTTATTGAATCTCGATAGTAATGATACACATGTTCATAACATTGATGCCAAAAGATGTAGAATTGATAATGATAATACCACTTTCTTGTGGCACTGCCGTTTAGGTCATATTGGCGTAAAACGCATGAGGAAGCTCCATGCTGATGGACTTTTGGAGTCACTTGATTTTGAATCACTTGACACATGTGAGCCATGCCTCATGGGCAAGATGACTAAAACTCCGTTCTCTGGAACAATGGAACGGGCAAGTGACTTATTGGAAATCATACATACTGATGTGTGCGGTCCGATGAGCATTGAGGCGCGCGGTGGTTATCGTTACTTTCTCACCTTCACTGATGACTTAAGTAGATATGGGTATATTTACTTAATGAAACACAAGTCTGAAACATTTGAAAAGTTCAAACAATTTCAGAGTGAAGTTGAGAATCATCGTAACAAGAAGATTAAATTCCTACGATCTGATCGAGGAGGAGAATATCTGAGTTATGAGTTTGGCAGTCACTTAAGACAGTGTGGAATTGTTTCACAATTGACACCGCCTGGAACACCACAGCGTAATGGTGTGTCCGAACGTCGTAATCGAACCTTATTAGATATGGTGCGATCTATGATGTCTCTTGCCGATTTGCCACTATCGTTTTGGGGTTATGCATTAGAGACAGCTGCATTCACTTTAAATAGGGCACCATCGAAATCCGTTGAGACGACGCCATATGAACTTTGGTTTGGCAAGAAGCCAAAGCTGTCGTTTCTTAAAGTTTGGGGATGTGATGCTTATGTCAAAAAGCTTCAGCCTGAAAAGCTGGAACCCAAAGCGGAGAAATGCGTCTTCATAGGATACCCAAAAGAGACAGTTGGGTATACCTTCTACCTCAGATCCGAAGGCAAAGTGTTTGTCGCTAAAAACGGAACATTTCTTGAGAAAGAGTTTCTCTCGAAAGAATTGAGTGGGAGGAAGATAGAACTTGATGAGGTTGTTGAACCTTTACTTCAACCTGAGAGTAGCGCAGCGCAGAAAGTTGTTTCTGTGGAGCCTACATTAGCTGAAGAGGAAGTTAATGATGATGATCATGAAGCTTTGGATCAAGTTGCTATCGAACCTCGTAGGTCGACAAGGACGCGTACTGCTCCTGAGTGGTACGGCAACCCTGTCTTAGAGGTCATGTTGTTAAACAACGATGAGCCTACGAGCTATGGAGAAGCGATGATGGGTCCGGATTCCGAGAAGTGGTTAGAGGCCATGAAATCCGAGATGGGATCCATGTATGAAAACAAAGTATGGACTTTGGAAGTATTACCTGAAGGGCGTAAGGCCATTCAGAACAAATGGATCTTTAAGAGGAAGACGGACGCGGACGGTAATGTCACCGTCTATAAAGCTCGACTTGTGGCAAAGGGTTTTTCACAAGTTCAAGGAGTTGACTACGATGAGACCTTCTCACCCGTAGCGATGCTTAAGTCCGTCAGAATCATGTTAGCAATAGCTGCCTTTTTCGATTATGAAATTTGGCAGATGGATGTAAAAACAGCGTTCCTTAACGGTTACCTTAAGGAAGAGTTGTATATGATGCAACCAGAAGGTTTTGTCGATCCAGAGAATGCTAACAAAGTTTGCAAACTCCAGCGATCCATTTATGGACTGGTGCAAGCATCTCGGAGTTGGAATCTTCGTTTTGATGAGGTGATCAAAGCGTTCGAGTTTATACAAGTTTACGGAGAAGCTTGTATTTACAAGAAAGTGAGTGGGAGCTCTATAGCGTTTCTAATATTATATGTGGATGACATATTGCTGATTGGAAACAATATAGAAATGCTGGAAAGCGTAAAGGAATATTTGAACAAGAGTTTTTCAATGAAGGACCTAGGAGAAGCTGCTTTCATATTAGGCATCAAGATCTATAGAGATAGATCAAGACGCTTAATAGGACTTTCACAAAGCACATACCTTGATAAGATTTTGAAGAAGTTCAAAATGGATCAGTCCAAGAAGGGGTTCTTGCCTGTTTTGCAAGGTGTGAAGTTGAGTAAGACTCAATGCCCAGTGACTGCAGAAGATAGAGAAAAGATGAGTGTCATCCCCTATGCTTCGGCCATAGGCTCTATCATGTATGCAATGCTGTGCACAAGACCCGATGTCAGCCTTGCCATAAGTATGGTCGGAAAGTTTCAAAGTGATCCAGGAATGGAACACTGGACGGCGGTCAAGAATATCCTGAAGTACCTGAAAAGGACTAAGGACATGTTTCTCGTTTATGGAGGTGATCAAGAGCTCGTCGTAAAGGGTTACGTCGATGCAAGCTTTGACACTGATCCGGATGACTCTAAGTCGCAAACCGGATACGTATTTATTCTTAATGGGGGTGCGGTTAGCTGGTGCAGTTCCAAGCAAAGCGTGGTAGCAGATTCTACATGCGAAGCGGAGTACATCGCTGCCTCGGAGGCGGCGAAGGAAGGTGTCTGGATGAAGGAGTTCATGACAGATCTTGGAGTAGTGCCTAGTGCACTTAACCCAATGACTCTGTTTTGTGATAATACTGGTGCCATTGCTCTAGCCAAGGAACCAAGATTTCACAAGAGGACCAGACACATAAAGCGACGTTTCAATTCCATCCGCGATTACATCAAGGAGGACGACATAAATATTTGCAAAGTACACACGGATCTAAATGTTGCAGATCCGATGACTAAACCTCTTCCAAGGGCTAAACATGAACAACACCAGAACTGCATGGGTGTTCGATTCATTACAATGTAAATCACATAGTGATGTGAACTAGATTATTGACTCTAGTGCAAGTGGGAGACTGTTGGAAATATGCCCTAGAGGCAATAATAAATTAGTTATTATTATATTTCCTTGTTCATGATAATCGTTTATTATCCATGCTATAATTGTATTGATTGGAAACTCAAATACATGTGTGGATACATAGACAACACTGTGTCCCTAGTAAGCCTCTAGTTGACTAGCTCGTTGATCAAAGATGGTTAAGGTTTCCTAGCCATTGACATGAGATGTCATTTGATAATGGGATCACATCATTAGGAGAATGATGTGATGGACAAGACCCAAACTGTAAACGTAGCATTTGATCGTGTCAGTTTATTGCTATTGTTTTCTGCATGTCAAGTATCTGTTCCTTTGACCATGAGATCATGCAACTCACTGACACCGGAGGAATACCTTGTGTGTATCAAACGTCGCAACGTAACTGGGTGACTATAAAGGTGCTCTACAGGTATCTCCGAGGGTGTCTGTTGGGTTGGCATGGATCAAGACTGGGATTTGTTACTCCGTGTGACGGAGAGGTATCTCAGGGCCCACTCGGTAATACAACATCATAATGAGCCTTGCAAGCAATGTGACTAAAGTGTTAGCCACGAGATCTTGTATTACGGAACGAGTAAAGAGACTTGCCGGTAACGAGATTGAACTAGGTATAGTGATACCGACGATCGAATCTCGGGCAAGTAACATACCGAAGAACAAAGGGAACAGCATACGGGATTAACTGAATCCTTGACATAGAGGTTCGACCGATAAAGATCTTCGTAGAATATGTAGGAGCCAATATGGGCATCCAGGTCCCGCTATTGGTTATTGGCCGTAGAGGTGTCTCGGTCATGTCTACATAGTTCTCGAACCCGCAGGGTCTACACACTTAACGTTTGGTGACGATTAGTATAATTGAGTTATTATGTTGGTGACCGAAAGTTGTTCGGAGTCCCGGATAAGATCCCGGACATGACGAGGATCTCCGGAAGAGTCCGGAGGTAAAGATTGATATATGTGATAATAGTGTTTTGATCTCCGGAAGAGTTCCGAAGTTCACCGGAAGAGGTTCCGGATGTTTACCGAAGTGTTCGGGTGCAGCAACACTTTATATGAGCCAAAGGGATAAAGCCCACAAGGTATTGGGAAGTGCAAAAGTAGTTTTGCTGCCGCGTAAGCGGTACTACCGCTTGGTGAAGCGGTACTACCGCCGGAGCGGTACTACCGCTTGTGTGAAGCGGTACTACCGCCCAAGCGGTACTACCGCTTGTGTGAAGCGGTACTACCGCTTGTGCGCGGCTGTGCACGATTCGGCAGGGTCCGAATTGGACTCTTTTCCTGCGGGCCAAACCGACCTTGTGCGGGCAAAACCGACCCGGAGGAGGCTTTTACTCCAAGTTTAGACCCCAAGGCTCAACATATAAATAGAGGGGCAGGGCTAGCACACGGGATACATCAGGATTTCCCAAGCCGTGTGCGGCAACCCTAACCCTCTAGTTCCTCCGTCATAATCTCCGTAGTGCTTGGCGAAGCCCTGCAGAGATTGTTCCTCACCACCATCACCACGCCGTCGTGCTGCTGGAACTCAACCACTACTTCACCATCGCTCGCTGGATCGAGGAGGTGAAGGCGTCATCAAGCCGTACGTGTGTTGAACGCGGAGGTGCCGTCCGTTCGGCACTAGATCGGAAGGATCGTGATTGGATCGCGGGACGCTCGGCGATTTGGATCGCGAAGACGTTCGACTACATCAACCGCGTTTATTAACGCTTCCGCTTAGCGATCTACAAGGGTATGTAGATTCACCCTCCCTCTCGTAGATGCTCATCACCATGGATAGATCTTATGTGTGCGTAGGAAAATTTTTGTTTCCCATGCAACGTTCCCCAACAGGTAGTTCCTTTGGAAAGGCCCCAAGTTGAAATATTGGCTTTAAATAGGAAAATGCAATTTCCACTATTTAATTATGGCCAATATTTTTGTGAGAGCTCAATATGATCACAAAGAATATCTCCACAAGTTTTCATGACCTCTGGAGATGGATAGATATTTTCCTGGATTTAATTCCTTAAAAAGGCAGAAGAAGGAATTAATTCTGGATGAGAAATATTGCATATGACTTAGCAATATTTTTGCACATCTAGGGTTTATAAGAGAATAAGGATCTCTGGAAATTTTGGGAGGATTAACAGAGCAAGGGAAATGATAGCTCCTTTGTAATCACAAAGGCAGGATTTCCAGTTCCAATATTTTGGAACTAGGGTTTGAATAAGATTCGGGGTTTACTGACGGGAGGTTGACTGGCACAAGAGCATGGGAAGGCACTGAGAGGTTGAGGATTGACTAGATTCACCTGGCCACTTACCAAATTCTAGAGGAAAAAACCGGGAGAGAAAAGCTAGGGAGGAATAACAGCACAAAAATCGATAACCCGATTTTTGGGGTGTTACAAACCTTCCCCCCTTAAAAGAATCTCGTCCTCGAGATTCCTAGGGTTAGCTTAGAACAAACACTACTCCTCCTACAAAAACCTCTGGGCTTGGTCTTAACCTTGCGGTTGAAAACCACCGAGTTAAGAGTACAAAAAACTGGTACACCCAGATCGAGATATGGATATCGCGGGATCTATTCCATAGGTAGGGCCGCTGGGTAGCCCTGACATTTTTAGAAAAAAAAGAATTTCCCTTTTTCCAAAATGCTTGGGGTACCGCAATGAACAGTGGCCTCTCTCGCTGACAGGTGGGCCCAGGGCCCACTGACAGCCTTCTTCTATCTCCGGCCAATGGCTCTCTCGCGCTGTCCCGGGTGCGGCTAGGCACTGCGCACGCCTAGCTCCCGGGGCATAAAGCACCCTACGATGGTAGTGCGCAGCGCGCATGGGAGCGACGGAGAGAGCACTCCCATCGCGGGCCAACGCCGGTCGGCACTGCTCGTGGATTCGCCTCCTGGACGCCGGTGATCGAGCGGCGCGCGGTCTCCTGGACCTCGCTCACCGTACACCGGACTGGGGCTATAAAAGCGACCGCGGTTTCTCTACTCTCTTCCTATCACCTCACACTCTACCTCACTACTTCTTCCTCATTCCTTCTCCTTCTGGTGGCAGGAGCGCGAGGCAAGGCGCTAATGGCGGGCGTGGGCGCGGAGCTACTCACGATCCTCCTGGTTGGCATGCTGGCGGCATTGGTTGGAGGCTCGCTGCTGCTATGCGCGATGATCCTTGATGATCGCCAGGATGCTGCTGCCAGAGGGGCGGCTAGGGGTCAACTGCGCCGTCTCAGGCTGGCGGAATAAACGCGGGCTGCGGCGGCGAGGGGCGGCTTGTCAACATCACACAAGACGGTGACAGAGGCGCTGCTGGGTCTAGGGTTAGTGTGGTGCGGTCAGCGGAGCTCTACTAGTGTGGAGGCCACGCTGCTAGTTGCTCCTTACTGAACGACATCCACAATGAGTGGGGCTGGGGTGAAATTGGGTTTTAGGTCTTGGGCTAGAAGGGTTGTAATGGTCTATGAGGCAATAAAATTCCTAGAATTTCTCCGAGATCGCACCCGGTGTGCAGACCTTGCATACACGATACACATGCAATCTATTCAAACCAATATGCAAGCAAATGCAGAATGCACCTAGTAACAAAATGCAAGCAGAAGAAAGAAACATATCAAGCATGTTATACTAAGGTGATTTAATGCTAGTGGATGTATGTACTCCTGGTATACATACACCTACACCAGCTCGCATTTTAATTAGGGACCCCGGACAAGACCGTTGTTGTTAGGTGTAAGTGCTCTACCGACTAAAATCTTGTTAAGAGTCCACTGCCAGCTCTGTTAAACATTTCTGCTTAATAGAGTGACAGATGAACCAAGCACACAGAGCAATCAGGCATGCATAATATTACAACAGCACACAAGCACGAACAGGACAGGCAATACAAGTATACAACAACACGCAGCCTTACTAGGCAACTAACAGCAACAACTCACTCTGAACTACAGAGTCCTAATACTAGCTGCAGACGAAGAAACAGTCTCCGCCACCCACATACTCGCGGCATCTTCTGGCTTCGATCACTGCCGGAGCCACAAATGGGCCTACCTCTGCTGGGGCTCTCCTGGGGGACGAAGACTGAGCCAACTCTTGTCTTCATCGTCGGACACCTCTATGGGTTGGGGCTCAACTGCTGGAGCAGCAATGGGATCTTGACGGAACACATCCCGTTGACGGAGTCGCCGAATAGCTCCTTGAATGGAATTTGGGTGGATGTTGACTGGGCGAAATAGGTCTACAGATTGCGAGGGTGGTACTAGTTGTGTAGGTGGCACTGGGTTTGGCAACAGGGAACGGGTGGTCTGGAATGCAATTTGACGGGCCGCACTGTATGCTTCCGTAACAACCCGTGTGGTGTCTTGGTCAATGGCTTGGAACTCTCTAATAATGCCGGAGAGCATGAGTCCCTGGGCATCAATATACTGGACTAGGCAAGCTATGGCTGGGTCAGCATCTCCAACAATGCTGGAGAACTTGCCAGCTATGTCGGGCGGAGAGGGGAAATAGCGGAACTCTGGCATCTCCGCTACTTGCGGAAACTAGATATGGAGACGGGTGATGGCTCCTGCGGCAGCCATCTGGACAGCCAACGCGGAGGTGGGCATGGGTTTGCCCTGAAAACTCATGGGCTTCCCATCCGCTGTTGGACCTGGGTCGATATACACCTTTGCATAAAAGCGGCAAAGGTGGGGGACGGGATCCGACTGGAACACCAGATACACCGGAGGCGTACTACAACCAAGGGCTTGGGTGAGCATCCTTGAAAGGATGGGCGGAAAGCCAGGAATACCACCAGCCAAGGTTCGACTATGGAAAGTGGGGGTTTTGGGGGTCTTGGAAGAACTAGCCATGGCTGCTGGTTTGGGGATACTAGCCTGGGTTCTCCTGCAGGGTTCTGGCTTACTGAATGGAGAGGGCTATGGCTTGCAGATGGGAGGGGGCTTAAATAGGTAGTCGGCTGGAACACACCTGCATGGCGTGGATCCTTCTCGTGCCGGGTAGAAGATACTCCGTTACGGCCGACAACTAAGTAGGGTCGCGGTCCAATCTAGAGTGGCTGGGTGGGCGGACAGCTGGGTAGGGTCACGTCCATTCCGACTACGCCAACTGTTGATCCACAGTGGCCATGTCGGATGCCAGAAACGGGTCAAAACTATTGGGCTCACTACCGGTTGGGGATAGGGGTAGTTTGGGGCTAGGGTAACCTATAGCCAGCCTGGCTCTGATACCAAGTCTTGTGGCACCCCGATAGAGGGCCGACGCATGCCAGCCCCAGGATAAGACCTGGCGCACGCCAAAGACATGATACAGCAATTCCAGGCACAAAACTGGCTTTATTAATTATAATGGAGTATTACAATACTGTTGCTTACAACAATATTACATAACTCCAAGGCTAACTAAATGGGAGCAGAAGTCTTGGTTCAGCAGCCACGACGTCTCCGGCTGGGTTCCATAACTCACAGGACTGGCTTGGTTATACTCTAGCACGATAGACCTTCTCCTGCAACTGGCCACGTGCAAGGCCAGGTGAGTACTTTGAATGTACTCGCAAGACCACCAAATACATAGCATCCAAACAAGCAGATGACAAAGCAAGCCCTATGCTATGCATGAATTAATCCTAAGCATGGCATGAAATTAACTGTAAAACACACATCAAGCATAGAATAATATGGATCAGACCTATAATCTACATAACATAGCATAGCAATGATCACACTAGGTACTTCAAGTGCTTACTGATACCGAGGGTCAACTTACTCTCTTCTGGGTTGTCCCGCAACCCTCGACATACTCATGATCCAATTCTGAACTGACTTAAATCCAATCCCAATCATGTGGTCATCCGACCACTCATCATATAGAAATCCCTTGGCTAACATATCATAATCCTGACATCATCTGATGTCTACCCAAGACGAGTTCTCCCATCATTACTATCACTGCTATGGTTGACCATCTACTGAGGTCTGGACGGGCTGTCCAATACCGTGGACTCGGCTATTTGAATAGATTTTGACACTCTGCAGAGGTTGCGCACTTTACCCACGCCATGAAGCACCTGGCCTCGCGATCCCACTCGGGTGGACCAGCGTTGCTTCAATGAAACCTGCCTGACCCGTGACTCTTTCATCGTACCACCGGCACTCTTCCTCCCCCAGAGGTCAGCCTTGGGTGGCCCCTGTGTCCTCATGACACCTGCCACCGTCGTGGCCAAACTAGGTAATCCCAAACGGGGATTAATGTCCCAAACGTGGACGGGCCGAAACAAACAATCAACTGGGCTCACAGGGTTATGACCGCCTACCTGATCAGGGTAGCACGCTTGCATAACCCTCCCTCTTTGGAGGTACCGGTGAAAGAGCACGCGATCAGACCAAGTCAAGGCCGTCCCATACCAGCAAATGTGGTTGCACGGATAAGCCCGGACAGGTGACTCAAGATCAACCAACTAGGTTGCATTAATTTAACCCCTCATATCCACAAACTGTCGGATGAAACCCCAAAATAATCATAGACAGTAATCTCTTAATCCAACTCAACATATCGACACTTATAAGTGCTAGCATAACAAAGCCATGGTATTGATAGTCATGGCATGAGATCAATCATAGTACTAACATGTCAATGTTATTAACAATATTACTATTATTAGCATGGCAATATGGAAATAAGACACGGCATCAGATGAAGAGTAATGCTAGTATCTATACCGATGTCATCACATGGGTATGCAAATGCGGACTAACAGGTAATAGATAAACACACAGGGTGCAAGCAAAGTCATGTCGCAAGTCCGGAGCTCATGGTAAGAGGTTAGCTTACCTGAGGGTCGGCGAATACGCCGGAAAGAAGTGCGATCACTTCGCGGAAGAATTCGCCGGAAAGGGTTCTCTCTCGGAGGGGAAGATATAGGGTAAGGGCAAAATGGTTATTTTCACAATGTGAACACATAGTGAAAATGGTACCATCAGAATGAGCTCGAGGAGACAAAAATGTGGGAGCTGGTTTTACCTTGATCGGAGCTACGGTCGCGAAGATACGGACGTTCATTCGTTAGGCAGAAAATAAATAAAAACTATCTATTTCTGCCCTTAACGAGTGAACGTTCGTAACATAACTGTTTCGGCCGGCTGGTTAAAACTGAAGGCGCACTTTAAAGAATACGCCTTCGCAGCATGGAAAACATACTCCGGTGGAGTACGCTACCACTTAAAAACGCGCGGGCCCGGGGTCACTGTTGCTGTCTCGCTGACGGGCGGGTCCCGCGGCGTTGACCTTCTCCTCCTCATCCCTTCTTCCTCCAGCCGGTCGCCCGAGGAACGGAGGAGGGCGGAGCGCACCGGTGCTCGTCCCGGAAGCTCCGGCCACCTCCGGCGGAGCTCGGACTGCCGGAGCGACCAACACAAGGAGCCGCTCCCGCCCCATGGTAGCGCAGCCGTCGGGGAGCACTCGGCCGAGAGAGGCGGCTACCGCGGCGGATGGGGCTCGGCTCCGGCGGGGTCCCGGCGACTGGGAGGGCAAGGGCGAGGGCGAGGGGGTCAGTTGAGGTCACCGGGGGGAGGCGCGTATGGGGGTAAGCTCGGACGGAGCCGGGGATTGCCGGAAGGGTGGACTGGGCACGGCGGCCGACGGGAACCTAGGTGGCCATGGGCGGCGAGGGGAGCTAGGAGAGCTCGGGGAAAACTGGGCGGGGCTGCTGCTCAACGAAAGGGGATTGGGGACGCTTAAATAGGCCCGGGGAGGAGGTCTTGCGACGACGGCCGATGCTTCGAGACGGCGGCGCCATGGCCGCGGTGCGATAGGGCGACGGGCCGGCTAGGGGCTAGAAGACGAGGGGGAGATGGCTCTGGAGGGATCACGCGCGCGATAGAGAACTCACCGGCGCTCCGACACAAGCCAGAGCTCGCTGGAACGAGCTCCCAGAGCATACGGAGCACAGGGCGCAGTTTTGGCATGCTCTGCCCGTGGTCACCTCGTGGCCACGGCGATGCCACGCCCTGCTCGACGCCAAACCATGTCTAGGACCTTCTCCACACCTCTCTGAGTTGACCTATGCGTCTGGAAGTTGCGGGGGAGCACTGAGGTGACTGGACCAGGGTCAAATAACAGCTGGCAGCCAAGTGTTTGTGCTGTGGTGTGGCCACCACAGTGCTCACCTTGGCCTGATCTTGGGAAGGGGTCAATCATCTACTAAGGTCATCGTCTTGGCAAGGTTTCAGCTCCACTGGACAAGTCTATAGGATACTTCCTTTGCAACTTGGCATTCTGGCCAGATTTGGAAATGAGAGAGCTGGGGTCAAATGGCTAGATGGACTTGGATGATTTTTGGTGTAGAGAGATGATTTGGTCATGAGAGGTATCTGAACAAGTTTCAGATCAAATTGATCATCTATGATGGTACTTCCTTCACAGAGATGCAATCTGGTCAGAAACTTGAGAAGATTATAGAAAAAGATGGGTTTTGAGAGTTGAGCTGATTTTTGGTTTACTGCAGTAATATATCAATATGTACTACTCTGCCAAATTTCATCTCAATTGAATCAAGAAAGCAAGCACTTCCTTCACAAAGTGCCAGACTGGACAGAAATGAAAACCAGATGGTTCTGAGGAATTGGTTAGATGAAAATGGCTCAAATTTGGAGGAGACCAATGATTTAGGCATATGGAAGCACTCTAAAAATTTCACACCATTTACATAAGCAGAAATGGTACTTCCTTCAGAGTGCCCCAATCTGGACAGAAACTTGAATAACCTGTTGGGGCAGATTGGCTAGATGGAATGGGCTAAATTTTGGTGGACAAGGGTAATTTATCATAATGAATCATCCTGCAAAATTTTAGCCCAAGGAGATCAAGGAATCATGCACTTCCTTTGCAAACAGAAGATCTGGACAGAATTTGCGAATGGAAGTGGTGCTCAAAATTTGAATTGGGGAACTTGATATTTTGATGGAAATGGAGAATATATGGATATGAGAAGCTCCACAAATTATTTGGGATTTGTCCTAGCTACCAAAATGGTAGTTTCTTTGGAAAGGCCCCAAGTTGAAATATTGGCTTTAAATAGGAAAATGCAATTTCCACTTTTTAATTATGGCCAATATTTTTGTGAGAGCTCAATATGATCACAAAGAATATCTCCACAAGTTTTCATGATCTCTGGAGATGGATAGATATTTTCTTGGATTTAATTCCTTAGAAAGGCAGAAGAAGGAATTAATTCTGGATGAGAAATATTGCATATGACTTAGCAATATTTTTGCACATCAAGGGTTTATGAGAGAATAAGGATTTCTGGAAATTTTGGGAGGATTAAAAAAGCAAGGGAAATGATAGCTCCTTTGTAATCACAAAGGTAGGATTTCCAGTTCCAATATTTTGGAACTAGGGTTTGAATAAGATTCGGGGTTTACTGACGGGAGGTTGACTGGCACAAGAGCATGGGAAGGCACTGAGAGGTTGAGGATTGACTGGATTCACCTGGCCACTTACCAAATTCCAGAGGAAAAATTCGGGAGAGAAAAGCTAGGAAGGAATAACAGCACAAAAATCGATAACCCGATTTTTGGGGTGTTACAGAATCAAGTCAAGACTATTTGAATTGGAGCCATTTAAATACTATATATAACTTAAATGCTCCAATAATTCTGAAATGTTACATGTGGCTCTGGAATAATTTAGATAGCCTCCATAATTTATTTCAGGAGTTTTAAAAATGATTTGGAATTTTATCTAAATCAAAACAAAGTGGAAAAATTAGAAAACTAAAACAAAACAATAGAAAACCAGAGAGAGACTTACCTGGCCCAGCCCAGCCCACCAGGGGCATGGCTGTCTACCTACTCTTGCCAGTAGGCAAAGGGGAAGGAGGCCGCGGCATGCTCCATGCTGGCAGCTGCCTGCCTGCCTCCACGGGCCAGCGGGGCGACGAGGATAACCTCGACGAAGCCGTCCGGATCCGCTCCTCTCTCCATTCGCCCCGCTGTCTCTCTCCCTCGCCCTCTGCCCGCCATGGCAGCTGCACCCGCAAGCTCGCAGCCATCGCCCGCGTAGCCACCACACCCCTCTCGCCCTATCTTCTTGTTTGTGAGCTCCGTCGCGACGCCCTCGACCTCTCCGTCAGGCCACACGACGTCGGACGACGCCGAACATCGTCCCCGACCCTTTATTCAAGCTCCGGCCGTCGAGATCACCATTGCTGCTCGGACCCCACTGGGACTTCCCCGAGCTCGCTGAGACCGCTCTCCACTCCGTTGGGAGCTTCATGACCGTTTCCCCCTCTCCCCCTATTTATTTCGCACAATAGCCACCGATTCCACCGGCGTAAAGCTCCGACCGTCGAGATTGCCATCGCTGCTCGGACTGCACTGGGACTTCCCCGAGCTCGCTGAGACCGCTCTCCACTCCTGTGTGAGCTCCATGACCGTTTGCCCCTCTTCCCCACGTTGATTTCGCACAATAGCAGCCGGTTCCACCGGTGCCGGAAACGAACCGACGCACGAGCTCGACGCCGTCATCACTCCGGTGCCTCTCAGGTTTGTCCGACCCGCCCGTCGTGTTCGTGAGGTAGCGTAGAGCACGTAGGTGCCAAGAAACCGTCACCAAGACCACCGTAGCGTCAGACCCGAGATCAGCCGAGTTCCGGCATCCCCAAAGGTCATCGCCGGCGATGATTCTAGCCACACCAGGCCGTGGGGTTTGTTCCGTTGGACGCAGACGAGCCTTCACCCCGCGTAGGCGCTCTCCGCCGCGGATTTGGTCATCGGAGGACCAAATCCGAGCCCTCCGCCGCATCTGTTGCTGCCGGCGGGTTTGACCCCGCTGACCAGAGGTTTGACCTCCCTAGGTTAGTGACAGGTGTGGCCAGCCCCTTGGATTAATTAACTTAATGTCCTAATTAATTATTTAAACATTGCAAATTAAATGGGTCACTGACCAGTGGGACCCACTACTCAGGTTTGACTTGGACCGGCCCGTGTTGACTGCTGACGTAATCCTGACGCCATGCTCGCGTCAGAAATACTCCTCTAGTTTTCTTAATTCAAAACAATTCGGAAAATCCAGAAAAGTTACAAACTTTAAAAAATCATAGAAAATAGTCTATAACTCAGATGAAAATAAATTATATATGAAAAATGATCAGAAAAATCCAATGAATATGTGTATGGCATTTTATGAATGTTAGGACAACTTATGTCCTCTGTTTAGGACAAATCAATTAAATGACATTTGAACTAGTACATATGTAGTTTGAATTTGAATCTTTCATTCAAACCAACTCCATTTAATCTTCTTGCTAGATGCATTAGCTCAAACAACAACATGTTGCCATGTCATGATCATGCATCATAGTGTTGCATTTTTGTGAATTGAATGTTATTCCTTTTCTATTTGCCAGTGTTTGTTCCTTCTCGGTAGACATTGTTTAGACATTGAGATCGATGTCACTGATGAACAATTGATGCTATCTTCATAAGTGCCAGGCAAGCAACCCCCTTTCAGCATACTGATATGAACCCACTCTCTTGCTCCTGCTCTGTTTTACTGCATTAGGACAATAACGATTCAACTGTTAGATGTTCTCGGTAGTTGAACCCATTCATTTGCAGGACATGTCTTTGTCACAGTAAATAGTTGAAACTATTTAGCATCAGTAGCAAGTGCTTGAGCCTTATTGGGCTGAATCATCCATGCTTACTTACTATGCCTGCTATGCTTCAAGTCGTGTCGGGTCTGATCCATCTGGGTGATGAATCGGAATGGGTATGTTCATATCCTGTTGTGTGAGAGCTAAGTGTGTGAATCCGATTTGGTAAAGGTAGCGATGAGAGACCATGTAGGTGTACATGGTGGGTTGTCTCACTGGGAACGTCCTTAAGAACTAAGTTATGTGTATGTTATCCAAGACAAGATACTACCACACATGGGGTTTGGGTAACTCGACCCTTCTCGGCCTATTAATCACCTTGATCTCTGTCCAGGAGTTGCAACTAGTTTCTGGTGTTTGTAAGAAAAGTGCCAGCGGCCGTGCTTAGCGCTGCCCGATGGGGTGGGCTTCAATGTGGTAGATGCACAGTGGCATGGTGTACCAAGTGGCACCCAAATGGTGGGCTTGTGGACCCTGCTCACATCCTTTGGGGTCGTAATGGAAACTTCGGCCGGACTTCCTTGCGGGTCCAGTCTCAAATAGTTAATAAACCTGGACTAGAGTCTTGCGTGGTTAATGGTTGTGGCCGACACCCACGCCAGTGCTTTGGCTTGAAGGTTGCCGAGATGCATGACGTGGATATGGTGATAAGTGGTGGGAGCGTGTGTGAAGAAGTATACCCCTGCAGGGTTAACTAATCTGTTCGAATATCCACGTCCTCGGATATGGACTACTTGGAAAGCTTATTTGGTTCATAGATAATTGAAATGGATACTCTAATATGTGCAAGATAAGTGTGAGTGCTATGGATGGCCCTCTCGTAGGAAGAGGGGAGAGAATCCATAGTGTTGTATTGATATGGTGAATGTGTGGACTCGTGTGCGCTCTCTCACCTCAAAGAAAGTACTTGTAGTCATAGTACATGTTAGCCAAGAGTGAAAGCGGGCTTTCTGCAATAAAATCCATAACCCCTTCATTGATACAGATGCATAAATCTTGCTGAGTACCTTTGTACTCACAGTTGCTTATTTATGTTTTTGCAGAGAAGACCTTAGTCTGAAATAGTGGTTTCTACACGAAGTTCGATGTTGGCCGATTAGCTTGGGAATCCCAGACAGAGGTCTAGCTCCTTTGGGAGCGTCGTTGTAGATTTTCAGGCTCCTCCGGCCAGTTTTAGTAGATGTCTGTACCCAGACATGATATGCTCCCGCTTGTTGCTTGTATGACTTGGGTGTTGGGTCAAGTGACCCCTATTTGTAATATCACTGTGACACCATCGTTTTTCCATTTTCTTTTTATATGGATTTACTGAATATTTTAATTTGAATTTCAATTTTCTGTCAACTCTTTTGGACTTGTCACTAGGAATTATTCTTGACTTTCTTCCAAGTGAGCCCTAGCATCTTCAAAATCTTTCATAACCCCATATCTCTCCCAAAACTTGCCATGCCATTATTTTCTTTAATTGGATAATATTTATTTCCTCTCTAAAAATGAATATTTTCCCTCTATGCTATGAAGCAACCCTCATTTTCCTTGCTCAGAAAATTACTAATAAATTCCCAAATATTCTTTGGATCATGCCTCACCTCCCCATGCAAAAATATGCCATGGACATTTGGAGAATTTTAGCTAAGGAAAATATTTTTGCTTCTGGCCAGAAATGGTAGTTTGTGAAGCAAGTATATTTTTCCTGGATACATTTGAGCTGAAATTTTACCGCATGACTACCTTCCTAGGAGACTCTTAACCCCCATGTTTCATCCTTTAACGCCAATCCATTCTCTCTCAGCTTTCTCCCCAAATTTCTGTCCAGAAACTTTTCTGCCTTCTCTTGTCTCGTCCATTGGGCTAGGTGTCGAGATGAGGGCACAAAGCAGTGCCGCGTTGAAGGGACTACACCCTAGACATGGTTTGGCATCTTCAAAAGTACCGCGTGTGCCAGTGCACGCGGTGACCGCATGTGTGCAACGTGTTGGGCATGCAATCGACGCACTCGGGACCCCGGGACCCCTCTGCCACCACCCGTTCGCTCTCCTCATGCCACCGCAAATTGCCCGCGCCACTCAGCATGCTCAGCTCCTTCCACCTAGCACCCCTCTGCTCCTCCCCGATGTCGGCAGGCCACACGTCAGACGCGGACACGTCGCGTCCATTCGGAACAGTGCGCCCGCGTGCCTGCCATGTCCCACTTAGTGCGCTGCAGCCTTGGCCGCATGCACGCAGTGTTCTTTGCCTCGTCAGATAGGCGCCATCTTCCCCAACTCCGATGAGCTCCGACGCCCGCCGTCTCCGGAGAGGAATGCCCCAACACCGTCCGTCCAACTCACCTGTCAAGTTGGGTACGTACATGCTCGTCTCGATGCGCTGGACCCATCCCCTCATTTCCGGTGACTACCATCGCCTCCTCGTTGGAGAACCACCACCGGCTTCACCGCTCTCCTCCATTTCCCCCCTCTCTCTCTCTCTCTCTCTCTCTCTCTCTCTCTCTCTTTCTCTCTCTCTCTCTCAAACCGATAGATGGACCCCACCTATCAGCCTCTCTCACTCTCGCCCGAAGCGGTATGAGTGGAGGAGAATTCTAAGAATACGCCATCGACGTGGCTGCTTCTGGGTTTTCCATATTTCTATTTAATTCAAATATTTTGACCAGAACTTTGACCAACTATATCTTTTAAACCTCAAGTCCAAATGAGTTGAAACTTTTGTGCATTCGTTTTGTCTTGAGCCAAAGTTTCTGTTTGCAAAGTTTGAGAATTTTCCTTGCTGTTTAGAATTTCTGGTGCAATAAAATGCTTTATGTGACATTTTTTGCATTTAAATTATTTTTCAGAAGAAACTAATTGCCTTGGAGAGGACCAGGAGTATTGTGACACTCCTCTAAACTAAGGCAGGCTACAACATTCATTGGCAAGGATGGCATTGCAATGGCAATGGTTTCTTTGAATTAAATTCATTTCTTATGCTTAATTATTTAAATGGCTCATTTTATTATACTTGATGTATTACACTCATTTCATGTCATATTTCTATGCTAGTCATATAGAGCTCATGTTACATGTCACGATTAAGATTGATGCATTAGTTCCTTACAATCATATTGTCATGATTAAGATTGATGCATTATTATCATGACCCCATGCACCACACTACATACTATGACTCGAATCATTTTATTTTCAAGTTAAACCTGATGATAATTTAACTTCAACAAGATGTTGATCGAGTCATGGTGCCACCGAATCGAGCTCACCAGTGCAACCACACGTGCCTAGATGGGAGGCCCGAATGAGGTCTATTGTCATGCCTCTCTCCGGTGCCTCCAACTAGTGAAGGTTACGCGCTTGCGCTACCCTGGCCCGTTGGGCAAGCATAACCTTGTGTGCCCGATGTTGTACGGTACCGATGTCCCCGTTTGAGACGAGTTTGTTTTGCCACGAAGGTGGCGGGTGTCATGAGTTGGCATTGGGGACAGCCATGGCATAGCCCAAAGGGAGTTTGTCAGAGTGATCGGGAGAGTGTCATGTAATAGATTGTTTTTTCGGAATGTCGTTAGTCCAACCGAATGGGAGCACAAGGCCATGAGTTTCATGGTGTTGGTACAGTGTACTAACCTCTGCACAGTGTATAATCTATCGATAGCAGCGTCCTCAGATATGGACATGGTTTGTAGTAGGTTTCACTGTGGGTCAACAGAGATAAATAACCTGCACACTTAATAAATCTGAGATGGCACATGCGGAAGATGGTGATTGTATCAGGATCACGATGGTAAGATGTTGATGGTGGTTACAAGGTAACCCCGAGATGGTAAGTTTGTCCGTGGGACCGTGATAGGGTCCACATGCACAACATGAATAATAGTATCATGTTCATACTCATGCATTAACCTGTTACATGCCTTGTTGTTGTTTGTCGTGTTTGCTTTGTTTGTTCTGAGCTTACAAGTACATTCGAAGTACTCACCTGGCTAATCATGACAAATGCAGGAGAACCCGTGCAAGGCGTTGATGTCGATCGGTATGACACAATCTAGGTCGTGTCCCAGCAGTGTCCCTATGGAGTGGAGTTCCACTACTTCGTCGTTCCGCTGTCGTAGAAGTTTCCTTTATCACCGAGGCCCCGGAGTTGTCTACTAAATAATGTACATAAGTGTAGCCGCACCGTGTGTGCTGCTTGGCCTCCCTTATCAGGTAATATTTGAACCCTTGTATCCCCAAGAGATCAATAAAGTGGTTATTTTCTGTACCAAGTTTTTGTGTGTTGCCAAAAGACTTGATCTCTCGGCTGGCAATGCAAGGTAAACTGGTTGCTCTGAGCTAGGGTGCCACAACGATTGGTATCAGAGCCGCGTTGACTGTAGGACACGCTAGATAGCCGACGAGTTAGAGAGTGATAGCTAATCCTTGTGGTGATGCTTCGGCATTTGGTTCTGCATTGCATGCATTTCATTTGTTTACGGCTGACCAGCTAACGTTGTGAGTGTAGATGGAACTAGTTCCATACCCGTATCAGCCGGAGCCGGCACCTACTACTTTTCTGCACATACTTCGCAACGTGTAGCACTGACTCTACCCCGATTGTGATGACCATGTGTTCCAGGTGTACCGAGAGCAGCTTGCAGACGGTGTGTACGAGTATCACGCAGAGGTCGTGTTGCACAACAGCACCTTGGTGGGCACCTACACTCGTCCGTGCAAGGGTGAGACTGCGTCCACACCTGACCAGGCAATCCAGTTTGCTGCGTTCGAGGCACTCACTGACTTGCGCTACAACGAGATTCAAATGCAGATTCACCCAGGTTTCTTTTTCTACCGGTCCCTGTTTGACATAGGACGAATTCACTTTCCGGTTATTCATCTGGAGTGTGATCGTTCAACCAGTCATATGTCTCAGTACATAAAGGTTGGATTCCTCCTCATCGACAGCCTATCCATGGAGCTTGACTTTATCAAGAGGCACTTGCAGCCGCTCGATCTACGTTTGTTCCACCTTCTCTTTCCTATGCATCACTCGTTCCTCCAGTCACAATCCCTCCACCTACACCTTTTACTCCTGCATCCACCCAAAGTAACTCAGATACCTCGACTGTGACTCCTCGTGAGTCTCCTACCGAGTGGTCTTTAATCCTTGCTACTCCAACTGCCCCTATGCTTCGTAGTCATCCTGCTCCAAACCCTAAGGGAGAGCCATCCTCTCAGCGTCGTCGTGTTTCCTTTACCCCCGTCCCGGTTAATGTTATCAGTTCCGAGTCCGAGTCAGAGTCCGAGGAGATACCAGTAGGACCTTCAGACACCCAGTGCGATTCCTTCAGCCGCGTGTAGACGAGTATGGCATCGATGTAAGGTCGTATGCGTGTAGTGGAGTTGTATTATCCATGATGTAGTATTTCTATGTATGATGTGTGATGTTATGTATAATTATGTTGTTGTCTTTTATTCGCCCTGGTTTTCTTTGTTTTTCTTTTCGGGATTGTTGCTTTGCCTTCCCATTTTCCTTATGGATGTTGCTCATCTCGATGCTTCATATTGGGAAAAAATATAGGATGACCAGGTATGGCAGCAACAGTCATGGTGGCGACGATACCCCAGTTCGTAGATCCGCCACGCAAGCAGGACATTCCCCAAAACCATATCAGCCACCCCTCCTCCAACTCAAGCACCTAAAACAGAGCAGATTATATATGCGAATGTTTGAGGAGAAGAGTAACTAAGATCTGATCGAATTCTTGAGAAGTATGCGAACTATGGTTGGTCAGAACAATAATAACTATAACGGCTCGCACTCTAAGCTATCGGATTTTCAACGGACTAAGCCACCAAGTTTCAATCAAGCAGTAGATCCGATGGAAACCGATGATTGGATAAGAACTATTGAAAAGAAGCTAGAAATTGTGCGTACTAAAGAAGATGACAAGGTGCCATTTTCTACTCATTATTTGGAAGGGCCATCTGCTATATGGTGGGACAATACCAAAATCATGTGGCCTGCTGATGATGAAATTACCAAGGATAAATTCAAGAATAAATACCCGCTTCCCGGGATCGATGATTTGTTTGATCAACTCAGTGGAGCTCAAGTGTTCTCCAAGATTGACTTGCGAACCGGGTATCACCAGCTGAAAACTAGAGAAGAAGACATTCCCAAGACAGCCTTCACTACCCGATATGGGTTGTATGAGTATACAATCATGTCATTTGGACTAACTAACGCTCCCGCCTTCTTCATGCATATGATGAACAAGGTGTTCATGGACTTTTTGGAGAAGTTTGTGGTGGTGTTCATTGATGATATTCTTATATTCCAAAGGCGAAGAAGAACACAAACAGCATCTCCATGCAGTATTGGAGCGATTGCGAGCCCATCAACTTCACTCCAAATTATCTAGTGTGAATTTTGGCTTAAGGAAGTGGGATTCCTTGGGCATACACTTTTCGCTCTAGGAGTGGTCGTGGACCAAAGCAAGGTCACAGAAGTATTGAATTGGAGGGCACCTGTCTCAATTTCAGAAATAAGAAGTATCAAGAATCCCCAAGCTTAATTCCTGCTCGTCCTCGAGTAGGTTAATGATAAAAACAGAATTTTTGATGTGACATGCTATCCATTATGTAATCTTTTGCATGTATGCTCATTGAGGAACGATGAATTAACAAATATTAACGTATCAATACTTTTGAAGTATAAGAAACAAAATCATCAATCTTTTGAAGTATACGATCCTAAAAGAATGTTTACCCCACATTCATCTTATTATATTAGACAGGCATGGCTCCATCTTCTCCACATTAACACAAATGTCAAGCACCATGGTGTCCAAGTCAAGCAATTAGATCGTACTTTTCAATATGCATCAACTTTTTATTCTTCACGCAATACATGAGTGTGAGCCATTGGACATAGCATTTAGGTGGAGTAGAATATGGTGGTAGATATC